>CM076578.1:537800349-538190535 GCA_034641835.2 Pinus albicaulis | reverse complement strand
TGATACTTTGCATAGTGTAAAAAATATAATCCATTTCAGATCAATTGAGCAGAGGATGGAGGGTGTATTTCCCCTATTAAGTCTAGTCCCCACTACTGGAAAGGGCTTTCGACAGAAATAGGTTTCAAGGGTAAGGGCAGTAGTTTCCTCTTTCCTTCAAATATTTTCACCTATGACAGGCAGTAACCATCTTATGTACATCAGGAAAAACGGTGGGCCAATAAAATCCAGCTCTCATGATCTTGTCAGTGGTGGTTTCCAATAGAGATGGTCACCACAGTCACCTCTATGGAAATCCTGCATTACTTTATCTTCATCATCCTTTAATAAACATTTAAGAAAAATGCCTCTAATATATTTCCAATATAAAATATTTTCCAAAATGCAGACTTTAATAGCTTTGAGTTTTATAAACCTAGCCTTTGTTTAAGATAATTCAGGAGGAGAATTCAGGTTAGACATTACATACAAAATATAAACATACCATGGAGAATTCAGGAATGATTCATCAATCGGTGGAGTCGCCATTTCCTATTAATCATCTAATGCGTGTATCATGTTGATGTCTAGTGCATGTAAATTAGATTCTTCCATCAATTCAGCTAGCCCTTGGCCTTTGATCAAATTGGTAGGCTTGATTTCCAAATCGTACTTTAGGATCGCTGCAATCCATTTCCCACTTTTTCCATCAGGATCGTTTTGTATTAGGATGTCTTTGACAATTGCATTTGGAAAATAAGAAATGATATATGAGTGTAAAATATGGACTCTAAAATATTTCAGTGCTTTAACCAATGAAAAAAACTTTTTTTTCATGATATTATATTTCAGAGATGCATCTCTTAATGCCTTACTGAAAAAGGCTATTGGTTGTTCTTGTCCTTCACATTTTTTTTTGTAACAAAACAACGCCAATAGTATGTTCAGAGGAAAAAGAAAAAATCATTAAATCTTTAGTGAAATATTGACTGATTAGTACTGGGGCCTTTGTCAATGCTATCTTGACCAATTCAAAAGACTGTTTGGCTTCTATGGTCCACTTTATTTCTGATCCCTTCTTTAGCATGTTAGTGATGTCCCTCAAAAGCTCCGCCAAGTTTAGTATAAATCTCCGTAGGAATTTGATTTTACCGAGGAAGTTCTAAGATGGCTAATTTTTAATATTCCTTCAGTCTTGCTAGGGTCAATTCTAATTCCCTCCTTAGAGATAATGTGGCCTAACATTTTTCCTTATTCTAATCCAAACAAAGTCTTCTTAAGATTTAGGGAGCGTCCAAATTTTCTGCATTTCTCAAAAACTCTTCTCAACTGTGTTATATGTTCTTCGTCGGTTTTAGAAAACAAATTGATGTCATCCAAATAAATCACAATAAAGCGATCAATGTCATCAGAAAATTCAATGTCCATGGCCCTTTGAAACGTAGCTCCAACATTCACTTGCCCAAAGGGAATTTTCACATACATGAAAGTCCCCCAAGGAGTTTTAAAAGTTGTCTTGTCTTGGTCATCAAGGTGCACTAACACTTGATTGTAACTAGCGAAACCATCTAACAAAGATATCCTACTCGAACCCACTACCCTTTGTAATATGTGATCCATATTAGGTAAGGGGTAGTTATCCTTAAGAGATAACTTATTAAGGTTTCTGAATTCAATGAAAAGTTTAATTTCACCTGTTTTCTTCCTAGTTGGGACAATATTGCAAACCCATTGGGAGTACCTGAGTGGCACTGTGATTTTTTCTTCATCCATCTTCTCGATCTCTTTCTCGACTAAAGGCATTAAAACAGGATTTTTTCTTCACAATTTCTATCTGAATGGATTCTGATTTTCTTTAATTGGAATCTTGTGTTGAATGATGCTAGTGTCATAGGATTTCAAATCCTCATAACTCCATGAAAACACATCAATAAATTATTTGAATAAGGCTATATATTTATTCTTTATAATAATAGGCAGAGATTTAGATAGTTTGATGATTTTGGGGTTTTGTTCTGTGCCTATATTACAATGCTCAATGTCCATTCCAGTCGGTTCCATTTTGGGTTTTTTGGCCACATCATTAAAGTCGAATAATAATTCTAAAGGGACTAACCCTCTAGGAAAATTGTTGTCTTTAAGCTGGAGTATTTCAAATTCCTCTTTTTCCATGTCTTTTTGTTTATCAGTATTATATACAGTGTTGTAAGCAGGAATATTTACATTAGTATTTACATCTAGAGCAGTGTTTTCCAGAACATTGGCTTTTGTTTCCTCAGTAGTTGGTACCTTGATAAGACTGTCTCCCTCATAATCCATATCCACATTATTGTCTTCAAATTCATCTCTTGATTGCAGGAAGCTCTCAATTTGTTTTACATTGCCAAAAACTTGCCAGTGCCTCATCTTGTTTGGCACCGAAGGAAGGTGTTTGACCTCAATTGTATGTTGTTTGTATGGGTGAGGCAGTTACAGGTGCTTGCTGAAACATCTCGGCCCTTGGCTAGGACATTTTCATTTCTGGGAACGACTACCAAATCATATTCCTCAAAGGTCCTCAAAAAATCCAGGACAATTTACGTAGCTCTCAGTTCGGGGTGTTTGGATGCATATAACCCTTTAACCGTTTAATGACTAGCTCGGAATCACCATGCAAGAGATCCTTCTTGCTCCTAGTTTTTTTAACATTTGTAATCCCAAAATCAAGGCTTCATACTCGGCAATGTTGTCTTTGCACTGGAAATTTAATTTGTATGAATGACCCTATGCACTATCGTTTACTTTTTTGTACACCCAAATTCCTGCCCCAAAGCCAGCTTGGCCACATGAGACAGCAAAACTCATGTTCCAAAGAGGTTCATGCATATGGTCGGGTTGTTCTGTTTGGGTTTTACTGTCAGTGTTTTCTGTGGGATCATTTTCTTCTTGGGGAATCTGTGAATCAATGATTCCACCATTATAAAAAATGAAAGAATCCAGATATGTGTGAACATAGTACAAAGGGTAGCTGTGAGGCTTTTCTTGGCTACTTACCATGTACTTCATCAATGTTTCTCTATAAAGCTTCCTCGATTGACCAAACACTGATATGGTAGCATAATTCATGTCTAGTTGCAGAGTTCCTTGAAATTTAGCGCCCCATGAGCGAGATAAAATCATTCTGTATTTTGGGGGAATGTCTGTGACAACAATATCCATCATTAAACTCTTTGCAGGTATTTGAGCTAGAGTGACATAGAGGTCGTTGATCAAGCCTAGGCACTTAAATTTTCTAGAATCAAAAGAGTATAAATCCATGTAGGGTCTAGTGATTTCGAGACCAAGTTTCTCCATGATAGCTTGGGGCATAAGGTTGTGTGAGGGACTAGAATCCAACATGGCATTATGAAGTATTTTATCAAGAATATTTAAACTGACATAAAAAGGGGGAACTCCTCCTTCTTGCAGTTTTCCATCAACCTCTAGCCCAAACAAGAGTTGAGGCTGGTCATCACTCAAATTGACAGTGTCCGTAATCTCCCCTATATTTAACACTTTCAGGACCTAAGATCTTTAGACATTTTTGTTGATCAATTCAGTGAGAGGGATAGAAATCTTTACCTTCGCAAGTTCGCTCTCAATACTGAAGGGAGTTTGATTTTTCAGTGGGTTTGACATATCAATCCTTTCAGCCTCTATTCTTTGGGTAACTTCAGCCTGTTGGCTCGTACTAGGGATGTCCTTCTAAGATTTTCTGGTAGGAACATCTACTGATTTCTTGACACTGTTCTCTATGTTTTTATTTTCTGAATTATTTAAATTTTTCTTAGTGTTTTTAGTTTTTTTCTTGGCTTCAAGTTCAGATACTTTCTTGGTAGAGTTATCTGAAATCCATTTATTCGAATTGTCCAAATTATTTTTTCTCCTTAAGTTGTACTGTTTGTGGACTTCCAAAATGGCATCCTTAAAACCCAGTTTGTAGTCATCCAATTCTTCGGGTCCGTGATCAACTTGGGCTAGTGAAAACAAGTCCTGCTCTTCTTCACTGAGGAAGACAGGATCCTCTTCATTGATTCCCATCAGATTTATATGATTTTCCTCCTCTTCCTCCATTATCCCTTCATTATCATCATATTAATTTTCTTGAAAGGGAGGCTTGTTCTGCTGATCAGGACCCCTTTGCTCTCTCTACCTAATTTGTGGAGGATTTTTTCTCGATTTTTTATTTTTGTTTTGGGGTGCTAGCTGATTATCTCTGGGTAGCGCTATTTCATTCAAACCCATCCTCTCCATCATCATATCCATATTCCTCACTAATTTATCAATAATGGCGTCGGATCTAGAAGCTATAGGCTCTTCTCTTATGGTTACCCTTCTCTCGATCCTTATCCTAACCCTTGTAGCTAACAAGTTAGCATCTACACTCACATCATTCTTCTGCATTTCCTCTAAGGTTGATGAGTCTCTTTCCCTAAGTTGATAGGCCATGTCTGGGTGAAATCCATCTGGGAATTTAAGCAACACTATCCCTTCGAGTGGTCTCATATTAGCAGGGAGCGCGTCATATAAGTTGTTAAATATAACACAGTAGTCTTGCACACTCTCTTCAGGGATATTTTGATAGTTTCATACTTTGATAGAATTTGTAGTGGGTTTCTCCTGACTTCCCACATGTTGATAAAAGTTTGGTGAAAAGCAGGGAGATCATGTATACTAATAACAGTTAGATCCTTAAACCATTTCCTGACTTCACCTCCTAAACTCTCGGCAAACATTCTCAGCTTGACACTCTCATTGTTAATTTCTTGCAAGTTGAAACATCCGTTCATCTTATCAATGTGTTGTTGGGCCATCATAGGACCAGTGCTGTCAAACTGGGGAATATTAGACTGGTAGTATTGGGGCATAGGGGGTAAAGGGACTGGTAGCACCAATGGGGCATATCTGGCTGCCATGATTGGTGGAGGTGGTGGAGGAGGATGAACAGTGGACAGAGTAGAATGGGTAAAGGTATGAAAAATGGATGGATCGAAAACTATAAGATCAGTCCAATTCTTTCTGAATAGATCTAGTTTGAACTGAAAATCAAATTGAATTTCTTGTGAAGTGACAAAGCTATCAGGTAAGGATCTAGATCTATGAAGGGCCCTGCTACTGGTTGGAATTTCTGTTCAGGGAAGTTTCCTCAATATTCTCTCAGGATTATTTGCGATAGGAGGAGGATTTGGATCTGGATGGGATCTGGTGGAAATGATTTTGGGAGCCAGAACTTAGCTCAAAATCATAGAAAAATTATTATTGAATATTGGAAGCAACCAATATTTAAAAGAAAATTGTATTATTCAGTGCTTTTTAGTTGGGGTTTGTTGAATTCAGATGAAAATTGATATTTTTAGTTATGTCCCCAATATGGTTGCCAATATGTTATCACTCTATAATTTATAAGATTGGCAAGACTAAACTATAAAGCACAACATCAAAATCTCTTAAATCCTAGGATCTAGCCCTCCTAGACACAGAGAGGGATCTATCTATAAGATTTAGATTTGTTTAAGTTTATTGATATTAGGCTATTTAAATTGAATATGGGAGTTGTTTGTTTGATTGTTCTTGGTTGGATAGAAGGGGTTTTTCCTAAACAGTTTCCATTAGGATATGGAGTCAAAATAGGCTGGGTGTACACATCAAATTCCAGAGAAAGTGTAAGGCAAGCTAGTTGTGAATACTGGTGTTTATAGATGAGTGGAATTATGGGATGGGAAAAGTGCTTTCAGTAATGACTTAAGAGAAACTAAGAATTCTTAAATCATACATACGAAGAAAACATTGAAATTGTAAAGACAGTCAAAATTAAGGTACTCGGAAACAAAAAATCTTAATCTAACCTTCCCACTTTACAAATAGAATTATAAATGGAACACATGAAAGAATTACAGTGGGAAAAAATTAAGCGTGAATAAGGAAAAACATCACCAGGACAACACAACACATGAATCTTGTAGACTGATCTCTTTATTGATGCTCCATCTTGAAAAAGCATGAATACTTGCAATGAAAAATGCTTACAAAACCAAGGTCCAACCCATATTACAGAATGAAAACTTATATTTAAACTATTTGCACTAGCTTTCCATTATCGTAAGGGCAATCAGTTCGTTTACTATAAGAGTAACTGAAAACGGGTTTGCGCATCTTATGCATGGACACATTGCGACTATTTTTAGACAGACGTCCGAAGTCGAAGTCGAAGTGTCCCTTCACTGTGCTGGCCCTCTTGGTAGGTACCCGACGTTCTTGTGGATCCATTATCCAATGTTGTGGCAGTCTGTTGTGTTGGCAGATCTGATACATTGGATGTGTTGACACTGAAAATTCACTGAGTTGCTAGCTTCATCACTAAAATGAGTCGTCATCATTCCTGGGGCCTGCAGAGATTTGCCAAATTCTATAGAGTCAAGATCTTGGTCTGTTGGCGAGAAAACAGGTCTCACGGACAAGACCCAGGTTCAGGGATTGGGGCCTAAAAAGGAGTCTGTTGTAGTCTAGAACCATGTCGGAATTTTCACCCTACTCCGGAGAGCAGAGAGTCTCACCCGAGGCGTTCCACGACCACATGCAGAAGGGGAACAGATCAATAGTGGTGGATGGATCCGAAACTCAATATTAACATAGAATCATTTGCATAAATAACGTCATACACGTAAGAGCGTCTCAGAAAATTATGTAGATACTAAGAAAATAAAATTTTAAGATACCACAGACATCATGCATGCATGTAACTCACATAACAAGACAACAACCTGCAAGTATATTAATAACCTTCAGCTGGATCCACAGTTACATCGCTCAACATGAAGAGCTTACAATTCTGTTACAGACGTCCCATAGGACAGAGAGATAGATAATAGAAGCCTAGGAACTACAAGGATATCATGCTCATGACAGAGCTCTTCCGCAGCATCTGCTCGATCCTCTTCAATCCCTCTGCATCTGTGCGTGATCTTCCTTTCGGTTGGGTGACGGGCTATTTATTCACTCGCCATCGCAACTGCTAGTTCCTCTTACGTTCTTCTTCAACTACTTTCGGCTTATTTCTGTTGCCTACGAGTTTCACTATCTGTTCTCTGCCGTATTTTCTCTTTGTCTACACTTATCTGCGTCAGCTTCATCAGCTATCTACTATTCCTCTGCAACCTCGGTAGCTTCGCTACCCACCATTGTTGCGGCTGCCATGTGTCGATTCACAACCCAAAAATCTGTTCTTTATTCAAAATTCAAAACAAGGGCCACAACAGGCCCTGACTACAGTTTCTTGACTCGTCCTGAGTCAATCACAAATCACTGTCTCCACTTCCATCGCTCCACCGAACCCCGTGCCCTGTTCTTGCTGTGCACCTTCAGTATGTTGCCCAAATAACAGCCCCAACTCCAGGACCTTGCTCAACGCTGAAGCCTTAATCTCATTGAAGGTTGTCACAGTTTGCTGCCACCCCTGTAATAATGCGTCTGTCTCCGTGGTGATCTTAGTGATAGCTTCCTCCCCGACGGGCACCGGTACAGCTCCGAATACCATGCTGATTTGGGTTTTAGCTTTGGAGACTAACTGCTGCATTGTCCGGGCGTTGAGTTGGAGGGGCTGGTGAAGCTCTCAAATTTCTTGCTTGGCCATTGCCGAGCTGGCCTCTATCTGTTGGATTTGAATCTCCAGAGCATCTGCCTGGGCGTATAGCTGATCCAATTGCGAGGGGTCTGTGGCATCCTGAATCTCTTTCGAAAGTTTTTGCAGCTGCGCTGAAATGGGCTGAGTCTTTACCGTAAGGGCTGTCGAGAATTCCTAGAGGCCTTTCAGGAGGTCATAAGCATCGCACGCTGCAGAAGTGAGAGCTTCCTGCATCTGGGTGACCTGGCCCTGTTTCTCCGTAATCTGTGCGGTGTAGAATACCTTTGGATCGGGAAGCGTTGGCCGTGCTGCTAACGCTGCTTGGAGGTCTGTATTTTCCTTGTGGAGGTCAGTGAATTCTACCCTGAGGTGGATGGCCCGCTGTAATATATATGTTTCTAGCACATCTATAGGCATCCGAGTGTAGTGAGCCACTACTGCTGGCCATAGTCCTGTAAACACCCTGGCCACTTCATTCATCTGGCCCTGGAGCTACCCGTGTGATGTTGTGAGCTGCTCCCACTGTTCAGTAAGTGCGGTGATTTGCTGCTGCTGTTGCTCACACCTCTGTTGCAGTTCGGAGTGAAGCCTTTCTGCCTGTTGGGCTGCCCTCTGAATGAAGTGGTATAGTTGAGCTGTACCCCACGTCTCCATGTTGTCGGCCCCGAAGTACTTTGATCTGGCCGCTGTTCCTGCAGTGGTTGCCCACTAGCAACTGATCTAGTGGAGTGTTCTTGAGGGGATGGCGACAAAGTCGGATGGGTTGTGGAGTCTGCCATATTCAGGTCTGGCCACTCTTGCTGATCTGTTTGGACAGTCTATGGAAATGGAGTAGGCTCAGGCTATGTCCCAACCATGTCTGCAATGATTTGTTCCATCTGTGTGATTAAATAAGAAAAAGTGACCTGGGGGTCCCCAGTGGGGTTGACCGGTGGTATCACTGTTGTACTTGAATCGACCTCGGTCCCGTGGTCCCCATTGATTAGATCTTGTATTACTGGGTCTGACATGGTGGTGGATGAGTTGGATGGTGTGGATGAAGTGGTAGGTGGAGGTGGGGCAGTACGGTGTGGTGAAAGATGAATGTTTATGAAGTCGGAGGGGTCAATGGGAGGTTGAGGTGGAATCCCGCCTATTTCCCCTGTGTCGATGAATGGTTCTTCCTGTATGGGTACCCCTGGGCTCAATGGCTGGGGTGGATCTTCCTCAGTGAGGTCCACCACCGGACTTGACTCTATGGTTCGGGCCCTCTTGGCCTGGGGAGCTTTTAAGGGGTTTGCGGACTTACTCTTTTCCCCCATCAGGGCAGTCATTGGACTCGGTGAAGTAAATAAAACATTAGGAATGGGGGAGGTGATGGAGGTCATGCGGAGAAGTGGGTTGGACTGAGAAATATGAAACTCAGAAAAAACAGGGAAAGGAGTGGCACCGCTTGAGACAACCCGGACCACTTCGTTGAGGCTGCGTACCTTAGTGTTTAATTGGAGAATGAGTGGGAAGAGCTACATGTTGGAGACCCTTTGTGCCACCTCTGCTTTCGATTCGCCAGGCAGTTGCTGCGGTAGCATCTTGTCGAAATTTTATGTGGGTACCCCGCTTCGGAATTCCATCGAGACCCCTGGCCATGAACAAACTTCATTGTGGAAGGCTGCGTCGTCGAGTTGGAACTTCAGCGGCCGCATCTGAAATGTCTCTTCCGGCATGCAAGTAGGTCGGAGGAAGGTGTGCTTGTGGCTGATCCCGAACCATACTTGCTCACTGTATCCGTCCAACAGATTCCTGGGCACCCTCTGCTGGCCTGTCACCACATCAGTAATTAAGCCATACCAACTCCGAAATGCCTCTGCATTGACCTCTTTGGTGCTGGGATCCCCCGACACCTTCCATGGGATGAATTTTATTGCTAGAGGCTCACCCTCCACTATTTCTGCCGGCAGACTGACGAGGGGAGTATGCCACTTCCACATGGCGAATGCGACTATCAAATATCCATAGATGAAGCTCGTGGCCCTCTTGTAATTATCCTCACGTGTGTTGAACAACTCCTTCAACAGGAAGGAGCACCAGTTCAACTTATCCTCCTGGACGCAGTGCTCCACAATGGAAATGGTATCCAGGGTACATTCTCCCTTCGTGTAGTGCCTCATTGTCTTACTGGAAATGAGGTACACACGAACCTAACTTCGGGCTTGTTGATAAGTTCCATTTTCGCTCCCTTTCCTCCTCGTCGGGTGCCATATTTTGCATAATAGTCTGCGTCTCCCAACTTCTTTGCTCTTTTGGAGGTGGTCTAACATGCAAAGGATACATTCGAGCCATTTTATGTGAGCCCTGTGAGCCAGTGGATATCCTCGGCATGGATTGGAATTTCTTTGCCCAACCACAAGGACCCGTTCTGAATTTGACTGAGCAATAACTTGGTACATTGCATGGCTGCTCCTATCATCCCAAATACTGGCATCCTCAAATTCAGAATGGAGGACTGTTGGAGGCCTCGGAACTCCGGAAAAATTATTGTTGCTGCACGCCTTGCTTCTGTGGTATAACTTTTCATATACACCTAGTGTTTAAGCGCTGGGAACTCGAAAGAGTTCGTGAGGTCTGCATCTATGAGGGCAGCAATGTCATACTTCCCGATGAGGGACTCCGTTTTATGAATCTAACTGTCGAGCTGAGGTTCTACTACTTCTGGATTGGCTCTTGTCATCTTTGTGCGGTGTTGATACACTTGCAGAATCGTTCTCTGCCCCTTCTCTTGGCTCTGTGCTTTGGGGTACTTTTGCTACTCTGGTTCTGCTCCAATTGCCTTTGCGTCTCTAGAAATTTCTAATTCTAACTCAGATGTCTCTGGAATTCTCACGCTTTTCTTCATGCAGGCTATGTAATTAACCGGCACGAGTGAGGTTGATGAGACCCCATAACGAATTAATTCCTACTAGCATCCTCCACGGCGATAATCATGCGATCAGTCGCCTACTGAGGTGTGTTCTGACATCTGCTGATGGTGGTATGGGGAAGTAGGCAGACGTGACGACTGAGGCTACTTTGAATTATGGAAAAATTATTACTACAAGGTTACTTCTAATTATGGCAATTTATGTTGCAAATCTAGGCAGTCCTATGGACTGACACAAGTACTAAATGAAATGAGAGGGACTGACACTTGACACGTTTGCTTATCCTACAGGGATGACGCGCTGGACACGCCCCTCACCGACCACAATCGGTTGAGATGCGGTCCCTGCAACCTAGCGGTTATTGACGACCTATGCATGGACAACAAACACTACCTATGCTCATCCCAGTTGTGGGAGAATTATTCAACTACGCTACTCTACAGCTTCACTCAAGTGCGAGAGTTATTAACGAAAAGCGAAAGAAACTTAGTCATGGTAGGGCTTTAGTCGTGCGCCATTCACCCACCCAGGTAAAATTTTACCGTCCAGTTGAGCCAACCGAACGGATCTAGAATCCTTGATCTCGACGATAAAGTAGGGTCCCAACCAATGCATCTGCAGTTTTCCCGGAAACTTCTGAAACCTGCTATCGTATAGGAGAACCTTACCTCCAAACTGGAACGTTTTTCTCTTGATGTGGTGATCATGCCACACCTTCTGCCTGTCCTTCTGAACCTTTTGGTGAAACGCGGCAAGGAACCGGGCTTCATCCAGTTCTTGTAATTCGTGTAGGCACTCCTGTAGTGATTCCTCTTCTGAGAACCTTAGGGATGTGGCGATTAGAAGACTTAGTATGGTGAACTTGGTGGGAATCATAGCTTCATGGCCATACACCAGCTGGAATGGTTTTTGATTGGTTAAACGCTTCATCATTTTTATGTAGGCCCATAGTGCGGCTGGCAACCATTCGTCCCAATCATCCCGCTTGGCATTGCAGATCTTCGTCAAACCCTTTTCGAGGATTTTTTTGAACGCTTCAATAGTGTCATTGGCCTGCGGGTGGTACGGGCTGCTTTTGTGATGTTGTATCATGAAGGTGTCCAGCAGTGATTTGATCGTTTCATTAATGAAGTGCATACCTTGACCACTGGTTAAGCTCTGTGGGCAACCAAACCTGTTGATGATGTGTTCAAAGATGAACCTAGCTACCGTATCAGTCATATAGTCCCGTACCGCTGCTGCCTCAGCCCACCTGGTGAGATAGTATGTGGCTGTAATGATGTACCGAGCTTTGGAATGCCTGGCTACTGAGGCTATGGGGCCGACAAAGTCAACCGCCCATTTCTCAAATAGCCGCAACACGTTCATCGGGTGTAGCAGTAGCTCATCTCTGTGAAAGGGCCTCCCCGTTCGTTGACAAAAATCGCATTTCTTGACAAATGATTTACTATCTGCATGGCCCATCGGCCACCAGAGTGTAGCTTGTAGCACTTTCCTGGCAGTGGGTTTCACCCCCATGTGTCCTCCCGCAATGCTGCTATGGCATTCCCATAGCACGGCCTCACGTTCATGGTCGAGGACACATCTTCACAGAATCTCATCAAGGCCCAATTTATATAATTGCCCTGCAATGAGTTGATATTCGGTGGCGCGGACGACCAAGTGCCGTTTCTGGATCGTAGTGTAGTGCTGAGGGCACTGCCCCGCGGTTAGGTAAGTTGCGATGTCCGCCAAGTAGTCTGGTATGGCTTCTACCCGGAAAAGATTAGCATCAGGGAGCTGATCATCGAGAGAGCCCTCGTTCTCCCCCGTCTCCAACGTGGATAAGTGATCGGCCCCACGTTCAAGCTCCCGAGCTTGACAATCACCTCGAAGGTGAATTCTTGGAAGAGTAGAAGCCATCGGCATATTCGTCCTTCCAACACGATTTTATTGACTAGGTACTTCAATGCGGAGTGATCAGTGAAGAACTTAAACTTACCTCTTAGGAGATAGTGGCATAACTTCTGGAGCGAGTACACCATTGTGAGGGCTTCCCTCTCTGTGGTGGTGTAATTCTGCTCCGCATTGGACAATTTACGACTGGTAAAGTAGACTGGGTGGTCAACTGCAGTCTCCCCTGGTTGCGCCAAGACAGCCCCCAGTGCAATACCAGAAGCATCGATATGCACATGGAACTACTTATCCCAATCTGGATGGACCAGAATGGGCGTCGTTGCTAGCTTCTCCTTTAGGGTGTCAAGGGCCAACTTGTAGTCATCTGTCCACTGGAACACTTCTAACTTCCATAGTAACTTTTCCAGAGGAGCAGTGATATTCGTGTAATTCTTGATGGACCATCTGTAATAACCCGTGTGCCCTAGCAGCGACCACAACTGCTTCACTGTTTCCGGGGCTTCCGTGTGAACGATCACTGCTACCTTGGCAGGGTCGATGCAGACCCCTTGCTTGCACACCACATGTCCTAAGAGCATTCTGAAGGGAACCGCAAAGATGCATTTCTTCAAGTTCAAGGAAATTTGCAATTGTCAATCAAACATGATGCGTAGCAGGGTGGCGTGGTCTTTTATCAAACTGTAGACGGTCCAATCGTCCATGTAGACTTCCAGGAACTTATTAATGTATTCCAGGAAAGCAATGATGACAATCCGGGGAAACACAGCGGGGGCGTTCTTCAACCTGAACGGCATCGCGTGGTATGCAAAAGACCCCCACTCGGTGGTGAACGTCGTCTTCATTTTGTCCTCTTCCGCAATGCGCACCTGATGGTAGCCTGAGAATCCATCAGTGAAGGAGTAGGCCTAATTTCTCCCAACATTGTCCAATACTTCGTCGCTGAAGGTGGTGGGAAATGGGTCATGGATGCAAGCGTTGTTCAAACTTCGGTAATCCACAAAGACGTGGATTTCTGACTTGTCCTTCTTATTCTGAATGACGATGGGACTCACCCACTCTGCTTCTTCCACAGGGAAGATTAGACCTGCCGTCAGCATTTTATCGATCTCCAGCTTGACTTTTTCCTTGATCCGCGAGTTCAACCGGTAAGGTCGATGCTTCACGGGCCTGGCGTCCGGTTTCAGCACAATTCACATTTCTCCGAGGTCCCCTTTGATGCCCTTTAAATCTACAACCGATGAAGGGAATAGGTCTTCATATTCTTGGAGGAGGCTAAAAATTTCCTTTGTCGTCTCCTCGTCCCAATAGTCCCCAACCGTAGCCAATTTGGGTTTTTCCTGCATGCCGATGTTTAGCCTCTTTGTCTTTAGTGGAAGTAGATGGACTCCTTCAGTGGTCGGCTCTTCTTTGATGTTCCGCTCGCCTTCTCTCTCTTCAAATTATAGGTTCCTCAGGTCCTCCAGACTGTCATCGTCTGGATCGCCATCGATCCGTTGGCAAGCCAGCTCACGTCTTCCCTCAGGATTCAGTGCTAATGTCCTCCCGTCGGTACCCGGATCATGGAGAAATAATACCCCCTTTATGGCCTGTAATGCTTGGAACACCAACTCTATCTTCCCTTCAAATGAAAAGCATAGAAAAAATTTGTTCGCGACTTCCTGCCAAGAGCTGGTCCCTCTTTTTCTTTCTTCTTCTAACTACCAATCATGGGGGATGGTATCCAGGGAGTGGAAAAATCGATGTACCCACAGCTCCTCCAGGTACCCTATGCCTCGCCACTGCTCCTGACAGGTTTTCAGTTCGTCTCTCGGATTAGAAGTTCCTTGGTACCTTTGCTTGCTCTGAGGTCCTTCGTCTTCCTTGAACTGCGCCCTCAAAGCCGTCGCTACACAACTCCACCATGACATGGAGTTACAATGATTTTTCCACCACCTGGCTGATGTGGACTAGAGTGCTACATCCAGAAGTGGTATCCTGTTCTCCTCCAGTACCTTGTCTTCCACCTTTGCAATGAAGGTATTTACTGCATGCATGTTGGACAAGGTGGGGTACTCCCTTATCTCTGCTCCAATCCAACGGACTCTGGAAATGTTGGCACATCTCCACGTGCTAGTCTCATACCCCCCTTGCTGCTAGTCTTCCCAGGCTAGTTCTGATCCCATCTTCGAGGTCTGGACACTGCGCCAGCTTACGGAGCCGGTTGCTGTCGGGTTAATATAATCCTCCCTCTTCTCCGCTGTCATATAATAGAGGTTTTCCAACATTTGAGCATCCTCCCTATTATCCATAGTTTTTGTATACCTCGGACCTTGGTACGGGTCGAGAGGCTGAGTGACTCGGACCTCTCCGTCTTCAAAAATCATCAGCTCCTTTTTGAGGTCGATGATGGCATAGTTTTCAAAATCCCATTCGATTCCTAGCAATGTAGGGTAGGGATCCTTGTCCCCCATAATATCAATGACCTCAAATTCTGTGTAAGTCTTTACCCCTACGATGTCGACCTCGACATCTTTGAGTCGGCCGATCGGCACAATGCAATACTGGTTCACCATCCTAAGCTGGATTGGTGAGTAAGTCAGGCGTGGCCGCCCAAGAGCCTCCCACATCTTCCGAGGCAGGATATTGATGTTGGATCCCAAGTCAAGCATGGTGTCTCTGATCTGAAATCCCGTAACCTGCCTGTTGAGCCAGAACTCTTTTCCCGTTCTTCATTTGTTCCGCTTGACCCACTGTACATACTGGGGTGTTGTGTTCAAGGATTCCCTTGGCCCTGTGTTCCCCTGCAATACATCCTCTAGGGTATGCTTGAGTTGTTCTCGCATTGAAGCATTCTCAACGATCTCGAGGAATAGGTGGAGCCATTCCTCAATCAGAGCCCCCGTAGTGCTCTGTTCTCCGGTATCGGTCTTCATGGGTACCTCAATACCTTTTTCTCCCCCCAGCTGGGCAAATGTCTCCACCGCCTCCTGGAAATATTTCTTCTGCGCTTCTGGCCTGATTAGTTGTTTCGGGGAGGTGGGCCTGATCACCCATATCGGCTCCTTTTCGTGAGCGTCCTCCCCCATTTTCTTTCCTCCTCACATCATTATGGCTACGTTCTGCATGGCCGGAGTTTCTGTCCCTCGATATTCTGTGTTTACCAGATTCGTGCCCCTCTTCCTTGCTTGTTCCTCCCACTTCTTGATAAGTTCAGGGCAGTCCTCTGTCGCGTGGGTGTTCACGCAGCATTGGGAACACCACGGTATTCTAGGTAGGGTGCATTCACGGGCCATGTGACCCTCCTGATCATAGTTGTAGCATTTCACTGGGCCCCTTCCCCCTATTTGGCCTCCGCGCATACCGCCTCCTCTACCTCTGGGAGCCTCATTCACCTTGTAGGAGGGCCGGTCCAATCGGTCCGCCAGTGCGTCGAGAGCTCTGTATTGTTCGGTGTTGTGAGTTGTGGAAGCACAAAACTCACAGTATACATTATTCAGAACATTGGATTTCTTCTGCAAAATTGGACACATCCGAGGTTGATGAACCACAGTCCGAAAAATTTCGCAATACTCTGTTGCGGCTTGGTTTGGTTGAGGTGGGAACCCTGCGTAAGGTTGTTGCGGTAGATAGACCCCTTGCGGGTTTATCGGCGTGCCACCCCCAATAGGAGGAGTCCCCTGTACTGTCGCGACTGAGGGCCCCACCCCCAGGCTACGCAACCGAGGACACTTAATTGCCACGTGCCCTTCAACCAGGCAGTGCGTGCACCAGAAATTTAGCTTGGCTAGTCTTATAGGCTGCATCTCCTTAATTTTTTCAGTCAGATTGGCAATCTGATGTTGCAGTCCTAGTAGGGAAGGATCTTGTAGGGCCAGCCCTCCCCTATATTCCTAAGGGTAGCCTGACATTGCCTCTATCTTCATAGCATGTTCCAAAGCATCCTGCAAGTTGTCGATCTTTTATTGGGTGAGGGGGGTTCATGTCAAGGGAAGCAAAGCCTTGATGAACCAGTCCCTCTGATGGTTTGGGTCGATCGGGTAGCTAAGTTTCCTGATCGCATATTTGAACCTGCGCATCAGCTCCCACACAATCTCTCCTTCTCTCTGCTTAATCTCCCATAGTTCGGACAGGCCTTGTTGGTCTGTTTGGGGAAGCTTAAATTCTAGGACAAAATCCCGCTTGACATCCGCAATTGCTTGATTCGAGTGGGCCTCTGACCACTTTATGAACCAGCACAATGCCCTTTCTCTCAGCGTGGTTTGGAATTCTATTAGCTTTCCTGCATCTGGAATCTGTCGAGCCCTCCATATGGCTTCACAGAGGTACTAGTGTTGTTCCCGTTAGGTCTCTGTAATTTATTAGCAAGATTGGCAGAGTCCAATTACAGAAACAACATCGTTTCAACCAACTTTGGGATTCTAGGATCTAGCCCTCCTGAATCCGGAGAGGGATCTCTCCAATATGTACAAAGATGGATATTGTCTTTGAAAGCTTAAGGTAATGATATTAGGCTAGTTATGAAGGCCAAGGGTTTTGTTTTGTTTTGGATGGTTGAGCATGATTACTGTTTGAGGTTAAAGTCCTGAATGCAAAGAGTTTCAAAGGTGAGAAGTTGCAAGAGGGAAGAACAACTATGGCTAAGAGATAGATATAACGTTGGTTTTTTGTCCATTGGGCTATGGAGTCATAACAGGGCTTTAATTGAACAACAACATCAAGAGTGATCCAAGGGGCAAGTCATCTATACCACAAGATTATTGAGATTAGAGTGATGGGATGGAAACAATAAAGTGTTGGAGGGGTGGAAACTGATAATAATTTCTCATAGGATTTATAGTCAGTCCAAACAAGAAAAGCCTCTTAAGTAACTGTTTAAAACCAACCAAGTGCAGGGCTAACCATTGACTCCTTGGGCAAGTCTGTATTCAAGCAGCTTAATTGACAAACAATCCAGTAATCCGCATAATTACCTTCAGAAAGTATGAAAACATATAAGAGAAACAAAGTGTGACTTAAGATCAGATAAAGTACTTTTAAACCTAGTCTGCTTTCAGTCAACACCAAGGGAAACTTTTAGAATCTGCCTTTGGAGAAAAGAATCTAGGAATCAGTGCAAACCATATCTTCTCTAGTCTAACTTTAATAGCAAATAATGGAAATCACATTCAAGAACAATGTTTATGTAAACAGAAGGACGAGGGAACGCCAACATTCCTAACTGTTTAAACAGTATTGAATCATTCTTAAATAAACAAACTTGAGGAAAACATTAAGATAAATATTTCTTAGCCATAGAAGGTTACTGGTATATAGTAGATCCTAACCCTGTTTAAACTGTCCTTCACAGAGGAATATGAACAATATGGCATACATAGAAAGAAAACAATAACAAAGAGAGATGCACTTCACCAATGACATAGACCAGGATCCCAAGAAACAGCTTTTATATTGATGTCAAACTAGTTACAGTCTTCAAGTCCAATGTTTCAGTTTAGCAATCATCTTCACTATTCAACCTAACTAATCTATCACAAGCAGAGCTCCAAGGGCCAGTGAAACACTATTTACAATCAGGAGTTTAGGCTCAAATGTATTTCAAATCTCTATAAGCAACTCAACCAACAATTTCTCATCTTCTACAGAAGTATTTATAAAAGAATGAGGAGGTGAGATCTGATAAAAGATCTGCTAAAGTAATTAATACAGATTCAAGACTTCTTGGCCCTTTGAGGGGCTCGATGAAGAAGTTTACAGGTGGTTCTCTATATTAACTATTTTACATTAACTATCAGGTCTGCTGGAAAGAATTTGTTGTCCTTTGAGGTTTGGCGTGAGGTTGAAATAACTCTGCAGATATTTCTCGCATTAAGTTCCTTGCAGAAGTAACTTCTCGGCTGTGTTGAGGAAAAACATCTTCCTTTGCAATAACTTTGGCCCTGGTTTGAAAGGTTTGAGGCAACAGGTGGCATTTAGTCGTTGGGAGGAATAAATTTGCCTCATTTTTGTGTCGGTGGAGGGTTTGCTGTCACTAAAACACTTTAGGTATTCTGCAGACTGTGTTTTAGATTGGGGGATTAGGCTTTTGATAACAGTCTTAGCTGTAATCCCCATAAAACTGTCTTGAATTCTCTGTGCTGGCACATTTCTGGTCTTCTACAGCTGATACTCTTTGACTGTGTCGGATTCTTGGTGCTTCGTTGTTACACATGGCTGCGCAGGGTTATACGGCATCAATGCCTCATGAAACACTGACGAAAACATGAATTTGGCACCTGCGAAACGATTTCCTTTGATAAATCAAAGGAGGGAGGTTCGTCACCCTCATCTTTCGAATTTCATCTGAATATAGCGAAAAACGTTAAACCTTGCGAAATACAAACAAAAGTTAAGAAATATTGCGTTCATAGGTTAAACTGCATTGGAGGATGTGCGGAGGAAGCAGGGCCGTTGGATGGCATCATACAACGGTCGAGATTATTTGGAGAAATCATAGAATGGTGGAAAAAGATAAAATCTAAGCCGTCGATCGCGCAAGATCGACGGTTGGGAGAAGGCAGCGGAGAAACCTTTGTAAACAATACAATATGACGTTTTTTAATTTTACAAAGGAAAAAGGCGCATTTTATATGAGCGGCGAGGGGATCGTACGGTGAGCCCGGCGGGACTGATCGCAAATCGCAAAAGTGGAAAACGCGATGGCGGATTATGCGACGGAGAGAAAATGCGATATTGCGATTATGCGATGGGCGGAAACTACGATGGATCGCATCGCAAATATTTGCGATGGTTCTTTGGAGGAAAACTGAAAATTGTGATCTACGATCTGCGATGGATCGCAGCGCAAATAATTGCGATGCTCTTTGGAGGAAAACTGAAAATTGCGATCTGCGATGGATCGCAGAGCAAATATTTGCGATTTTCTTTGGAGGAAAACTGAAAATTGCGATCTGCGATCTGCGATGGATCGCAGCGCAAATATTTGCAATGCATCAGTTTAAAAAATAGCAATTTGGAAATTATGCGATCTGCGCTTTGCGATAAGTGCCAAAGGGTTAAAACTTGGTTCTAGGGTGCGGGCGTATGGAAGAAAAGGGGCTAAGGGCTTAAGCTCGAGGGGCTTAAGTTTTGTACATAAAAACATGTATTTTCATGGTTTTTGAAGGGTTTCTTGAAGGAAATGAAGGTTTCGGTAAGGTTAAAAAGTGGGTTTTTAACCTTATAAAAGGGATTTTAATGAAATTGAAAGGGAGAAACATGAAATTGTGGATTTTTCATTAGAAATGGAGAATAGAAAATGAGGTTAGTGAGGAAGAAAAGGAAGGGGACCAAGGGGTTCTGCAGCAGTATTTAACTTGGGATTTTTGAAGGATTTCAGAGGCTTTTAGGATGTAAACAGCAATAAGGGATCTGGACAGAGGCGTGAGGCCTTAGAGAGACTTCAAGAGCCAACAATTTTTAGTGATAAAATTGTTCCTTGGAGGCTCCAAAAATATTTAGCCACCTTTTGGTATAAAAAAATATTATAGGTGGCTAACAGTGGCTCCACTTGGGGATGGTGCCTTCTTGAAGGCATCAAGAATTCAGACTTGATTTCTGGGAGGCTGATCAGTTGCCTCATCCATTGTTCTCTCTGGGATGCTGACCAGGTGCCTCATCCATTAGATTTCTCTTGCTCTACTTCTGAAAAATAACATCAGTCATGAAAGATAAATGGACTTCATCAATACAACTTTCTACCTACCCAATCCTACTGATCTAACATTTTTTCTTCATCAGAGTGCACTTGGATTGGAAAACTCTTTTTACAACATTTTATTCTTTTGAAAGCATAAAAAATAATCTAATTCTACTCCTTATTTCTCCTTGAACTCAGATTAATCAGTTGAGCTCAGATTCTTCTCTACCTAATCTACTGTCTGTTGGGATTAAACTGTCCAACAGACTTTCATTCTCTAAATTCTAAGACAAAAATTTAAAAACAATCAAGTTAAGATTAAGTTGTTTAACTTGCTATGATCTATGGCATAAAAACAAGCTGCACATAGATTATTATTTGCAGAAAATTAAAAATCAAAATGGAAGGCTTAAGATCTGAAAGTTTTTCATCATGGCCTTCTCTTTTCTTCACAGCTCTTTTTTTGCTTCTGTTTGAGTTGTCTCTTCCTTGATATCTGATTCAAATTTTGGGAAAATTAGAACCAGTTTTTCTCTTTTATGACTCAGAAAATAAAACAGTTTTGAGTCATCTCTCTTTGGAAACTTTGGTTCAGATTTTGAGTTTGTTTGAACCTTCATTTCTATCCTAATCTATCTACTGATAAGCCAAGATTGAACAATTTGGCAAATCAAATTCACTATCCTATCAGCAGAAAATTTAAAGCTAATTAGTCAAGATTAGGTAGTTTGACTAACTAAAAGTGTGTTTTGAGGAGTGGCATTTGAGCTTGCACACTTTCAGATTTATTTCTCTTTTTGGCATGGGGCTTTGCCTTTCTTGTTTTGATTTCTGCCCTCTTTTCATTTTTCTTTTTTTTTTTTTTTTTTGATCTTTCATAACTTTGAATGCAATGGTGGATGGACTATTCACAATGGAAAAGGTAAAAGGCTTTAAAACATAAAATGGATCAAGAGAAGTAATGCTTAAGCATCCTACCATTGACAGGACCCCCAAACAATTCTGTTCCATCCAATTTTTGTAGGAAAAATGCATTATTACCAGCAACTGAATGAATAGAGTAAGGGCCAAGCCATAAGTTATCAAATTTTCCATGCTTGCCCTTTTCTTCCCTCCTTGAGTCCCACTTTAAAACTTTGTCCCCAATCTTGAAATTGCTGGCCTTTGTTCTTTGGTCAAAGAGATTTTTTATGCTGTCCTGTTTCTGCAATGCTTTGTTATACACTTCCTCTCTGGTTTGCTGAAGATGAATGGTTTGATTTATTCTTCTGGTCATGTCATTATCTTCAGTCTGCAACTCTTGAATCAACTTCATCACTGGTACACCAAGGCTGTTTGGAAAAATTGCATCTGTACCATACACAAGTTGAAAGGGTGACATACCAATAGATTTCTTCAAAGTTAATCTGTCAGCCCAAAGTGCATGAATCAGCTTTGTGTGCCAAGACTTTTTGTTATCCTCCAACAGTTTCTTGATTATGTTCACTAAGATTTTGTTGGAAGATTCTGCAAGTCCATTACCTTGGGGGTAATAGGCTGTGAAATTCCCCAATGTTATCTGATATTTGTGACAGAATTCAACCATTCTCTTAGATCCAAATGCTGCTGCATTATCAGTGATGATCTTGGTAGGACAGCCAAATCTGGAGAGAATGTTAGTCTCCATGAATTTTATGATAACTGAATCATTGGCCTGCCTACAAGGGATGGCTTCTATCCACTTAGTGAAATAGTCTGTGGCAATGAGAATCCATCTATGTTGGGCAGAAGATGGTGGATGGATTTCTCCTATGAAGTCAAGACCCCACTGTTGAAAAGGAGCTTCAACAGTGATTGGATGCAGAGGAAGGGGTAATACTTTTCTCTTGCCTTCGAACAATTGGCATTTATGGCAAGTAGTGGTCATCTTGTGTACATCATGAAATAGAGTAGGCCAGTAAAAACCAGCCCTCAAAATTTTGTTGGCTGTCGATTTCCAGTACAAATGACCTCCACATTCTCCTTCATGGAATTCTTTCTTAACCTTCTCTGCATCCAACTCAGGCAAACAATTAAGCAATATACCACTTGCATTTTTCCAATAAAGACATTTATCAATAATGCAATAGTTTACAGCTTTTAACTTTAGGAATCTTGCCTTTGTTTTTGTCAAACCAGGAGGTGCATTTAAATTAAGAAAAACATAGATAATATCATCATTCCAAGGATAATTGATAAAATGGTCTTCAACAATGGGAGTTGAGAACTCTTCTTGGTTATCCAAAGCACTAATCATGTTAATATCAAGAACTTCACAATTTGATTCAGCCATTAATCTAGCTAGACCTTGGCCTTTGATGAGTTTAGTGGGTTTTATCTCCAAATCATATTCAAGAACAATAGCAATCCACTTACCTCTCTTACCATCTGGGTCCTGGGTTAGAATGTCTTTAACAACTAAATTTGGGACAAAGGCAATGATGTGTGAGTGAAGGATGTATACCCTGAAGTATTTTAAAGCCTTAACCAAAGAAAAAGCTTGCTTTTCCATAATGTTATACTTCAAAGGGGCATCCCTCAATGCCTTGCTAAAGAATGCAATAGGCTGCTCTTGTCCTTGTGAATTTTTCTGTAAAAGGACAGCCGCTATGGTATGTTCTGATGCAAATGAGAAGATATAAAAATCTTTTGAAAAATCAGGACTGGTCTAAATTTTATCGGATTTGTGTTGTCTCCGATTTCATATGGCGTCAGACATGTTCTAGCTGCAAAGGCTAAATTGTGGGCTGTAATATTTTCTTTTCTTGGGACAAAAATTAATTCAGACTCATCGAAAGTTTCTAAAAGGTCCACGACATCATTTCGATAGGCCCTAAGTCTGGGGTGATGAGTGTTATATTTCCCATTGACTTGCCTAATGATTAATTCTGAATCCCCGTGAATTTTAATTCTCTTGGCTCCTAACGTTTTCAACAAATGTAAGCCTAATAGAAGGGATTCGTATTCCGCTATGTTGTTGGAACACTAAAAGTTTAATTTACATTAAATGCATTCTGTATGGTTGTTTTCAGTGTTAGTAATCCAGACACCTGTACCCGCGTTATTCCTAGTGCATGACCCATCGAAATGCATATTTCATAGGGGATTGTTTTCAGTTTCATCTGTTAGATGAATTTCCTCTTTACCTAACGTGCTTTCGGATTGTTGTTGAATGTCTGCACTTAGTTGTATATGTTTTGATTCCCCCTAATTTTCGTTCATTTGAGGGTCGTATTCTTTAATGTCCAGGTTTAAAAGTAATGGATGCATGACTTGTAGTTCAAGACCCATATTTGGTTTGCTATGGTTTAAAGGTTCAGCAAACTGTTTTGACATTTTCGTGGTATTTACCTCCTCCTCTCTATCGGCCATTAATCCTGATAACGCGATTTGTTCACTAAGTGCTTCATCGTTAAACATGATAAAATAATGAAGGCATGTACTTACGGAATAGAGAGGATATTTTTGAGGTCTGTCTTGACTCGTGACCATATATTGCATATGAGACTCCCTGTAAAGTCTTCTAGTCTGATTGAAAACAGGGATAGTCGCATACGTCATGTCCATCTGCATAGTCCCCTGTAACTTGGCTCCCCAAGATCTTGATAATAACATTCCATACTTTGGGGGCACATTAGCCACAACAATGTCCATGAGTAAGCATTTGGCTAGGATCTGGGCTAAGTTAACACAAAGGTCTTTGATCAATCTTAGACATTTTAGTCTACTTGAGTCAAAGGAGTAAAGGTCTTTGTAAGGTCTGGTGATTTCTAGCCCAAGGCTCTCCATCACAGCTTTAGGCATTAAATTATGAGAAGCCCCGGAATCATGCATAGCGTTGTGAAAATTTTTGTCATGAACATTTAAACTCATGTAGAAAGGGGGAACAGGTCCCTCTTGGTATCTACCTTCAATCTTTGGACCAAAAATAAGCTCGGGCTGGTCATCACTAAGATTGATTGTATCTCCATTTTCCTCTATATTTAAAGCCTTCAAAATTTGAGTTCTATATACGTGTTGGGCAGCTAACTTGGTTAAGGGAACAGAGATTTTAATCTTGGAAATTTCCTGTTCCATGCTGAAAGGAATTTGATTCTTTGAAGTGTTGGTTTCAGCCTTGTTAGCTGTCACTTTATCAGCAACAACAGCTTGCTGATTTGTTTTATTTACCCTTGACATAACGGTTGTAATAGGAGTACTAGCTGAAGTGTTAGTACTGCTAGAGTCTGCACTCTGTTTTTCAGTGTTTTGAGTGCCTTTCTCTTTACCTTTATCAGAATTTACAGCCACTGTTTTTTCCTTGTGTTTGACCGTTTTAGGCTTGGTTGACGTGCTGTTTTGTGAAGATTTGTTAGAGGTTTTGGTGTTGGGGGCTTGTTGATTAGTATTGCTTCTAAGGTCATATTCCCTTTGAGTTTCTATGATGACATTTTCCATGTCTTGATAATGATTTTCATCATCATCTCTTTTGTCATCATACGGTGTATATAGACCTTGTTTTTCATCATAATGAATCTCAAAATCATCATCATTAACCTTCAGCATGTTGATAGCACCTTCCTCTATTATTTCGTCTGTTTCCTCAACCTCACTTATATAGTTCTGATGAAAGGGAGGAGTGATTTGTTGATCATCTTCCCTAGGTCTGTTTGGAGGTTGGTTCCTTCTAACATTCTGATTCTGGTTTTGGTTTCTGTTTTGAGGAGCAATTTGATTTTGACTTTCTTGTGCTCTTTTAATTATGCTCATCTCTTTCATCATCTCTTCCATCATCCTTTCCATCTTTGAGTTGGAAGTAGAAGGTGTGGACTCCTCTCTAAAAGATACTCTCTTCTCGCTCTTCATTCTTGCTCTTTTCTCCATCAAGTTCACTTCCACAGAAAGAGCACCCCTTTGCATGTCTTCAAGAGATGCAAAATCTCTCTCTCTCAATGAATAGGTCATGTTAGCGTCAAAACCTTTGGGAAATTTTTTTAAAGCTGAATCTTGTGGAGGCTTTAGTTCTGGGGAAAGTGCGTTGTATACACTGTTGAATCTTGTGCAATAGGCTTGCACACTTTCCCCTGGGTTCCTATGGAGATTGTTGTAATCAGCAAGAACTTGGAGAGGGTTCTTCCTTACTTCCCACTTGTTTAAGAATGTTTGATGGAAGCCTTGGAGATCATTTATACTATGGGGGGCTAAGCCTTTAAACCATTTTCTTACTTCTCCCCCTAAGCTTTGAGAAAATAATCTGAGCTTGACAGAATCATCATCAATTTCGTTTATGTCAAAGTAGTCATTCATCTTATCCACATGTTGTGATGCAGTTGTAGCATTGCTAGCATCATACAATGGGATTTTGGACTAATAGTCATGTGGAAGGTTGACTAATGGTAACTGAAGGACTAAGGGAGCATACCATGCAGCCATGGTAGGAGGTGGAGGTGGATTCACAAGAGGTGGATTAACAAAAGGGAAAGTGGGCTGAGGTGTGGTGGTTTGAACAGTGGATGTAGGATGAGTAGAAGTGGATGGATCAGGAGTAGACTGCTGAGCTTATCTTGGATGAGAGACACCTAGGTTGTGAAGGAAATGTAAATCAGGAGGTGTTGTTTCTCTACTACCAGGATTTTTACTTGTCTTCGGGGATGAAAGTGAAGACTCAGAGTCTAGCTGTATTATATCATCAAATGACCTAGTTCTGAATGGATTTACTAAGTCAACTTGTGATTGTTGTAGAGCTGAAAGATTTTCAGGGACTGAATTAGCTCTCAAGGGTGATCTGAAAACAGTTGATCATTGAATCCTAGGCAACTTCCTAAGGATTTTTTCTGGGTTATCAACTACCTCAGGGGGATCAGGGTCAGGATGGGCTCTAGTGTGAATCTTTCTAGAAGCCACTATGCTGTGTTTTTAGACCCGAATAAACAAGACAAGTTCAACCAGATATGACAATCTTTAAGAGGTTAACTAATCTGTTTACGCAAATTTAATCCTACAATCCTCTAACTGAGTTTTAAATGATGTTATGATGATAAGGGTTCTTCCCAGTGGAGTCTTAAGGTCTGTTAAGGATTGTGGAGTCGCCAAGTGGAAGTTTTTAGCTCCTTTGGAGGTAAAAGGTTTTATGGTCCACCACCATGTTTATTGAATACCAATCTGAAATTTTTTTATTTTTTTATTTTTTTATTTTTTTTAAATTTGTTTTTAGTAGTGTGGTTTTTAAGAATATCCCAACTCTGTTTCAAAACTTAGCTAAGGTAATGAGACAAAGACACTCTACTCTTATGGCTAAGCTACCTATTTTTTCAAGGTTATATGAAGCCTTACCAGAATCCTAGGGTTGACCTAGCTTGTCACTTATTCAAACAAGTTTCATCATGATTACCATTTCTTGGTAGTGCTTGAAATGGCTGCTTCTTACTCACAAATTTTCCTGTGAAAATAAAAGGGAAAAAAGGAGAAAACTCAACTCAATCCCCAGTGGAGTCGGCAGAAATGTTAGGTCTCTGTAATAAGCAAGATTGGCAAAAGTCCGATCACAGAGTTAACATCATTTCAACCAACTTTGGGATTCTAGGATCCAGCCCTCCTGAATCTGAAGAGGGATCTCTCCAATATGTACAAAGATGGATATTGTATTTGAAGTTTGAGGTAATGATATTAGGCTAGTTATAAAGTCTAAGGGTTTTGTTTTGTTTTAGATGGTTGAGCATGATTACTGTTTGAGGTGAAAAGTCCTGAATGCAAAGAGTTTCAAAGGTGAGAAGTTGCAAGAGGGAAGAACAGCGATGGATAAGAGATAGATATAACGTTGGTTTTTAATCCATTGGGCTATGGAGTCATAACAGGGCTTTAATTGAACAACAACATCAAGAGTGATCCAAGGGGCAAGTCATCTATACCAAAAGATTATTGAGATTAGAGTGATGGGATGGAAACAATAGAGTGTTGGAGGGGTGGAAACTGATAATAATTTCTCAGAGGATTTATAGTCAGTCCAAATAAGAAAAGCCTCTTAAGTAACCATTTAAAACCAACCAAGGACAGGGCTAACCATAAACTTCTTGGGCAAGTTATATTAAAGCAGCTTAATTTACAAACAATCCAGTAATCCACATAATTACCTTCAAAAAGTATGAAAACACATAGGAGAAACAAAGTGTGACTTAAGATCAGATAAAGTACTTTTAAACCTAGTCTGCATTCAGTCAACACCAAGGGAAACTTTCAGAATCTGCCTTTGGAGAAAAGAATCTAGGAATCAGGGCAAACCATATCTTCTCTAGTCTAACTTTAATAGCAAATAATGGAAATCACATTCAAGAACAATGTTTATGTAAACAGAAGGACGAAGGAACGCCAACATTCCTAACTATTCAAACAGTATCGAATCATTCTTAAATAAACAAACTTGATGAAAACATTAAGATAAAGATTTCTCAGCTAGAGAAGGTTACTGATATACAGTAGATCCTAACCCTGTTTAAACTGTTCTTTACAGAGGAATATGAACAATATGGCATACATAGAAGGAAAACAATAACAAAGAGAGATGCACTTCACCAATGACATAGACCAGGATCCCAAGAAACAAATTTTATATTGATGTCAAACCGGTTACAGTCTTCAAGTCCAATGTTTCAGTTCAGCAATCATCTTCACTATTCAACCTAACTAATCTATCACAAGCAGAGCTCCAAGGGCCACTGAACACTATTTGCAATTAGGAGTTTAGGCTCAAATGTATTTCAAAGCTCTGTAAGCAACTCAACCAACAATTTCTCATCTTCTACAGAAGTATTTATAGAAGAATGAGGAGGTGAGATCCGATAAAAGATCTGCTAAAGTAATTAATACAGATTCAAGACTTCTTGGCCCTTTGAGGGGCTCGATGAAGAAGTTTACAGGTGGTTCTCTGTATTAACTATTTTACATTAACTATCAGGTCTGCTGGAAAGAATTTGTTGACCTTTGAGGTTTGGCGTGAGGTTGAAATAACTCTGCAGATATTTCTCGCATTAAGTTCCTTGCAGAAGTAACTTCTCAGCTGCGTTGAGGCAAAACATCTTCCTTTGCAATAACTTCGGCCTTGGTTTGAAAGGTTTGAGGCAACAGGTGGCGTTTAGTCGCTGGGAGGAATCAATTCGCCTCCTTTTTGTGGCGGTGGAGGGTTTGCTGTCACTAAAACACTTTAGGTATTCTGCAGACTGTGTTTTAGATTGGGGGATTAGGCTTTTGATAACAGTCTTAGCCGTAATCCCCATAAAACTGTCTTCAATTCTCTGTGCTGGCACATTTCTGATCTTCTACAGCTGATACTCTTTGACTGTGTCGGATTCTTGGTGCTTCGCTATTACACAGGGCTACGCAGGGTTATACGGCATCAATGCCTCATGAAACACTGATGAAAACGCGAATTTGACACCTGCGAATGATTTCCTTTGATAAATCGAAGGAGGGAGGGTCGTCACCCTCATCTTTCGAATTTCATCTGAATATAGCGAAAAACGTTAAACCCTGCAAAATACAAAAAAAAGTTATGAAATCCTGCGTTTATAGGTTAAACTGCATTGGAGTATGTGCAGAGGAAGCAGGGCCGTTGGATGGCATCATCCAACGGTCGGAATTAATTGGAGAAATCATAGAATGGTGAAAAAATATAAAATCTAAGCCGTCGATCGCGCAAGATCAACGGTTGGGAGAAGGCAGCAGAAAAACCTTTGTAAACAATACAATATGACGTTTTTAATTTTACAAAGGAAAAAGGCGCATTTTATATGAGCAGCGAGGGGATCGTACGGTGGGCCCGGCGGGACTGATCGCAAATCGCAAAAGTGGAAAACGCGATGGCGGATTATGCGATGGAGAGAAAATGTGATATTGCGATTATGCGATGGGCAGAAACTGTGATGGATCGCATCGCAAATATTTGCGATGGATTTTTGGAGGAAAACTGAAAATTGCGATCTGCGATCTGCGATGGATCGCAGCGCAAATATTTGCGATGGCTCTTTGGAGGAAAACTTAAAATTGTGATCTGCGATTTGTGATGGATCGCAGCGCAAATATTTGTGATGGCTCTTTGGAGGAAAACTGAAAATTGCGATCTGCGATCTACGATGGATCGCAGCGCAAATATTTGCGATGTATCAGTTTAAAAAATAACAATTTGGAAATTCTGTGATCTGCGCTTTGCGATAAGCGCCAAAGGGTTAAAACTTGGTTCCAGGGTGTGGGCAGATGGAAGAAAGGGGCTAAGGGCTTAAGCTCGAAGGGCTTAAGTCCTATACATAAAAACATGTATTTTCATGGTTTTTGAAGGGTTTCTTGAAGGAAATGAAGGTTTCGGTAAGGTTAAAAAGTGGGTTTTTAACCTTATAAAAGGGATTTTAATGAAATGGAAAGGGAGAAACATGAAATTGTGGGGTTTTTATTGGAAATGGAGAATAGAAAATGAGTTTAGTGAGGAAGAAAAGGAAGGGGACCAAGGGGTTCTGCAGCAGTATTTAACTTGGGATTTTTGAAGGATTTCAGAGGCTTTTAGGATGTAAACAGCAATAAGGGATCTGGACAGAGGCATGAGGCCTTAGAGAGACTTCAAGAGCCAACAATTTTCAGTGATAAAATTGTTCCTTGGAGGCTCCAAAAAGATTTAACCACCTTTTGGTATAACAAAATATTATAGGTGGCTAACACTTAGTGCCAATTAGTTACTAAGCCTTAGGTCTAGTCCAAAAAAAAGTCAGAGAAATGCTCTAAGCCTTTATAATTGAAGGTTTTGAATACTAGAATATTTTGAGGGGAGAGAAATTAGTAATTTTTCCAGATGATGTTTTATTCATGCCTTATGTAACTGATTTCTACCTACCCATCTTTTATTCTACCATTTTTTCCTTTATTTGCATGGGTGCATTTGAGCTTGCAACCTTAAATCTATTTTTTTTTTGAAGAAGCAAACTATCTAATTCTAACCTTATTTCATCAGAGGGCTCACATTAAACTGTTGGGTTCCTCATTTATTCTCCAACTATATACTAATTTTTCAAGTTTAAACCATTTGACAGATATTTATTCTCTATCTATAAACATGAAATTTAAAGCATGAAAAAGTTAAGATTAAACTATTTAACTCATCATGGATTATGGCATTTTGAACAAGCTGCACATAATCATTTTTTTTGCAGTAAAAGTAAAAAGTAGTGGAATTTTGGCTTGCATCACTTTCATGTCTTATTCTTATCTCTTTTTTGTGTTTGGGGTTCATTTTTATTCTTTTTGATATTTTTTCTTTTCAAGTCCTTTGATTTTTCTTTTAGTACTTCTACCCTCTTTTCATTTTTTATTATTTTCAAATATTGGAAAACAACTTGCAGAAATCAAGGTATGTACATATTTACAAGACTAATCATAATCAATTAAAAATTTATGAACCCTATTATTATAAGACCCTAACAGTAGCTCCACATGAGGATGGCATTTCCTGGTGAAATGTCAACTTTGAGACTAGTAGCCTTTGAATTCTGACTGTACTGACCTTGTAAATGTTTCTGATCTCTGCAATTATTAGTACTTATGGTATTTTACCTTTCAAAGCTTAGGGGCTTCTCTCCGGGCTTAAAATTTGTTAGGAAAACATCAAATCCAATCTAAAATCTACAATGTTATGTACAATGGATAAAGTAAACAAATTTAACTATTGGTTATTTCTTAAGAGTAGTAATGCTTCAGCATTCTACCATTGAAAGGACCACCCAAAAGATATGATCCATCCATATATTTCAAAAAGAAAGAATTTTTACCTCTGTAACCATAAATAACATAAGGTCCTTTCCATAGGATATCAAATTTCCCATGTTTACCTTTCTCTTCCCTCCTTGAATCCAACTTTAGAACTTTGTCACTAATGTAGAAATCATCTTCTTTACTCTTCTTGTCAAAAAATTTCTTAATCTAATCCTGGATAACTTGAGACTTAACATAAACCTCTTCTCTTTTTTTCTACAAGTGAATGGTTTGATTAATTCTCTTTTCATTCCTTAATCTAGCTCTTTTTGCTAACAGAATTGCTTCTACACTAACATCATTAGTTTGCGTCTTCTCTAAAGTCTCTAGATTTCCCTCTCTTAATTGATAAGCTATGTATGTATCAAATCCATCAGGGAATTTGAGAAGGACAGAATCTAGAGTAGGTTTGAGATCAGCAGGGATTGAACTATAAATTTTGTTGTATATAGTACAACAATCTTGGATTGTCTCATTAGGTGCTCTTTTAATGCTTTCAAATTCAGATAAGATTTCAAGTGGATTTTTCTTATTTTCTGATTTATTCAAAAATAATCTATGAAAAAATGCTAAATCAGAAATACCAGTATTTAAACCTTTAAGCTATTTTTTTACTTCACTAGTTAATGTTTGAGAAAAAATTCTCATTTGTACATCATCATCATCTATTTCATGTAATTCAAAATATTATGTCATATTATTTACATGTTGTTGGGTAGTATAATGGGTGGTTCCATCAAATTGAGGTATTTTTCTTTGATATTCCTAGGGTATGTCATGTAACTGTACTGACAGAATCAAGGGAGCATATCTAGCAGCCATGGCTTGAAGTCTAGCTTGAATTTCAGGTAAGTAGGAAGTTCTTGGGGCAGAACTAGAAGTACTTGCTGATGTAGTCGCAGATGAGATTGGAATATAGGAATATGTACTAGCAAATGTGGTTGAGATGCTAGAAGATGAAGTTGGGAAATATGAAGAGGTGCTTTGGAATGAGAATGATGTATTGGAAGATGCAAAAGGAAAACTAGTGGATGGAGATGGGGGTGGAGGATGGGAATAATACTCTAGGTTGAAATAGTTTCTTAGGAATAAATGGATCTGTGGAATGAAGTGTGGTGGAAATAATGGATGTAGTGGTAAATAGAGATGAACCTTGAGATTCTAAAAGGCTGGTATATAAATGAGTGGTAGAGGGCTTAGGGGTATAATCTGATAAAGCAACTAATTCAACTAAATGCTGAAAATAGCTTCATCTATTTCCTTAAGTATATTAGCATTTATTGCATCAAGTTTATCATAAACCTCAAAAATATTTGATTCAGAATCTACTGAAACAGTTTCCTGCTTAGTTTCAAGAAATGAAATAAAATCAGGATCTATAACAGTACTATTTAAGTCACACTCTGATTTATTTATGAATAACGAATATTTAAAATTTAAGTCAAACTCTATGTCTTGTATACTTAATAACTATTTTGGAAATGAATTTTCTCTAACTAAGGAAACTTTATTGCCTAAATCCTCTACTTTTTTAATTTTTTTTCCAATTCTGTCAGGATTATCTACTTGACACCATGTTGTGGATGTGGATTTGACTGTTATAATAAACTCTTCTGGAAACTAGAATTACAATTTTTAATGAAAATATACTCACAACTTATTAAAATAGTCTTAAGGTGAAAAGATAATAAAAATATTTCCTTTAAGACCTATTTAAAACTGAGGATTGGTTATTTCCCCAGTGGAGTCACCAATATGTTATCACTCTAATAATTCCCAAAGTTGTGAGATTTTGATTTTATATTTTAAATAATATTAGAGGTAACCACAAACCTACTTTTAAGCTTTAGGATCTAGCCTTCCTAAGGCTCAAAGTGGTATCTCTATATAGGATTTAACTTTTCTTTTATATATGATTTTACGCTAGTTATATAGGCTGGTTTTGCGTTTTGATTGGTCTTGGTGAGAAAAATCACTTAATAAGATGGATAGTTGTGAATCTATAATAAATTGGGTAGATGTAGTCAATTTCTCAAGTAGAAGGATTAGGATCAAGGTATAAATTCAAATATTCACTCGGCAAGATATCGGAGTCATTAAAGATCTTCAAAGACTGATTGGTGAAATGGTTTAATCGGGAAAAAGAGAAATTAAGAATTCCTTGATCCGGATAAGGAGTGAAATGAAGGAGGTAAATCAAAATTAGGGAGCAATTAAAGGTTCACTAGTTTGGATATCAGCAGAAAACATTTAAATGAAAACCACTCAATAACAGATTGCTTTTAACAAATTCTGATATAACAATTCCTGATTTCACATTAAAATTTAGAACACATTTATGAGTTAATGAAAAAAATAAGAAAATAGATAGATAATATTAGAAATTACTTCACTTCAGTGGCCCAACACATGAATCCAATAATATGATGCTTTATTCCTTAAAATCTAGTCTTCTGACTTGAGCTTGCTTACAAAACCCTTAGGTTCAAAATGTTCCAGCTATAGAAATCTTCAGCAATTTGTCCACAAAAATACTTCAAAGGATGAATTATTTATAAACAAAATAGTATAGAATATCCTATAACAATCATGGGAATTTTCTATGTAAAATAAAATATTTTTTACAAAAATATAGTGAAAACTTGCAAGCTTTTCTATTTATTATATAAAATATCTTTCTTGTTGGACTTAGGCTGCAGCTAGCTGTTTGAGGTGTCTTTAACACTCGCAAGTGGTCTTCAATCTATTTTAAAGTTTTATTTCTCACTTGATACTCTTTAAATTATACACTTTAACCATCTGATACTCTTTAACCTCCTGTTTTGACTGTTTCAATGCTTTAAAAATATGTTTTTACTGTGTAAAAACAACTCTATTTTCATCCTCTTTCACTATAAGATGTTTTTTACAGTAAATCTGTGAACTTATTCCAAAACTCTTCAACAGGTAATTGAATCTTTGTAAGTTTTCTGGAATTCTCATCAGCCTCTATGTATCTAACAAATGAGGTCTTGACTACAAAGAGGTGTTTTATCTCATGTTGTAAATAAAACAAGTTTTCAACACTTTTATGCAACACTTTACCTGTGGGAACTCCTTGCCAATCTGCCTTATTCACTTGTTCTTTGGCAAAGTCCCTTATCTTCTTGTTGTAACCTTCTTGCCTCGTTATTTTATCATTGATGACAAGAATATTTAGCAAACCTTTTTGCCTCAATGTTCCAAACTTAACCATGAATTTAGTTATGGAAAAATCCATATTTTGACACTTCTCTTCCAACTGTTTCATCAAGTTTTTCTTTGAATGCACTTTTCTTACCTCAAGAATTATTTCATTTCTGTCAATAATTCCTATCTCATCTAATTCTTGCTTGTCTTTAGTATTGAGAAACTTGATTATTTCTAGGGATTCTTCAAGCTTGGCACCAAGCTCTTCTTTTGTCTTCACAATTTCTTCTTTGGCTTCTTTAAGCAATTCCTTTGCTCACAAATCACTTGAACAGATGGTCAAGTGTCATTGATTGACTCAATTATTTTGGACCATACTTGATTTTTGATGTATTCCATATCTATTTCAAGGTTAACTCTTCTTCTACCTTCTTTAACTATTCACTTAATGAAGCAGGGGCATTCGAGCCGATCGAATTCAAATTATCTGATGTAGGGGCATCTGAGTCGATCTAAATTCAAATTTGAATCTGAAATTGAAGAGGTAGTTATGAGAATGGTCATGTGAATTTGGGGCAAAGTTTGTTAAAACTGATTCTAAATTTCGCTATAACCGATTAAGATTTAATGATCTGCCATGTGTGCACAATGGAAGATTAAGGGTTGTTTGAGTACGTTTGGGAAAAATTTGTGGATCTCAATCGATTCACGATCTTTTGTAAACTTATATATAACAACGAGTCTGTAATGTGTAGAGGGAGTGAGCGATTGAAATGTAATAGCAGAAGGATTTATATCTAAGGCTAAAATGCCTTAGTTTGTAATTGGTTCTATATATAATTGGAATGTGTGGATTTATGTGTATCTGTGTATTCATAGTTGTTTGTTATGATTAGATTTCTAAGTTAATGTCGTGTTGATTTGTCGACCATTGACCTCTGTAAGGGTCGATGGCGATCAAGTGAGATATAATGTCATAGCATGTAAGTTTGTAACAGAGCATGACAGAGTTTAAAAAGGAAAGTCAAATTAGAATGCCAAATATTGAAACCCGGTCAAGGTAGAGATCGAAAGGTCTCCTGTTATGAAGTTTTAGTGGCATGGTTGTTCATGTGGTTTGAACCTATGTGTGCACATCCAGTCAAGCGGCGTTGTCTCCGAGTCAATGGAACAGTGCAGCATTGCAGCAGAATGAGAAGAGAGGCGCAATGAAACCATGGAAATTTGAAGCAGAAGAACAATGTGCAACAGACATGGAGGAATTTTGGGTTGAAGCCTCACGGTAGTACATTGGGTTACACAAATTAAACCTTCAGAATGAAGCAGAATTAAATGTGAGAATGCAGTGAAGCCGACGGAGACCACGTTTAAGGTCGATTGGAACTACCCTCATGTTGAATCATGGGTTGATGCACAGTAATTGTGTAGTGAATAGAAAAGGTAGAATCGAGAAGGAACAACATCGAGAAGACCCAGATGTCGACTTGAAGACTGGCGGTGATCATAGAATTGTGCACAACAGAGATGGAGGCACCGTCTGTTGAAACTGTGTTTAAGAATCGACAGAAGAGAACCCTGAAGGTGAAAGGATGAAGACGCAGCGAAAGTAATGGCGGAATTCGGCCTCAATGTGATTTGAACGCAGAATGCAGGTGGTGTGGTTTTAGAAATAAAACCACCAGTCTCACACGACCTTTGCGCCCAGAGGTGGTTTCACATAATGGGATGCGATCCAATGCCATTGAACCACGTCACAAGCAAAATACCATTTATTTCACACGACTTCTGTCTTTTAAAGATTGGGGGCCATCTGAATGCGATTGTCATTGGATTTGGATCGCTAGAGATCCAACGGTGGAAGCTCATCAGAAGAATGCGGGAGGTCGAATCTTTACTGGATCTAATCTCCTATAAACCATGGTTGAAATTTTTTGAATTCCAGTTGGAAGCGCGAGCAGGTGGGGCCAGTTTTCGTGGTTGAAGGTTATGAGGTGTGCTCTTTTGTTTAATCACCTCAAATGTATGTTAATGTTAAGTGGGAAGCATGGGTATTCATTTAAAAAGTGCTTCCGATATATATTATAACTATGGTTCATGTTTGATTCGGGGGTTTAAGCCTAACGGCAACCAACGTTGTTGGTTGGGATTACAAAACTTATCTATTGGCTTCATAGATAAATGTTTATATGTGTAAGGATAGAAGTGGCACAGTGGAAGCAGAGTAGGACCATAACCCACAGGTCCCAAGATCGAAGTATCGGGTTTATGAATCTGCAGTTTGATATAGTTTTGAGTTTGTAGGTTCATTTTTATTAATGAAGGTGATCCTACTCTATAGTGGGTTTCACTTTTCATTAAGTGGTATTAGAGCAGGAAAATATTTCCTGCGGAAAGGAGTTTTTGCATGCGAAGAAAGAAGAGGTAAAATTTTGCTGAATATTTGTAAGCTTGTGATTTTTTATATTTTTTGAAGGTAACAGCAGAGGAAGGTGAGAAAATTTCAGCAACCTAGAGCAGGAGTGATCAAATGGTTCCACAGGAGCGAACCAAAGACATGCCGAAAGACTAAGCTCAGAGGAGAAAGCTTGGTGAGGTATCTGGTAGCAGGGAGGACTTGCTATTGCAGAGGTTTTATTGTAGCTCACAGAGGACAATTCCACAAAGGATGTGGGTAGAATTCTTCAATCATGTTGTTATAGGAAGATCACAAGGAGTAGTTCCACAGATGACGTGGGTAGAATTGTTGATAGTTGTAGAAGACATATGACCAGTAGGTCATAAAAGTTTCTGCCTCGGGAGTGTGATGCAGGGGCATCTGAGCTGATCTGAATTCAAATTATTTGATGCAGGGGCATCTGAGCCAATATGAATTCAAATTCTCTGATGCAGGGGCATCTGAGCCGATCTAAATTCAAATTCAAATCCGAAACTGAAGAGGCGATTATGAGAATGGTCATGCGAATTTGGGGCAAAGTTTGTTAAAACCGATTATAAATTTAGCTGTAAAAGATTAAGATTTAATGATCTGCCATGTGTGCGCAATGGAAGATTAAGGGTTTTTTTAGTACGTTTGGGAGAAATTTGTGGATCTCAACCGATTCACGATCTTTTGTAAACTTCTATATAATAGCGAGTCTGTAATGTGTAGAGGGAGTGAGCGATTGCAATGTAATAGCAGAAGGATTTCTATCTAAGGCTAAAATGCCTTAGTTTGTAATTGGTTCTGTATATAATTGGAATGTGTGGATTTCTATGTATCTGTGTATTCGTATTTGTTTTTTATGATTAGATTTCTAAGTTAATTTTGTGTTGATTTATCAACCATCGACCTCTGTAAGGGTCGATGGTGATCAAGTAAGATATAATGTCATAGCATGTAAGTTTGTAATATAGCATGGCAGAGTTTAAAAAGGAAAGTCAAATGAGAATGCCGAATATTGAAACCTGGTCAAGGCAGAGATCGAAAGGTCTCCTGTTATGAATTTTTAGTGGCATGGTTGTTCATGTGGTTTGAACCTGTGTGTGCACATCCAGTCAAGCGGCATTGTCTCCGAGTCAATGGAATAGTGCAACATTGCAGTAGAATGAGAAGAGAGGCACAATGAAACCATGGCGAAGTTAAGCAGAAGAACGGTGTGCAACAGACATGGAGGAACTGTGGGTTGAAGCCTCACAGTAGTACGTTGGGTTCAGAAAATTAAACCTTTATAATGAAGTGGAATTAAATGTGAGAATGCAGTGAAGCTGGCGGAGACCACGTTTAAGTTCGATTGGAACTACCCTCATGTTGAATCATGGGTTGATGCACATTAATTGTGCAGTGAATAGCAAAGGTGGAATCGAGAAGGAACAGCGTTGAGAAGACCCAAATCTCGACTTGAAGACTGGTGGTGATCATATAATTGTGCGCAACAAAGATGGAGGCACCGTGTGTTGAAACTATGTTTAAGAATCAATGGAAGAGAACCCTGAAGGTGAAGGGATGAAGATGCAGTGAAAGTAATGGCGGAATCCAGCCTCAATGTGATTTGAATTCAGATTTTAGGTGGAGTGGTTTTAGAAATAAAACCACCAGTCTCACATGACCTTTGCACCCAGAGGTGGTTTCACAAAATGGGATGTGATCCAATGACATTGAACCACATCACAAGCGAAATACCATTTATTTTGCATGAATTTTCTCTGTTAAATATTGGGGTCAATCTGAATGCGATTGAATTTGGATTTGGATCGATGGAGATCCAATAATGGAAGCTCATCGGAAGGATGCGCGGGGTCGAATTTTTACCGGACCCAATCTCCTATAAACTGTGGTTGAACGTTTTTGAATTCTAGTTGGAAGCACAAGCAGGTGGGGCCAGTTTTCGTGGTTGAAGGTTATGAGTTGTGTTTTTTTGTTTAATCACCTCAAATGTATGTTAATTTTAAGTGGGAAGCATGGGTCTTTATTTAAAAATTTCTTCTGATATATATTATAACTGTGGTTCATGTTTGATTTGGGGGTTTAAGCCTAACAGCAACCAACGTTGTTGGTTGGGATTATAAAACTTATCTATTGGCTTCATATATAAATGTTTATATGTGTAAGCATAGAAGTGGTGCAGTGGAAGAAGAGTAGGACCATAACCCACAGGTCCCAAGATCAAAGTATCAGGTTTATGAATCTGCAGTTTGATATAGTTCTGAGTTTGCAAGATCATTTTAATTAATGAAGGTGGTCCTACTCTATAGTGGGTTTCACTTTTCATCACTCAAACTTTTGGCCTTTGTTCCTCTGTTTTAGCATTTCTCTATGCTAATTTCTTGGCATCTTCCAAGTTCTTGATTTGTTCTTTCAATATTTTTATCTCATTGTTATGTATTGACATGTATTCCATGGATTTAATGAGTTTGTTGCCCTCATTTGACTCTTGAAATGTTGAATTGGAAGATTCTGTAGAAGAAGTAGTGGAAGAAGTAAATGGAAAAACTGTGGCCAATGGTACCTTTGGTGCTAACTCTTCTACTAGAGTTGAAGGAACTGTTGTTGTTACCATGGGAATGACTGTAGGAGGAACTTTTTTAGATTGTGTAGCTTCTTTTTCTTGGACAAGCTTGTACATTAAATTTCCATTTCCTTGATCTATGTTTTCTTTTGTAGTATGAGACTCACCATATCATATTTTTTATTTGCCTCCTCCACAATCTCCTTAGCCCGTGGATTTTCTTTTGGAGGTAGTTTTAGTTTCTTTCCGAGTGCTACAATATCAGCATTTTTCTTCTTTACCCATTCTTCTGCATCTTTCACATTAGCAGGGTCATACCCTACTTCAATTACTAATTCCTCTAAAGACTTGATTCTGGTGTCTTTAGAATATGAAGAAGCTTTTTCAATCCTAATCTGATCTCTCATGTTTGCCACAGTGTTCTAGAGATTCTGGGCACTCATAGCTTTTTTGGTCATGGTAGAATAAAGCATTTCTAAGCTTTTCTTGTGAAACTCAATCTGATCTAATGGATGAATGATTTCTACTCGTACTTCAAAGTCAACCTTCTTATAATATGTTGTTTTTTTAGGTGTCTTAAATGTAGGTTGAAGTATTGACATTATCAATTTCTTTTTTGTATAATCAAAGGATGAGAGCAGCCTATTTTGATTTCCTCAGTTCTGCTTCAAATACCGTGAATAGATTTAATTCTTGATCTCCTCATTTTTGGCCTTTATCTGTTTATACTTTTCTTTGATATCAATGTCTGTATCCTCTTCCTGCTGTGATGAAGATGCTTCCATGATTTGTTGTTTCACAATCACCTATGTGTTAGAAGTAACAGGTTGCTGCTCATTTTCAATAACTATAGTAGTCTCAATGTTCTTCTCTTGATTTGCTTCATCTAAAACCTCAATTGTTTCATTTTTCCTTGTCTGTTGGATTAACTTTACATTTATTATTGTACCTGAGCTTAAATCTGGTTATTGTGGTTGTTTCAACAGTATATGAGCTTTTTTCTCTATTTCTATTTATGATTTTGTCCTCTTGATGTACAGTCTTTAAAGTGTGACTAGTATCACCCTGTTTGAATATTTCTACTAATGTATTCTCCAACGACTCTACTTGGTTTGCAAAATTTTCAATGTCAAGTTTCTTGTCATGGATATAATGGGCTAATTTACATTTCACCCTCATCTTACTGATTATTCCATAAGGATCATAATTCCACATAAAACTTTCATGAAACTTATACTCTAGCAACTATTTTTCTGCCTCTGCACCTACTTCCCTCTTGTTGCATTTGAAAGGACCTAGTTGGTTTTTCAATTTGAACTGAGTTTTATTTTTAGCAACCAAAATTTTTATAGAATATAAGCTTAGTATTTGTCTTATATATTATAATGCAAACACTCTCATTGGAAAATACTTTAGTAGTTTGTGGGGCAAGAGGTTTGACCCATAGACTCTAATCTCTCTGTGGTTTTGGTAAAGATACCAGTCACATTTCTGATATGCTCTGATAGCTGTAACACTTTCTTAATCTCATCACTTATCCTTGGTTGTACACTATTTGTAAGCATGTTTATTAATCGGTGAATAAAACAATCTATGAAATCTGCATAACTGAAATCTGTTGATTCTTTTCTAATTAAAGAAGTCCCAAAAATAACTGACAGTGGATTTCCTTCTATATGCAACTTTTGAAGGGCTATTGGGAATTTATCTAAGTGGAAGTAGAGAAACATATGGAATAAGGAATGAGGTATATCTGAAAACACCTTCAGTGGGAAGTTTCACAAGCTGATCATGGATACTATTAGCTATATGCTCAGCATAGTTATAAATGATTGAATGAGGTTGAATAGGCGCAAAAGTAGACAAGAAACCAAGTATAGACTCATCAAAATTTTCATCGATAAAGTAACCAAGGATAAAAGACAACATTGAAATAACATGTCTTGATCCTTCTAGGAATTTGGAGGATGAATATAGAGGGCTAATATTTCGGATTTAAACATATGTGGGTGTGAATACTTGGAAGATCTAAAATATTTTAGGAAATTCTAAATCTAGATAAAGCTTTGTAAGAGCTTCTATAGACAATGGGACTGTATTTGGCTCTGGTTGTAAATGAAGCATTTGGTTTATAAATTCTGCAGTTATAGTGAATAATAATTCTTTCTCAGCATTAACAATAGATATTTGGTCAGGGGAATAGTGAGCTTGACACAATCTAATGACCTTTGAACACTGATGGGTATGGGGAACTACATATTTTGGTAAATTGGACTCCCAAAATTGCACTTCATCTCCCTTATCTAAAGACTTTTGTAGGCTCCAACAGTGGAGATAAAGAAGATTGAATTCAATTACTGGATCAATGATTTTATAATAAACATTAGCTAAAGGTGTGTGTTCAACATCTACAACAGGAGGTTGTAGTGGATTGATAACAATGGTGCTTTTAGAAGCCATTTTTGGGTTTATTTTCACAATTTAGCTCTCTAGATCTTAAAAACTCTGTTTTTTAGGTTTTTATACACTTCTGTAAGCTTAGACTATTTACAGAAGGTCTTTCGGTATGACAGAGGTCTCTTTTAAAAAAAAATAGGTAAAATTATGTTTTCTTATGCTTCAAACCTTTAATTCTGCTTCAAAATCAATCTTTAAACCTTTTTACAAACTCAGGAAAGGTTTTAAAAAGGGTTTACTACTCTTTTCTTGGATAAAACAGACCTAAAATAGTCTAATTCATACATAAAGGGATTCTGAATATTTGCAAAGGATTTTGAATCAATCAGAGGATCTCTAAGGGCCTATAAATACCTAAACCTCTTCAATTTTCTTAAAACAAGTTACAGTCTTCAGAAACTGTGAATTTATCAATATTTATAAAGTAAATATGATTTTTGAAGGAAATAAAGGTATTTTTTTAGGAAATCAGGCTTCACGAGGCTTAAATTCACAAGTATAGCTCTTTTTAGATATAAGATGGGTGTTTTCCTTGAAAATTACCTATTGTTTTAGGTATTTGATTCGAAAAAGTGTTTCTGGAAGTCTGGGAGCTTTCGAAATCTTTTTTGAAGTCTTTAAATGCAAATTTCAAAGGTCTAAACGGTCACAACAGTGAATTAGGCTAACTTCTAGTTGTTTCTACATGAACAGGGGGCGACAACGTCGTTCCTTCAGTCAAAAATAGCTAAATGAGCAGAAAATGTAGAAAAAATGTTTAAATGTGTGCATGCCACCATTTTATAGAAAATTTAGTTAAACAATGTATGCATTCAATGCGGGTCAAGTCAATTTGAAAGTGGTTTAGCACAAAGAGGTTAAATGCTACCAAGCGGTTATCACATCACTAAGGAGTGGTAAACGGTTTTGCCTAAATGGATGTGATGCTATGAGAAATTGACGCATGGAGGAGATATAATGGGGCAATACCACCCATATCGCAAATCCAGAAATGATTAATCGTCATGCTATTGAAATTACGATATGGGTTATGGTTTGTTGGATCGGGCAGAGGAAGTGCGAACAGTCTAGATTGAGCGGTGAAGTTGATGGGTAGATGGGCGTGGGGCTTGGGGTGTTTTATGCAGTGAGGTTTACGTTATTACGTTAAAATATTGTTTAAACTTAAAATATTAGGTTTAAATGGATAGACAAGATAGGCGGGATATGTGAATATTTAGCGTTTTTCACAACAAATAGGCTATCTACAGTCATAAAGTAACCATTGGGCGCGTTTTAATAAAATATATGTTTTAACCTATGGGGGAGCGGAATATGTCACGTGGGTATTAAAACCATAGGGTAAACATTAATAAAGTGGGTTTGGGATATTTATATAAATGATTTAATATAATACGGTATGGGGTATTATAAGGAGTTAACATATTAAGTTAAATGTTATAATGAAAATGAATATTAGCGAAAAAATCAAAAATACACTAAGTAAAGTGTGTTTTAAGTGTTTTGGCACATTTTTCATAATGATGGCCCCTTTTTACACATTTTCACACTTATAATTTCAAGATAATGTATTTTTGTGGGTTTTTTGAATGTTTATGTATGAAATGAAATTAGTTTAAGGGGTTTTTAACTTTTCCTTAGAAAAAATGTGTTTTAACTTAGGAAAAGGGATTTTATCTTAGGAAAAGGGTGATAAAATTGAGGAAAAGGGTTTCAATGGAAGGAATCCAATACTTAGTGTCAATCAGTTATGAAGCCATGGGTTTGGTCCCAATAAATGTTAGAGAAAAACTTTGGGCTTTTATAACTGAAGGTTTTGAATACTGGAATATTTTAAGGGGGGGGAATTAGTAATTTTTCCAGATGATGTTTTATTCATGCCTTATGTAACTGCTTTCTACCTACCCATCATTTATTCTACCATTTTTTCCTTTATTTGCATGGGTGCATTTGAGCTTGCAACCCTAAATCTATTTTTCTTTTAAAGCAGGAAACTATCTAATTCTAACCTTATTTCATCTGAGGGCTCAGATTAAACTGTTGGGTTCCTCATTTAATTCTCTAACTATCTATTGATTTTTCAAGTTTAAAATGTCTGATAGATCTTATTCTCAATCAATTAACATGAAATTTAAAGCATGAAAAAGTTAAGATTAAACTATTTAACTCATCATGGATTATGGCATTTTGAACAAGCTGCACGTAATCATTATTTTTGCAATAAAAGTAAAAAGTAGTGGCATTTTTCCTTGTATCACTTTCATGTCTTATTCTAATCTCTTTTTTGTGTTTGGGTTTCATTTTTTATTATTTTTGATATTTTTTCTTTTCAATTCCTTTGATTTTTCTTTCAGGACTTTTACCCTCTTTTCATTTTTTCTTATTTTCAAATATGGGAAAACAACTTACGAAAAGCAATGTATGTACATATTTACTAGACTAATCATAGTCAATTCAAAAATTATGAACCCTATTATTATAGGACCCTAACAATATGTCCTAGGGTTTGGGACTAATCCCTAGTCTAATTTTGATAATCAAGGATGATAGTGAATTCTACAGTTTTGTAACTAAACCTTAATAGAAGCTCTTTTCTCTAATACCTCATGAAAAGTCTGAAATTGAGCTATGATTGGTTTTTTATTGTGGAATCATAAAAGCTCATGTATGAAATCTAGGATTTGCAATAAATCCTTGTGCAAATTTTAACATATGAATTCTAAAAGTTGTTGGATACTTTTTTATAATTATCTGAATTGTTTCTAGGGTTTTAAAATTCTTCCTAGATATAATGATTTACGATATTTCAAGTTTGTATCAAAAACTAAGAAATAAGTTTGAAGTATATGTTTCTTGATGATTTTTTTTAGTATGTTGAAAATTCTAAATTCTTCCATCATTATATGATTTTAAATGCTTAACTTCATGCTTCTATAGAGTGTGTTGTGCTTGCTATCTAATATTTGTAGGTAGATAATCTTTAGATGGTGAATATTCCCATAAGTAAAGTTAACATGATGAGAATTGTAAAAAAATAGATTCAAGATGAATTTGATAATAAGTATGGAAGATATGAAAAATTCTCCAATGAAGAATTCGATCTGCCTAAGTTAAGAGGGAGCGTGGGTAGAAGATATATCCCTAAGATTCAGAGGGAGGGCATATTATAGTCATGATGAAAACTTTAAAAGAAGAAATTGGACAATGCATTTTTAAGGTATTGGTTGTAAAATATGTTACTACATGTGAAGTAGGAACGGAAGCTGAATAATCTTTTTCAAAAATTCATTTGGAAGTCCTACTATGGAAAGAAAAATCTAGATTATTGAAATACACAAGAGGTTTGTACTTAGATATGTACATTTGAAATCTTTTATTAATTGGGGCTATGTCTTTATAGGAAAATTTTTGAGAGATTTGGTAAGTTTGAAGAGGAGAGATGTGTTACCCAGTTGTCTAATCAAGGAAGATTTGCTACCGATTGGAATAATCAATGGTGTTGATGCTTTATAAGTGGCACATTGCTTAAATGTATAGGGAGAGTGGCATTGGTCATAGAGATATTAACTCATATACACACCTAGATCCCTAGGCTGATCGTTAGTAAGTAAGGGTCATTGTACCTAGAGAGACTAAAAGTTTTAGTCCATATTAGTCCCTCATTGGATAGATTTCCCTAGTTAGGAATGTATTCCATGGCATTACGGTTCCTACATTCTTCATGGTTCATATAGTTTTAGATTTTCCTTGCAATTGTTATGAATAACTCCCTAGTTAGGAGGGAGTGTTGAAGAATGTGACTTGGTTCATTCTTCATAAATGTATTTGAGCCATGTACTTATCAAAAGAATGAAAATAAAATTTTATTAGTATTACAATGACTGATTAAAGCATGGTTTTCATGCTTGGGTAATCATGTTTTAGGTTGAATTCCACATTGAGGAATTATAGGTTTTATTCTCAGTCCTTAGAGTCATCGTACATTTAAAGAGACCCTTATTGGGCTTTTGAATCATGTAAGAGGGATTATTTTTTAGCCAAAAATGAATTGTCACCTCCACACCAAGTTAGCCTCAAGGAGATCAAGTTGGCCTAATGAATATCAATTTGACCTCACCCGAAGGGTATATATTTAAGCAATTTGATTCATTTGAAATCATCACTCTCACATATGTTCGATATCACAAGAGGAGCTAGAAAAAGTTTAAAATATGGAAGAAGGCCTAAAAGAAGTGCAAGGTTGGAGAAGAAGAAGGAATAAGGAAAAACCAAAGTTCTGGAATCTCTCTCTCTCTCTCTCACGTGTTGGATCCTCGAGAATATAGAAGTATTTTTCCTATATGGAGCTTGTTTTTGCCAGTCGTTGCCAGTTACTACTAGTTTCTACGAGTTCCTATCAGATCAAATTTTCCACTTCTAAGTCCAATTTTCCACTACTAGTTTTTGTTGGCTCAAGTGAAGTAATGATATTAAGATTGAAGTCATTGCATCAATATCCAAGTCATTACATCAAGGCCACATTCATTCCATAAATATCAAAGTTATTAGGTCGAAGATAGGTGTTGAATCATAGTGTTTTTGTTTCTATTACAAGATCGAAGTTCCGAGAGAGTTGACTTGGTGTGGAGGAAGTCTTTGTCTATGTCTAGAGTCTTGGGTTATCTCAGGAAAACTATTGAAGGAAAAATTCTTGGTTGGGTTTTCCCTTAGGGTGGGATTTTTCCCTAGTTGTCTTCCTATATCTGATGCACTTAATCCTTACGCTAGTATTTTGGTAATTTCTTGATGAATTAAGATAAAATGAGAAAAAAAAAGATAACAAGAGTACATGAACATCATGAGTAATTATCAAGAATAAGAAAATATTTCTACCTTTATGATTTTCTAACACATGCAAAATATTTTTTCTAGGGGAAAGTAACGACTAAAAACCCTTTGGCCTCCTTGGATTAAATGTGGTGAAAATAGATGTATTACAATTGCTTTCTCGCTCTGAGAAAAAAGTACAAGTGAATACCCTATCTCTCTACTTAATGAAATGCACTGACATCGACTTAGTTAATATCTATACCAGATTTATCCCATATTTCCTTGCAAAAATATTGAGGAGTTGGGCCCCTATTATTTAGGAATTTTCCTGTAAATGATTGCACAATTCCCAACGTTGATCATTTGAATGCATGCAACACATGTACACTCAATACTAATCTACAAATAATGTTAAACTGCCTTGGAATATCCACCAAAACTGGGGAAATCAAATTCTCTCCATGCACTAGCTATTTTGGATTGATTAATTAGTTAACTAGATTATCATTGAGTTAGAGTATTGTCCCACTACACAAGTGGCCTTCCACTAGTTCTATCAACATTTTGAACTAGTTTAATTGAATTCAACTAGAAATAATTGAACTATATTACTAAAGTTTAGCAATCACACATGCTTAACTGAACTCCAAGACCTATAAATCAAATTTATTGAGTTAACTGAGAGACAAGAACCATGTCACATATTTTACCTGCATCCAAGTTGTCTAGTGATGTGGAAATTCAATTTTTCTCAATTTTAACAAGGAAAAATCAAATTGAGGCTTTCTTGTTGCACTTCTCGACACTACCATTTTTTATCCAAGTCACTTAATACTTAGGCCATAAATAAGTGATGGTCTGAGAGAATAATAAATTGATTCTAATATTTTTCTTGGTCAAGGTGGAGCACAAAACCATCTAATTTTTTTATGCCAATTACTACTAGTTGTTGTCAGTTGCTGCTAGATCAAAGTTTCCACTACTAGTCGAAGTTGTTGTTGCCACTTTTTTTTTTCCTCAAGTGAAGGAGTTGCATCAAGATCAAAGTTATTACATCAATATTGCAGTAATTACATCAATTTTGAATTCATTGCAGCAATATAGAAGTTATTATGTCAAAGGTAAGTGTTGCATCATAGTGTTGTTGTTGCTACAGGTTCGAAGTTCTAAGAGAATTGACTTCGTTTGGAGGAAGTCTTTGTCTAATTCTAGAGTCTTCGATTATATCAGGAAAAATATTGAATGAAGTATTCTTAATTGGGTTTTCCCCTATAGTGGGATTTCTCCCACGTTGTCCGCCTATATCTGGTGTACTTGATCCTTGTGTTACTATTTTAGTAATTATTTGATGAATTAAGATAAAACAAGAACACAAAGATAATAAGATTATAAGAAAATCACAAGTAATTATCAAGAATAAGAAAATATTTAATCCTTTCTGATTTTCTAACATATTCACAATATTTTTTCTAGGGGATAGAAATGACTAAAAACCCCTTAAGCCTCCTTCCATTAAATGAGATGAAAATAGATGTATTACAATTTTTTTGCTCACTCTAAGAACAAATACATGTGAATAACCTATCTCTCTAATTAATGATAAGCATAACCTATACTTAGTCTATTTATTCCTCAACTTGATCCCCTATTTCCTTGCACAAATCTTGGTGAATTAGGCATGTATTATTTAGGAATTTTCCTCCAATTGACTACGCAATTCCCAATATATCATCTGACTGCATACAAAACCTATACACTCAATACTCATCTACAACTAATGTTACATTACCTTGGAATCTCCACAATGACTAGGGAACTCAAAGTATCTCCATGAACTAGTTATTTTGGGTTCATTGATCAATCAACTAGATGATCACTGAGTTAGATTTGTAACTTCTCTGGTTCCACAATTTTTTTTCTTTCTATTTATAGATTTTATAGTAATCACATATGATAACTTACTACATTTTTTCACATTACGAAAAATATTATCTCTCACCCAATCCTAATTTAACACTTAGTGTCAATTATGATTTTTCAGAACAGTTTGACATACACTCATACCTCTATCACCCCGTGAGCATATTCTCTTAAAAACTAAAATTCCAATTTAGCATTTCCAATTAGACTTGATGTCTATATAAAAATCTCCTCTTTTATTACATGGAAACTAAAGATCAATAGTGAAATCCCACTTCCTACTATTATCCACCCTATTCGTTTTCCATGTTAATTGTTGTTTATTCATAACTCCTCTAAGCCTATTTCCAAAACTATATGGACATGAACCTAACCCTTCTTAAATGTTATGACTATCTTTAGAATTCCTTTGAACTATATATACATAGACTATCATAATATAATTATAATGTTTATTAATAAATTTCTTTATTAGATTCATTGACCTTCACATTTTGAAAGTATGATCTTATCCTAAGAGTAGGTTTCATTATCTCATTAACCTATAGTAGACTTACATATAATTATGACCATCGAATGTATACTCCACTAGTGTATCACATGGACTTTATTTAAATGATGCACATACTTTTCAAGTGTTAAGGAAGATTTAGCCTTCTATGTATCAATTGTAATTTCTATCACATGATATCAAACCACTAAAGCGTGTTCATATATGGTAACCCTTAATACATATTAACCACGTTATATTAATTCAACACTTCAGTGATTATATGAGGATTTGTAAACGTTTTTATGGTTTAAGTGTGACAGCTCCACAGTATAATTTCTCACCAAATCTCTGTATGAAATATTTCTTGGGATCTCTTTCAATTAATTTGATTGTACCTGGTCGCATGGCTTATACGTAGTTGATTTAACATCTCATTCTATGGTATTATTAGGCGGTAGATCTATGACACCTGGACAGTGAAGATCCATTCCTAACTAGGGTTTTAATTTCCTTAAGATGTTTCATTTTGGTTTGGGAAAAATTATTTTCATGTTATTTGTAGAGCAACCGCCCTTTGAGACTATTACAAAATTCGATTACTAGTTAAGAAATGGTATTCTCGGCTTCCCAACACTCGTGTTTCCTTCAGAGAGGGGGATTTCTTCTGGAAAGCAGAAGATTAAACTTGAATTTTTTTCATGCCTGGAGGAGAACTGAACTCTCGTAAGATTTTGCTCAATTAAAAAGTATTCATTACGCCTTTCTTTAAATTTTTCTCCTCTGTAGTTTTAATGTTCAAGTGTAGAGGTCGTCATTATGGTTTACTGTATTTTCTTGTTCAGTTTGTGACCTTCTAATTTTTCTATCTGCTCCCCTTACTTCCATACGCATTTTTCATTATATTCTAACCATAATTTTCTGGTTTGGTTACAGATTATAGAGATGCCTGCAACTTTAACTCATTGCATTATTCGTAACGTAGATTTGGCACAACTTCGTTTATCAGAACGAGACCTCGACTGTAATTTCATTACTTAGTTGAACCCTCACTGGGTAAAGCTAATTCTTTTTTCTCTCTATTATTTAAAAATTAAGGTTGGAAAGCTAATTCGTTTACTTGTAGCTCAAAGGAAGTTAATTTATCGTTTTAATCATATCGATTTTCTTTTCAACCAATTTGATAGAATTTTAATTTCTCCTCTATCATTCTCAGAGATACATGTCGTATATTTAAAATTCATAGTAATACATCTGTATAATGATAATATTTTTTTTGTACTCCTTCATTTACATTTTAAACCCCAACTTCTTTAGATTTGATATTATTTATTTATAAATTCTTTTACTTTCCATAACTAATCCTTTTACTCTTTACAACTCGTATAGGATTAATTCTTCCTTACAAGCCCAACTCTTTTCATTACGATACTGAGCTTTCCAAGTAGGTGACCTCTGGAGTTAGTTTCGTTTCTTTCTACTTATGCTGTACACTTCACCCCATTCCTATAATAACTAACTTTCCTCTTTTTACACAGGTTGGACTTTCCATCTCTGTCCCTCAAGTAATTTATTATCATGTTGGTTTTAATTTCTATTATTTACTTTTATGGTTATATACATCGACCAAAAATAATTTCTAGTTTCTGTCTTGTACAGGTACACTTGACCTTGTACCTGGTTTTCTTACTACTAATATTCTTTCATATCACCACACAATTGTGGCTTCTTCCTCTTCAGGTTGGTCCAGTAACTCACTTGGAGGTTCCTAATAGGTTTTCTCTGCATAATTTCTAGAGAGATTATACAGTTTATTGTATATGGGATAAATTTTCCCCTTTGTATAAGTTAGTCACACCTATGTTGAATTTGGACTATGTACAATATGGATTTATATTCTTTCTATAACTCTGTAATGTATTTCGACAAACTCCTTTTTTCTTTAATGGAATGATATCTGTATTTCTGATGTCATATTTTCTTAAAAGTTGTAATTCATTTCTAGTAATAATTGATAAGTTCCTCCTTTCCACTTATTACTGTAATGTATAAATGTTAGTAGTACATTCTTCAGTTCTACTATATACTGTAATTTACTTGAATGCTCTCATTTCATAGGATCCACCATGCATATTTATTTTCATTTTACATTAGTTTTTTTATAGAATTTACTAATAATGCTAAGACAGTAATATTATAAAATAATACTTCCTAAGAGTCACCTAACCTCATATTTAAACCTGCAACAAGGTTTAGACATTCTGAGAGTTGGTTCTCTTTAGATCATCATCTATACAACCATACATAGATAGGATATATTTATTATAGACTACTCTGTTAAATGTATAGACATACCAACTTACTGACACTTCGTCTTTTTAAATTCCGTATCTACTCTTGAACAGATCTAATCAAATCCATTACTACTAATTTACTTCACCATAATATGAATAATCATAGTAAAATTCTAAGTTAAAATAAATTAACTGGTGCATACCAATTAAGGTAGACTATTTTCCACCGAACCTTTGAGCTCTTTCTCCACAGCCCCCCCTGGAGTAGAGATCCGATCTTCCAGTCATAGAAAACCTCTTTTCTATCCTAAATCTTCTTATTTAAGCCTGATTTCTCATCAGCTTGTTTCCTTAACTGCGTCCATTTAATCAGGATGATGTTTTCCGTTTTTCCTAGGCTTTCCTTTGTTTCTTCCACAAAAGTACTTTAAAACTAGTTTTCCTCTTTCTAGTTTTATTCCACCTCTTCCTAGTAACTTTCCTCTTTATTGTGGTAGATTTTTAGATTTTTACCTCCAATCTAAATTTCAAAATTTAATTTATTTTCTCCAAGGATTTTTGGAGAGCCGTGAAAGTCTTATGAACCTTATCCATCCTCATGGATTTTGTTTCCTGATCTCTAATCATAATCTACTCTTTGTATGATTAATTCCATTTTTAGTTTATTAAATTAACATAATAAAATAAATCCAAAATAATTTGTTTCCTTTGGGGTCCACTTTACTCCTAGGGCTTGTTCAAAATGTCTAATAAAAGTAGACAAACTGGGGACATTCATATTCCCCCTCTAAAAAAAAACATCATCCTCAGTGTTTGTAAGGACAAAAATATAAATTTCAATTTTAAACAAGTGATGGATATTTTTCCTTCATATCTTCCTCTCGTTCCTGAGTATCCTCTTCGGGTGAAAAGTGCCTCCATTGCACTTTCACCCTAGCCACTATTCTGTTTCGAAGCTCAATTTCTTCCTGTGCCAAGATGCGAAGTGGATCTGGAAGGAATTCCCCTTCTGGTTCCACCTCTATCACATTTCAACCAATAACATGAGTAGTATCATGCACATAATTTTTTAATAACGAAACATGAAAAACATTGTGAACCTTAATATGACTAGGTAAAGCCAACTTGTATTCTACTGGTCCCACTCTTTTCAGTACTTCAAAAGGTCCACAATAGTGTGGTGCTAATTTTGCATAGATACCAGATTACAAAATACTCTTTTTGGCCTTAAACCTGAGGTAGACATGATCACCCACATTGAATTCTCTATGAATTCTCTGTTTATCTTCATAGATTTTCTGCCTGTCTTGTGTTGTGTTGATATTTTGTTGAATTTTCTTTGCCGTTATTTCCATTTCTTGCAACGCATCGGGTCTAAGTATTAACTTATCCTTTGGTAGACTCCAACGTAGAGGTGTATGGCACTTTATACCATATAATTATTCAAAAGGAATCATCTTGATTGAGGCTTTCTAGATATTGTTTTTGGCGAACTCTGCTAAATGTAGGAAGTCCTCCCACTTTGTTGGTTTGTCCATTACATACATTCTCACCATGTCTTCTAAAATTTGGTTTGTTCTTTCATTTTTCCCATCAGTTTGGGCATGGTATGTGGTACTAAAGTTCAATTTGGTACCCATTCCCCCAAATAGACTCCTCCAAATAGTTGCAGTAAACTTTGCATCTCTCTCCAATATGATCATTTTGGGAATACCATGCAACTTTACAATTTCTTTCATAAATACATTAGATACTTGATTTGTACCAAAAGTAGATTGTACTGGTAAGAAGTGTGCATTTTTAGTCAATGTGTCAACTACTGCCATGATAGAGTCATGTTGGTATTTAGTTCTTGGTAATCTAGCGATAGAATCTATGGAAATTATTTCCCACTTCCATTCTGGGATGGGTAGAGGATTCAACAATCCTACTGGATGTTGATGCTCTACCTTTACCTATTGACATTCCAAACATCTAGCTAAATAATTAGCCACATCCTTTTTCATACCTGGCCAGAACATGTTCTTTCTTAAGGCTGAAATTAATTTCTGATACCCAAGATGTCCTGCATAGGGTATTTTATGATACTCATCTAAATTTTTACTTTTTAATGAGTTCACATTGGGGATGTATAATATGTCTTTATAAAAAATCAATCCCCTATGTTTTTATGTATACCCCACAATATCTTTTTTCTACAATTTTTCCTGAATTGTTTCATAGTTTGAGTCTTCTTTCATTAATTCTTGGATCAATCCTTCACTATCAAAGTTTGCACTACTCCCAACACTATTAACACTTTGACAAGAATTTCTACTTAAAGCATCTGCAATCTTATTTTCCTTCCCCTTGATATGTTTGATCTCCATGTCAAACTCACTAAGGAAGGACAACCATCTAGATTTTCTAGAATTTAAATCAAGTTGTGTGAAAATATACTTTAAATTGATGTGATTTTTCATTAATATAAACATTTTCCCTAATAGATAATGTCTCCACGTCTTCAAAGCATGTATTACAAAAACTAACTTTAAGTCATACACACTATAATTCTGTTCATGTTTCTTTAGTTTCATTGACTCATATGCTATGACTAAATTTTCTTCTTTTAATAATCATCATAATCCCTCTCCACAAGCATCTGTACATACTATAAATTCCTAATTTGGATCAGCAATCTATAGAATAGGTGCAGTTGTAACTTTAAGTTTTAACTATTCAAATCTATGTTGACATTTTTCTGTGCACTCAAACTTCACTCCTTTCCTTTGTAGAGATGTGATAAGATATGCTAAGGCTGAAAATATCTCTATAAATATCCTATAGTATCCTGAAATTACCATGAAATATCTTATAGAGGAAATATCAGTAGGTATAGGCCAATCCCTTATAGCTTGTGTCTTTTTTGGGTCCACTGCTAATCCTTTCTCTGAAATTATATGGCCCAAGTATTGAATTTTATCCTTATAAAAATCACATTTGCTAAGTTTAGCATACAACTTATGCTCTCTGAGTGTCTGTAAGAAAATTCTGAGATGTTCTTTATGCTCAAATTCATTCTTAGAATATATCAAAATGTCATCAATAAATACTAGAAAAAATTTGTCTAAATATTTATTTAAGATAGTGTTAATTAAACACATAAAAGTAGCAGGTGAATTAATCAATCCAAAAGATAGGACTACAAACTCATAGTGTCTATATCTTGTTCTCAATGAAATTTTACTTATGTCTTCATCTTTAATTCTCAGTTGATGATAGCCTATCCTTAAATCAATTTTTGAAAATACTGTGGCTCCTCTCACTTAATGAAATAGATCATCTATCCTAGGTAGAGGATATCTATTCTTTATTGTTATTTTATTCAACTGTTGTTAGTCTATGCAAATTTTGAATGTACCATCTTTCTTTTTTACAAACAATATTGGTGCTCCCCATGGGGATACACTTGGTCTTATATAGCCTCTATCCAATAGCTCTTGTAGCTGCAGTTTTAGCTCCATTAATTCTGGGGTACTCATTCTGTATGGGGCTCTAGATACTAGTGTAGCTCCAGATACAAGTTCAATTGAGAAATCAATTTCTATTTTAGGGGGAAGATGAGGAATTTCATCTGGAAACACATCCTTAAACTCTCGGATGACTGATAAGTTTTCTACAAGATCATTTTCAGGTTGTTTTCTCAATTATTCCACATGTACAACATACACTTGACAGCCTTTTCTTGCTATCCTTTTTAACTGAAGTGACGATATTTGTCTCACTGATATAGGTTTTGGCTTTCCTTTCACTATCACTGATTTTCCCTCACCATCTATACAGTGTATTGTTGTGTCTAAACAATTTAACATAGCCTTATTTCTTTCTAATCGGTCATTTCCTACCAACACATCATAGGAACCTAGAGGTAAAACATTCAAATTCAGTTCAGTTTCATACCCATTTAAATTTATAGCTATATTTGGAAACTTATGGTCAATTTTTCTTTTGTTCCTGTAGCTAACTGAACTAACAATGCTTGCTGAAATTTTTCTGACTTCAAATTTCATTTTTCCACAATTTGAGGACTTATATAACTTCAAGTTGCACCTATATCTATTAAAACAGAAATAGGTTGTTCAGAAATCATACCTTCTCTTTCGACCATAGTGGATTGGTGTTCAACTTGATTATCTTCTAGAGAAGCACTCCTTTTGGGGATGTTTCTTGCGATGTCATTTATAGTACTTGACTCTCTCATCACCTGTATGTTCTGAATGTTTTGGTGTGGAAAATATCTCAACAAATGAGGTTATCCTCAACCCCAACACTTTAAACGTTCCCTCATTTTAATATTTCCTTCTCTCTTATTATTTCCATCTATCTGTTTAGATCCTATTTGTGATTGGGCTAGGTTATTTTCTCTAGTTTTTGTAAACCTCTTTCTTTGGTGTTTTCTCCCAAAGTCCTTTAAGTATGTTAGTTTTGTTCTTTTTCCACTAGAGTCACCCTTTTCTTTATTCTGCCAATTTTTCGCTTGTTCATTTCTACCTTTGAACTGTCGTTAATACATTCTTGCCTTGCACACCACTTCATCCATTGTCTTGGGATTATCAAATTCTATCCCCTCCTTGTAGATAGTAGGTAGGCAGTTTAAAAATTTATGTACCTTTTCTTTCTCTTCCCTTATATAAGGTACATAGCGAAGCAAGTTGGTAAACTTGCTAACAAACTCATCAATGACAAGTTGTCCCAACCTAAGCTCATGAAACATTTTGGCTTTATCATCATAATATCGTTCATTCAGATATCTATGTTTAAATTTTAATTGGAAATCTTCCCAAGTGACATTTTTCTCATATATCACATGCACCATTTGGCTTCCTCCCACCACAAGGTAGTCTTTCCTTGTAATTGGTAAATAGCCAACTTGGATTTCAAGTTACTTTCATACTCATAAACTTGAAAGTACTTTACCATATTTAGAAGCCAAGCTTCTGCATATTCCTCCTTCTCTCCATCAAAGGATGGAGGCTTGATTTTTCGGAATTCACCCTGTAATTCCTTATTCCTTCTAGATTATTGTCTAAAGGATTCATCCTCCTCAAAATTTTCTGAGTGGTTTTCAATTCCCTTTCTCTTTTTCCCAGAACCTTCACCTTTGTGACTATTCTGGGAGGTCAATTCTCTGATTAACCTTTCTTTCTCTTCGCTAGCTAGCGATAAACTTTCATTGTGGTTTTTCAATTGCATCATTTATATTTTCATCTGATGCATCATAGCCATTAATGGAGTGTTAGGATTTGATGGATTTTCTGCACAACCTAGATCCACATACAACTCATTCCCTTCACTCATGGTTTGCAACTATATGCTTCTGCACTAATTCACTGTACACAAAAGTAAACATTAGTGAAAAATATGTTAACAAAATATTTTACAGCAACATAACTTTTTCTCTGGTGTGAGCACACATTTTTGGCCTAGTGTTTTAACATGGGCTCTGATACCATTTGTAACATCTCCAGTTCCAGAATTTATTTTTATATTTATATAATTTATACTAATCAGATATGATAACTTACTATAGTTTGTCACATTATGACAAGTAGTATCTCTAACCCATTCCTAATTTAACACTTAGCGTCATTTATGATTTTTCTAAACAGTTTGACATACACTCATACTTGTGTCACCCCGTGAGCATATTATCTTAAAAACTAAAATTCCAATTTAGCATTTCCAATCAGACTTGATGTCTATATAACAATCTCCTCTTTTATTACATGGAAACTATAGATCAATAGTGAAATCCAACTTTCTAGTATTATCCACCCTATTCGTTTTCCATGTTAATTGTTGGTTATTCATAACTCCTCTAATCCTATTTCCCAAACTATATGGACATGAACCTAACCCTTCTTAAACATTATGACTATATTTATAATTCCTCTGAGCTATATATACATAGACTATCATAATATAATTATAATTTGGTTATTAATTACTTTCTTTATTGGATTCACCGACCTTCACATTTTGAAAGTATGATCTTATCCTAAGAGTAGGTTTCATTATCTCATTAACCTATAGTAGACTTACATATAAGTATGACCATCAAATGTATACTCCACTAGTGTATCACATGGACTTTATTTAAATGATACACCCACTTTTGAATTGTTAATGGAGATTTGACCTTCTTCTAATGTATGTCATGTGATATCAAACCACTAAACCATGTTCATATATGGTAACCCTTAATACATATTAACCACGTCATATTAATTCAACACGTGATTGATTCTATGAGGATTTGTAAAAGTTGCTATGGTTTAAGTGTGACAGCTCCACGGTATAAATGCTCACCAAATCTCTATATGAAATATTTCTTGGGATATATTTCAATTAATTTTATTTTACCTGGTCACATGGCTTATCTGTAGTTGATTTAACATCTCAATTCGCGGTATTTATCTTGCAGTAGATCTATGACACCTGAATGGTGAAGATCCATTCATAGCTAGGGTTTGAATTACCATAAGAGGTTCTGGTTTGAGAGAAATTATTTTCATGTTCTCTGTAAAGCAATCGCTCTTTGCCTCTGTTACAAAATTCGATTACTGGTTAAGAAATTTTATTCTCAGCTTCCCAACTCCCGCATTTCCTTCAGAGAGGGGGGTTTCTTCTAGAAAGAAGAAGATTAAACTTGTGTTTTTTCCATGCCTGGAGGAGATCTGAACTCTCGTAAGCTTTCGCTCACGTAAAAAGTATTCATTACACATTTCTTTAAATTTTTCTCCTCTGTGGTTTTAATGTTCAAGTCTGGAGGCCGTCATTATGGTTTACTGTATTTTCTTGTGCAGTTTGCGACCTTATCATTTTTTTATCTGCTCCCCTTACTTCCATACACACTTTTCATTAGATTCTAACCATAATTTTATAGTTTGGTTATAGATTGTAGAGACTCCTACAACTATAACTCACTACATTATTTGTAAGGTAGCTTTTTCTCGACGTCATTTATCACAATGAGATCTCGACTGTAAGTTTATTAATCAGTTGAACCCTCACTGGGTAAAGCTAATTCATTTTCCTCTATGTTATTTATGAATTAAGGTTGGAAAACTAATTTTTTTACTTATAACTCAAAGCAAGTTCATTTATCATTTTAATAATATCGATTTTCTTCTCAACCAATTTCATATAATTATAATTTCTCCTCTATCATTCTTGGAGAGACATGTCGTATATTTAGAATTCACAGTAATACATCTGTATAATGATAATGTTTTTTTGTACTCCTGCATTTACATTTTAAACCCAAAATTGGTTATGTTTGATATTGTTTATTTCTAAATTATTTTAGTTTCCATAACTAATCCTTTTACTCGTGCAAGAGTTATTCTTCCTTAAAAGCCCAACACTTCTCATTACGATACTGAGCTTTCCAAGTAGGTGATCTCTGGAGTCAGTTTATTTTCTTTCTACTTATGATGTACACTTCACCCCATTCTTGTAATGACTAAATTTCCTCTTTTTACTTACAGGTTGGACTTTCTATCTCTGTCCCTCAGGTAATTTCTTATCCTGTTGGTTTTAATTTCTATTATTTACTTTTATGGTTATATACATGGGCCAGAACTAATTTCTAGTTTATGTCCTATACAGGTACACTTGACCTCGTACCTAGTTTCCTTACTACTGGTAGTCTTTCATATTCCCACATAATTGTAGCATTTTCCTCTTCAGGTCGATCCAATAACTCACTTGGAGGTTTCTGATAGGTTTTCTCTGCATAATTTCTAGAGAGCTTGTACAGTTTATTGTATATTGGACAGAGTTTCCGTTTTGTATAAGTTAGTCATGCCTATGCTAAATTTGGACTATGTACAATATGGATTTATATTCTTAGATTTTATATAATTTTGTAATGTATTTCAATAGACTCCTTTCTTATTGAATGGAATGATCTCTATATTTCTGATGTCATGTTTTCTTAAAAGTTGTAATTCATCTCTAGTAATAATTGATAAGTTCATCCTTGCCACTTATTACTGTAATTTCTAAATGCTAGTAGTACATTCTTCAATTCTACTACAGTCTGTAATTTACTTGAATTCTCTCATTTCATAGGATCTTCCATGCATTTTTATTTTCATTCTACATTAGTTTGTTTATAGAATTTACTGATAATGCTAAGAGAGTAATATTATTCAATAATACTTCGTGAGAGTGATCTAACCTCATGTTTAAACCAGAAAAAAAATTTAGACATTCTCAGAGTTGGCACTCTTCAGATCATTGTCTATACAACCATAGAGACATGGGCTATATTTATTATAGATTACTCTGTTAAATGTACATACCTACCAACTTACTGACACTTAGTGTTTTTTCATTCTGTATCTACTCTTGAACAAATTTAATCAAACCCATTACTACTAATTTACTTCACCATAATAAGAATAATCATAGTAAAATTCTAAGTTAAATTGAATTAACTGGTGCATACCGATTAAGGTAGACTAGTTTCCGGCCAACTTTTGAGCTCTTTCTCCACAGCTCCCCTCGAGCAGAGATCTAATCTTCCAGTCATAGACAACCTCTTGTATATCCATAATCTTCTTATTTAAGCCTAATTTCCCATCAGATTTTTTCCTTAACCGCGTCCAGTTAATCAGGATGTTGTTTTCCATTTTTCCTAGGCTTTCTTTTGTTTCTTCTAAAAAAGTACATTAAAACTAGCTTTTCATCTTTCTAGTTTTATTCCACCTCTTTGCGGTAACTTTCCTCTTTATTAGGGTATATTTTTAGATTTTTATCTCCAATCTAATTTTAAATATTTAATTTATATTCTCCAAGGATTTTTGGAGAATTTCAAAATTCTTATGAACCTTATCCATCTTCATGGATTTGGTTTCCTGATCTCTAATCATAATCTAGTCTTTGCACAATTAGTTCCATTTTTATTTTATTAATTTAAAATAATAAAATAAATCCACAACATTTTTTTCATTTGGGGTCCACTTTACTCTTTAGGAATTGCTCAAATGTCTAATAAAAGAAGAGAAACAGGGGACATTACAAGATTTTTGTCCCACTACACAACTCAGCTTCCATTATTATTATCTATAATTAGAACTAGTTTAACTGAACTCAACTAGATATAATTGAACAAGATTACTAAAATTTAGCAATCACACATGCTTAACTGAACTCCAAGCCTTGTAACTCAAATTTACTAAGCTAAATGTGAGATAAGAGCCATGTCACACAAGTTTAATGCATCCAAGTTTTCTACGGATGTGAAAATTCAAATTTTCTCAATTTAACCAAGGCGAAATCAAATTGAGGCTTTCTTGTTGCACTTCTCAACACTAAAATTGAGTATGGCCTAAGTTTTAAGTGACTAGGGCTAAAAATGGTTTGTCAATCATGGTTGACTATGATTGACCTTCGGGGTCTACAAGTAAATATGATTTAACATGTTGGATATTGTTTATTATGGTCAAATATGGTGATTTATAATCGATTATCATTACTACATTTTCTTGTATTTGAATATTATTGATTGGGGTAAGCCATGATTTTTTATGATTAACCTTCTACTAATCATAGTCAAATATGTAATAGGTCATCAGATATCATCACAAAATATTCCCAAGAAAATAAATATGTTCCTTCCTCAATGAATATTTAAATTATAAACAAGTTTTAATTTATAACCAAAAAGAAATCGAAAGGCCTTAAGATTTAAGCTATACAAGTGTACACTTATATCTAGACATTGTTTTGAGTATATACACAATTATAAATAAAACTTTTACATGTTATTGAATAAGTGTAAGGATATTAGAATATCTTTGTAAACCAAATAAGTGTAATTAACAATCATTTAACATTTAAATTAATAGGAAAATTCTAATTTTCATAATTCTATTCAAATCAAGACTTGAAGAATATGTATATTTTTTAAATCAATAGCTACATATTCAATATTCCATTGTTATGTAAATATTTTTAATTATAACTAGAAAATATTTTATAATCTTTTTAATTATAATAAGAATTGGTATCGTTTAAGTCTTTCATGTTTTAGTTTTGAGGTATATTTTTCAACTATTTTTATTTTAAATTTGACAAAATTTAGTTGAAATGATAAGTTCGAAATATGAAATTAGATTATATACATAATTGAAGGATTTTAAAATTAATAAATCCATTTAAATATTTAAAAATAATTTTTAAACAATAAAAAATTAAATTTGGAAAAATAAATGCTTATAGATTTTCATTAAAAAATTTAATATATATATATATATATATAATATTGCTCAATATTTACTAATGTAGGTGATAAACATTTATTAATTTAACCTATAAATATTTATTGAAATAATATATTTAAAAAAAAAAAAAAAAACCTTCACTATCTTGGAATATTATAGATAAATTAATAAAAATAGATTGTGAAGATTTAGTTTTTGCATGTAGATTTTGATAGTTGAAAATAATATTCATAATAATTAATATAAAACACTTATAATTTAGGGAAGTGGAATTTAATTTAGAATAATAATAATTAATTTATTAAAATGAATAATACTAGATTGATTAAGTCAAATAATTAATAAAAAACTAAAATTGTAAAGAATGAAATAAAATATTAAATGGAAATAAATAATAATATTAATAATAAAGGATTTGGTCAAAATATAGAGAAAAATGATTAATCCAGAGATCTCTTCATTAAGTGATAACCACGGAGGCTTGAAAACCATGATTAATTATAACAAATGCAACAAGTATAATTCAAATTATATAAAATTTAAGGAGAAATCATTAAATATTAAATAGCAGTAAATTGATTATAAAATAATAAAAGGGTTAAAAATATCTTGATAAAAGAGCCTCCAGTTGAAATTATTGAATTCATATATTAACTAAAGAGTAATAATTATTAAAAATGTAGTGAAGGTTAATTATTGGAAATAAATAATTAATATAAATTATTAGGATAAGGAAGAATAGGTAAAAGGGAATAATATTAAGAGAATATAAAATATAATAAATTATATTAAGAAGGTGTAAAATAACATAAGTTAGGGGTGAAAATGTGAAGTTGGGTTACACTTTTGTGAGAATCGGGGGGGGGGGGGGAACTTTTTTCCTCAATAGTTCGGCCGAACTTTCTCAAACGTTCGACCGAACTATTATATAATTTGACCAAACTTTCGAAATTAGTTCGGCCGAACTCATTCTGCCATTTAGATTGACAACATATTGACGACGTGGGCAAACAGATTTTTAGCCGGAGATGGGAATACCGACAACAAAATTTCGGCCAAACTTTTAGTTCAGTCGAACTATTAGTTCGACCAAAATTTTAAAATAGTTTGGCCTGCGAACTATTATAGGTTTCACATATTTTTTGCGTGTTTCTTTTCTGATTTTTTGTGGCACTACTGCTCCGTTGCACTGTGGTGAGCTCTGTTGAATTGCTGCTCTATTGTTGCTCTAGAGTTGCACCGCGATGACTTTCTATGAATTTCCAGGTAAGTTTTTAGTTTAATTGTGTATTCATTTTATTTATTGTTTTTGTGATTTTTCTCCCATTTCTCCATCAATTTCTCCCTCAATTTTTAAATGTTTAAATTTTTTTGCACTTCTATTTTTCATTTCATTTTACACTGGGTGCAGATATATACCTAGGTTTGCACTTCCCTGAATTTCTGAATGCAAATATAATTCTATGTATTTTTTTTTAATTGCTTCTCTGCATTTTTTCCCTTTTTCCCCTTAAGTTCTCAATGCTCCTGTACTTCTATTTTTTTATTTCTGCAAACATAAAACATAATTTTGTTTATCCATTTTTTTATTTTTTATTGTTTATGTGCATAGAAAAAATCTAAATTTATAAAATTTATATTATAATTTTCTCATTTACTAGATCGAGTTTATTAAGCTAAATAATGTATGGTGTAAAGCTATTTCTCTAACTTTCAGCTCGTCGCCACCTATTTTTTGGTCATGTTTGGTCCCCTACTCACTTTGCATGGCCACCTATTCGACTTACAGTTCCTCCACCTCATCAATTCCTATAGATAGATGACAACGTATGCTAGACTAATTCCTATAAAATTTGAAAGGGAATAATTCCTACAAAATTTGAAAGGGGAGAATTTTATAGCGGAATAATTCCTGTAAAATAGGTGTTTTGCACTCTGTTTAGTAATGTTTTCTATTACACTGTGATTGTCTAGAGTTTTTTATAACTAGGGTGCACATTTTTGTGGCTGTCATGATCTCCGACTGTTTTGCACAAAATAAATATTCCACCTTTTCATGATCTTTTCATGAATTTAAGCCTCTGCAAAAAAGATAATATTTCTTATCATATCAGAACTTCCTTTAAAACTGATAATATATCTTATCATATCAGAACTTACTTTAAAAATGATAATATTTCTTATCATATCATAATTTCATGAGTTGATCATCCCTATAAAAGACAGAGTGGTTTTCATGATCTCTGACTATTTTGCATAGAATAAATATTCCACCTTTTCATTATCTTTTCATGAATTTAAGCCTCTACAAAAAAGACAATATTTCTTATCATATCAGAAATTCCTTCAAAAAAGATAATATTTCTTATCATGTCAGAATTTGATGATTTCATCATCCCTAGAAAAGACAGAGTGGTTGTCATGATCTCCGACTATTTTGCATAGAATAAATATTCCACCTTTTCATGATCTTTTCATGAATTTAAGCATCTGGAAAAAAGAAAAAGAAAAAAAAAAGAGATAATATTTCTTATCGTATCAAAACTTCCTTCAAAAAAGATAATATTTTGTATCATATCAAAATTTAAGCCTTTGCAAAAAAGATAATATTTCTTATCATAATATTTCTTGAACTTCCTTCATGATATCTATGGTTGCTCACAAAAAAGATAATATTTTTTATCATAATATTTCTTGAACTTCCTTCATGATATCTATATGGTTGCTCACCTTCGTTCAATATTGGGTAAAAGGTCATGGTCTTACCTTAATTTCTATTCTAATTCCCTTTCATAACTTTGATTTTCCTTTTGACATTTGAGATAAACCCAATCATTAAATATGATGGTCATCCCTTCTAGGGAACTTAGTATGGGCTTCCTAGTGGTTTCCAACCCTTATGACGATGTGAGGTGGTGTTTCAAACATGGGAGTAACTTGTGTTTGCATGTAATGCTCACAGGCCATGGTTTCTTTTGTGGGTTATAGACAGTTTAGTTCTACCTCCTAAGATTAACTTTCTAAAAAACTTCCCTTTATTCCTTAAATTCAAAAGAGATCTATACTAAGGATTACTCTTTATATGTATTTCTACCATATAAATTCTAATTATAATTAATCACATATGTGTTAAATTAGAATATGAAATAAGCCCTTTTTACACTTGGCTTGGCTCTTAGGTACATATATGGGTGGGTTTGGGAATGTGGTTCACATGAAAAGTAATAGGGATGAATTTAGCGGAAAACTTTTATAAGATCAAGACTCAAACAATGAGAGAGAGAAAAAACCTTTTATATTCAATGTAAAACACATGCATTAACATATAATTGTGATATTTTCCCTTCTTTCCAACTTAGTCCATCCTTCTAGAAAAATCCCTTTTAATGAAGCAGATATATCCATAGTGATCCATTGATATTTTTTCACCAACAACTATTCCATTTTGGACTTATATATTTGAAAACTATACTCATTGAATTTATGCATCTATATCTTTAAACTACTCAACCATTTTATTATACCATAGGAATTATTTCAATATATCTCCCATTTTAATGGGGCCTATAACATTTCGAGAAAAACACATTAGCCATAAAAGTTTTCCATTAAAAATAAAAGTGACTTGATACAAAACATAGGTTTTAACCTTTTATAGTTGATTGTTTCAAATAGATTTTTAATAAAATGAAAAATATTCAATGTAAAACACATGCACATTAACATATAATTGTGATATTTTCCCTTCTTTCCAACTTAGTGGACATCCTTCTAGAAAAATCCCTTTTAACGAAGCAGATATATCCATAGTGATACAATGATATTTGTTTGCAAACAACTCTTCCATTTTGGACTTTTGTATCTCAAAACTATGCTCATTAAATTTATGCATCTATATTTTTAAACTACTTGAAACTATTTTATTACGCCATAGGAATCATTTTGATATATCTTCCATTTTAATGGGGTGTATCACATTTCGAGAAAAACACATTAGCCTTAAAAGTTTCCCATTGAAACCAAAAGTGATTTGATACAAAACATAGGTTTTAACCTTATATAGTTTAATTGTTTCAAATAGATTTTTAATAAAATGAAAAATATTAAATGTAAAACAGATAGTATTTAGAAACAAAAAGTAACATAGGTTTTAACCTTATATAGTTAATTTTTTTTAAAATAGATTCTTAAAAAAAATGAAAAATATTCAATGTAAAACATGTGCACATTAATATATAATTGTGATATTTTCCCTTATTTACAACTACTCCATCCTTCTAGAACTATCACTTTTAATGAAGCAAATATATCCATAGTGATCCACTGTTATTTGTTCACCAACAACTATTCCATTTTGGACTTATATATCTCAAAACTATGCTCATTGAATTTATGCATCTGTATCTTTCAACTACTTGAAACTATTTTATTTCACCATAGGAATCATTTCGATATCTCTCCCATTTTAATGGGGTGTATCACATTTCAAGAAAAAACACATTAGCCATAAAATTTTCCCATTGAAACCAAAAGTGATTTGATATAAAACATAGGTTTTAAGCTTATATACGTAATTTTTTCAAATAGATTATTAATTTAAAATGAAAAATATTCAATGTAAAACACATGCATTAACATATAATTGTGATATTTTCCCTTCTTTCCCACTTAGTGGACATCCTTCTAGAAAATTCCCTTTTAATGAAGTAGATATATCCATAGTGATCCATTGATATTTGTTCACAAAAAGATCTTTGATATATCTCCCATTTTAATGGGGTCTATCACATTTCAAGAAAAACACATTAGCCATAAAATTTCCCATTGAAACCAAAAGTGATTTGATACAAAACATAGGTTTTAACCTTATATAGTTTAATTGTTTCAAATAGATTTTTAATAAAATGAAAAATATTCAATGTAAAACACATGGACATTAACATATAATTGTGATACTTTCCCTTTTTTCCAACTTAGTGTACATCCTTATAGAAAAATCCCTTTTAATGAAGCAGATATATCCATAGTGATCCACTGATATTTGTTCACAAAAAAAGTCTTCTATTTTGGAATTATATATCTCAAAACTATGCTCATTGAATTTATGCATCTATATTTTTAAACTACTTGAAACTATTTTATTACACCATAGGAATCATTTCGATATATCTCCCATTTTAATGGGGTGTATCACATTTCGAGAAAAAACATATTAGCCATAAAAGTTTCCCATTGAAATCAAAAGTGATTTGATACAAAACATAGCTTTTAATCTTATATAGGTAATTGTTTCAAATTATAGATTCTTAATTTAAAATGAAAAATATTCAATGTAAAACACATGCAGATTAACATATAATTGTGATACTTTCTCTTCTTTCCAACTTAGAGGACATCCTTCTAGAAAAATCCCTTTTAATGAAGCAGATATATCCATAGTGATCCACTAATATTTGTTCACAAACAAATTTTCCATTTTGGACTTTTATATCTCAAAACTATGGTCATTGAATTTATGCATCTATATTTTTAAACTACTTGAAACTATTTTATTACACCATAGGAATCATTTCGATATATCTCCCATTTTAATGGGGTGTATCACATTTCGAGAAAAAACACATTAGCCATAAAATTTTACCATTGAAACCAAATGTGATTTGATACAAAGCATAGGTTTTAACCTTATATCGGTAATTGTTTCAAATTATAGATTCTTAATTTAAAATGAAAAATATTCAATGTAAAACACATGGATTCTTATACACCCTTATGTCTACGTAAAGTAGTGTAAGTGATTCCACGGGTCCTCTACACCCTTCATAGGGTATAATTGGGACAAGTAGTGTTAAATTCTATGAGTTCTATAGGCAGAGTATGTAAAGGGCCAGATAGCCTCTAGATCTTATATTTTCTCAAAGGTGACATATCCAGTAAATGCCCCTACAGTGAATCTCTGTAACAGATCTAAATATAAGTTCTTCATTTTAATATCCATAAACCTCAACCACTTTAAGGAAAACAGTGTACATGTGTCATTTCTCCCATAAATTCTTAGTCAAAGTTTTCTAAAGAATGTACATGTCATGTTGGCTTTCTCCCATTAACTTTAAAGCATGTTTTTTGTAAGTGCATAAAATAATTTTGCAAAGCATGTAAATGTCATTTCTCTCACGCTTTAAGGCCTAAAAATTAAACCTAAAGTGGCTGAACTCTCATATAATTTTGAACTTCCATAGGATTTTAGTCTGTCTGTTGAGTGATAACTTCTACAAGTTCTAAAGGCAGCGTCTGTAAAGGGCCAGGCAGCCTCTGGATCTCATATTTTCTCAAAGGTGACATATCTAGTAAATTCCCCTACATTCAATCTCTGTAACATATCCTTAAATAGAAGTTCTTCATTTTAATATCCATAAACCTCAACCACTTTAAGTAAAATTGTGTAAATGTGTCATTTCTCCCATAAATTCTTAAGAAAAGTTTTTAAAGCATGTACATGTCATGTTCGCTTTTTCCCATTAACTTTAAAGCATTTTTTTTTGTAAGTGCATAAAATAAATTTTCAAAGCATGTAAATGTCATTTCTCTCAAGCTTTAAGGCCTAAAAATTGAACCTAAAGTGGATGAACTCTCATAGAATTTTGAACTTCCATATGATTTTAGTCTGTCTATTGAGTGTTAACTTCTACAAGTTATAAAGGAAGAGTCCGTAAAGGGCCAGGTAGCCTCTAGATCTCATCTTTTCTCAAACGTGACATATCCAGTAAATGCCTCTACAGTCAATCTTTGTAACATATATAAATAGAAGTTTTTCATTTTCATATCCATAAAACACTACCACTCTAAGGCAAACCTTGTATATGTGTAATTTTTCTTTTCTCAAAGGTGACATATCCAATAAATGCCCCTACATTTAATCTTTGTAACAGATCTAAATAGAAGCTTTTCATTTTCATATCCATAAACCACTACCACTCTAAGGTGAAGCTTGCACATGTGTCATTTCCCTCTTCTCCCATAAAATTTTAGGCAAACTTTAAGGCATGTGTCATTTCTATTTCATTTCTCCCACAAACTCATAAAGGTGTCACTTTTGACATAACTAGTTGTTTTAGTAAGTGCATAAAATTTATGTCTCCCACAAACTAAAGGCTTCCTCCCATTAATTCTAGATGTGAATTCTACCATAAACTTTATAATTCAAAATTTAAGATAAACCATGCACATGTCATTTATCTCATGATCATGTGACATTTCTCCCATGGATTTGCAATAAATGTCAATTTAATATATATTTTTATTGAATTTGTTTTTTTTTTCAGAGATAAGAAAACCATTAAATATGGTTGAAAAATGGAAATTATGTATAGAAGTTTCTTGCTATCCCAATCCAGTGAAAGAAGTGATTACATATGTGCTTTCCAATATTGCAACTAGCACAGTTGTCCAAAGGAAAATGAATATACCAGGAATAACAATAAACAATGAGGCATATTATATTGGATTGATAGAAGGCTTGGAAACAAATATGGAGTATGGATCAAATAGAATTGTAGTTTTCACTAATTTTGAACTTGTGTGCAACCAGATGAATGGCGTGTACCAAGTTACGAAGGAGAGGCTAAAAGAACTGCATGGAATAACAAACAATATTGCTAGCTAATTTCAATTTTTTAGTATAAGACATTGTTCAAATGTGAATAAGATGTCTATTGATCTAGTGCGTGGGGAAATGCCATTTCAGGATTCATCTATCAAAGCTGAATTAATATATGAATCAGAATTATACAGGGCAATGCCAATGCAAGATTCATCTCTCAAAGATGAGCTATTTTGAGACGCTCTTCTTCAAAAATTCAAGATTCATCTCTCAAAGATGAATTAGTTTTGAGATGCTCTTCTTCAAAAATTGAAGATTCATCTCTAAAAGATGAATTAGTGTTGAGACTCTCTCCTTCAAAATTTATTGATGGATATTGTAACATATCTTGGATATGTGTGCGTTTTGTACTTATAAATGTGTCTTTTTTAATGACCATGTGCTTTTTTCAATTATATACCAAGTGTGCTCCCACCACACCATGTAAAGCGCAACTTGGTGAAATTCACATTCGAAAAAAGTGGTGAAATTCACATTTTTATAAAATTAAAATGCGGGGACTTCGACAAATTTTTATTTAAATGGAGTTTGTTTAAATGGATTTTCACTTTTTTTTAATGACAATGTGATTTTTTCAATTTTATACCAAGTGTGTTCCCACCATGTAAAGCACAATTTGGTGAACTTATCATTTTTATAAAAAAAAATTTTGCTTAAATTGAGTTTCACACATCAATTAGTGCTTTGAAATTTGTGTTTTACATAATTTTTGTATAGTAAATTACATTAAGTTTTTGAATTTTATTTTGAATTTATTTTAAATTCTAGTCATTTAAAAAAATAATTGTAAATGTCCACTGCAGATATATATATATCATGGAGGATGAACGACGAAGATCAAGAAAATCCCATATCTCTATGAGAGGGTGGATTAGGGATCGAGGGATGTTCATGGTATTTAAATATAATCTTAAATCTTCATACATGTGTGTACATATGGAATTGATTTTTTATCGAATTTGTGAGTTAAATTAGTTGTTAATATGTTTGTTTTTGTAAATTTTAGGAGATAAGAGGAGAAGGGTCTCTACTCCATCCATGGAGCATGCCCATGGTTCACCCAGTCTTGGTATGGTTAACACAATTTAATCAATGAATATGTACATGTATTTATATGTATGAATGTATTTTTCAATTGATTATAAATTTGTATTTGTTTATGAAGCTTCTCTCTCGTCTCGAGAGGTTGGTGGTGGTTCAAATCCCCTTAGAGGGCCATCAATAAGTGCTATCAGGTTGCGTGAAGGTGGGGATATTTAATCCCCAGGAGGCCAATCAATGGCTGGTGGTGTTGGTTCTCAGCAGGGTCATTCTGGTTCTCAACAGTTTCAGGGTGGGGAAGATGCTAGCCAACAACATCGAGGTTGCCATCAATTTGAATATTTTTTTCATTCAATTTGTACAAATTTGTTTCCATGTGTTTTTTCTAATACACAAAATTTTATATATTGATGCAAAGGCTGAAAATGCTCCACATGTTGGTTGAAATAGACATAGGGTAGAACGCTTCATTCAAGAATAAGGTTTTCCACCCACCACGACATATCCGGCTGACATTTCTGATATACCGTGGGAAAGAAACATGCAAAAATGCACCTTAGAAAGGTGTCAACATCTTCATGTTTTGTTCAGCATGTCTATATAAAATATGGATGAGCATGGAGACTTGGTCAAAATGATAGTATTCACTCTGAATTTCTTTTTGTGGAAAAAATGTGTAGTTTTCTGCAAATTCAATGACTGACAAAATGGCCCCTGGTGGAAACCAAATCATGGGATTTTTTGAATTTTAAGTATTTCCATTGAGCTCTATGGGAATTCTTGGTGTATTTATAAGTTTTTGCCTCAAACTTTCTCAAAAATTCTATCACAAAAATTTCTTCTTCTTGTAATTCAATTCTTTTAGCACTATTTGCACCTTGAATCGATGTATGCATATATTCATATCTCTTCCATTTCACTTTCATCTTGGAAAATGATTGATCATTTATATCAATCAAATATTTGTTTTGAAATTTAGTCAAATATCGACAATCATTGCATTTTTTACCACCAACACATTTCTTTTCGTAAAATAGTTCATCGCTTTGTCTTTCACATAGAATTTGAGATATGAAATCACAGATAGTGGAAGGAGGAGGTGAATCCTTCCAAAAAGTTCTACCAAAATTACGGAATGTGTCATAATATAACTCAAATTCCACATGATAACGACAACAAGTGTCGCGTACGGTGATAGGTTTTACATACTGTGGTTTTTGTTGAACAAAAGCACTGATTGACACATGAATTTCACAATTCTCTTCTTTTAACTTGTTTAACAACTCTATCTAAGTGGTTTCCAAGAAATGTTTTTCATGTTGTTTGTAACGATTTCGTGTTATTCTTCTTTGCATCACATCCCTTGCATTTGGCGAAACATGTGAATTTTTCTTCCAATATTCATATATTGTTTTTTTAACATGTTCTCCAAGTCTATCTTTGTATGGATGCCTACAAATAGCTCTCCAACAATTGAATTCATCATTTACATCTATTTGCAACCAAAATTTCCGATATTTGTGCAAAGTTTTCGTGAGGTTCCTAATGCTCTTGCCATAGCTTTTACCAAGAGATTCTCTTTAGTACTTGATGAAACCACTGCCATATGTATTGTTCTACATACAACTGAAACATTTTTCTATCTATATATTCTAATCGAATTTATAGCACTATTTATATTTTGTATCACATTTTCCTTAATTTTTATATCTTTGTTTAATTTTCAAATACCTAATAAAGTTGTAGCTTCTTTTAGTTTCCTTAATGATAGGAGACCTTTCAACATTTGGGCTTGAACTGTCACATTTTCCTTTATGTAGTATATATCAAAAATGCGGTTAACACGATATCGTATATAATGGCCAACTCTTTTATCTCCATATGTGTGAGTGTCAACATTTTCTAACATCTCATCATCGACATTGATTTCATCTATACATATTCGAATGAATAGTACATAATAAGTTTACATATTCAATAAATAACTAAATTAATAAATATATGTATAATTTCAATAATATGTGCATTTTTTCAACATACATACATATATATATATATATATATATATATATATATATATATATATATATATATATATACCTTGTGTTTCAATTTCCTCACTTGAATTTCTTCCAACATTTTTACCATATTCAATCATTGGCTTAATATCTCTTTCACTTTCTCTTTCAAAATTTTGTATCTCATCATCAATGTTTTGAGAAATATCTCTATGTGTTTACATTGCAAAAGATTTTTCAAATTAGTTCATCAAATAAAAATTAAGCTTCACATTTTACACTAGGAAAATTTTAAATATATCGAACTCATAATATTTACATTTACATATCTGCTTCAACTTTTAGTTGAGGTTGATTTTTCCCTTCAATATTTGAGAGTGCTTCTATCTTTCTTTTGAGAGATTGTCTCGTCTCTTCTCTACATTCCTCAGGGTCTCTTTTTCGATCATATTTTCCCGTACAATTCCTTCAATTTCCCATGATAATAGAGTATGAAGTTCAAAAAATTTCCTTTCAAAATTTAGACAAAAACTAAATTAAAAAAAAAAAAACATCACAAAAGATTTAATTTTTTAAAAAAATCATTTTAAAAATTTTGCAAAAAATACACACTTCAATCCAAAACACTTCAAAAAATCCGAGAAAAAAATGTCTTATAAAAATGAAACAAAGCTCAAAATATTTCCTTCCAAGTCCTACAAAAAAATTTCATTTAAAAAGTTAGACAAAAACTCATTTTAAAAAATCATTATAAAAGATTTACTTCAACCCAAAACACGTACTCTAAAAAAATTTCACTTCAAAAAATCCCTCAAAAAATGTACGTTGAAAATTAATTCCAACTTCTTAAAAAATGCCACTTTAAAAAATACTTCAAATAAGCCTCTAAAAAAATATCACTTTAAAAAATACTTCCAAAAAATTTCCAAAAAATGTCCTTTGAATATTAAGCCTAAAAAGAGTCCTTTCGAAATTAAGCCCACCTTCAAAAACAATGAAAATTAAGTCCAAATCCATACTTTCAAAAAAAATGAAGCACAAAAAACATCCAAAAAAAGTATCAAAGAAAATCCCTTAAACCGAAAACATTTTTTTGCAAAAATGTTCTTTGAATGTACCTCCAAGAAAAGTCCTTAAATCCAAAACAATTCTTTGCAAAATCAGACCAAACCTTTGTAAAATCAGACCAAATGTGTGAAAATATGCAAAAATAATGAATGATTTCACAGCAATTTATATTGTCGTGAAATGTTTTTTTGGAGGGGATCTGTGGTATTTTCTGGCCGACGGAAAATTGGGTAAAATTTTGGTCGAACTTTTATACAAAATTTGGCCGAAATTTTATGTCGTTAGACTTGACGAGCTGTCAATGCAAAAAAAAATTTGGCCCAACTTTTTTTAAGAGTTCAGCCGAACTAACGCGTCAGCAATTATGTAGAACCAAGCTCTGAATACGTATCTACAACTTTGGACTGATTAAACTCCATGAAACATTCTAAATAAACTGTCGGAACTAGGACAAGCATTTTCAAAATTGAATCTACTTTCAGGAAATATAAATTTTATGGAATTTCAAAATGTTTACTAATTTTAATTAATTTTGTAATTAAATTGGTGCAAACAATTTCTGAAGGTCATTATGATTTAGTGAAATCATAATTCTGTATCTTCCAAAATACATTGTAAAAAAATTGAAAAAAGTATGCTGCATTACATTGGTCTGTTGCCTCTAATGGGTAGTTTTTAGATTTTTAGTTTATAACTTATATGTTAATAAATTTCTTTCATCGCGAAAAATATTCAAAATATGCAGTTTTTTCATATTGGACCAGTTCAAAAAATTCTAGTAATTATGATATGCATTCGTTGGCTTTGTAAATATGACGAAACCCAAGTAGACTCTTCCTAGATTGTTGTAACACATTTTGTTTCTCAAAAACACAAATTTTTGAAATAATATAACATTGCGTATTAACATGACTTCTTATGAATCCTTTCATTGTTAAAAAACACACACTCAAAGAAACGCTAAGTTGACATATCAAATATGTATAAAAAAGTTCCAAAAAATAAGTAATAGAAAGCTAATAAAAGTTCTAACAACTTTAATTTTTATCGTAAAATGAAATTCTAAATAGAAAAATTGTTTTAGCTTGCAGAAAGTTGAAGAACAGAAAAAAAAAATGAAATTTTTTCTCAAAAAAGCGAAAAAAGTGTAACCCAACTTCACATTTTCACCCACAAGAAAATTTAAGGTAAATTAGTATACTTCACAATTTTTTTTTCTATTATTATACCTTGTACTTGTTCTATTTTAAGTGTTCGTCATAACTCGATGATATATTATCTCCCTTATTAACTATGTTATTTATATGTTCTAGTACTAAATTACAAATCTAACATATAAGATTCTTGTAACCTTTATAAACACCATAGTCTCTTAACTAAAACATTATTTCATGGTGTATTATATGAATCTACCTAAAATGTAATCCTATTCTTATTCCACTTAGGACTAATTAAATTTGTTGGTTCCACATTATTAATCACCATGACAAATCTATACATCCTTTATAGATTTCATTTCCTTATTCTTAATTAAAAGACCTTTTTCCTTATATAACAATGAGGCCTCCACAATTATTAAAAATATATTTACATATATTTCTAACACCATACAATTGTTTTACTTCTCATTTTCATATCCTTACACACTAGTTATACTAATCTCAACCTAACTTTCATCACTTCAAATGTTACGTTAATGTTTAATCTCATCGTTACTAAAACGATCTCCTTGTTAATTTACTTGAATCAACCTAACTATAGTGTAACCCAGTTACATTTTTATTTAATCATCGCCACAATAACCTATGCAATTAAACCACATTACTATTGATTTTCGATTTGGATTATCAACATTATATTCAACATTAAAGATGCTATCCATGGTTGAGATTTCATGTAGTCATTTACTTTCTGATATTTACGCTCATTACTCCACTGTGCATTAGTTGTATCCATTGAACCTATTATGTATTTGTTCTACCGCAAGTGAGACAAGAATCATTTAATGCACACAGTACCAACCCATGTGAAGTTGTACCCTAACTCTTTAAATTGAGGATTTGGATTTGTTCCTCGGGATTTTCTATGAATTTCGATGTATACCCAAGCTCGTTCCTTGGACTCCACGAAATTGATGCCAGAGGACCTCCTCATCTTCTACCATGTGGACGGTATGGATTTGATTTACAAATTAGGGTTTACTTATAGTATAAGAGATAAGACTTTTTGTTTTCAGCGGAATTTTCATTTCTGTTCTATTTCATTTGAATCTGTCCATGGTGTTTATCCTTCGCTTACCCTGAGGAGAGCAGAGACAAATGTTTAGGCAACATACACCATCGAACTCATTTATTTAGGAATAATTTTTTTTCTTACGTCTGCACTCTGGTTCCTTTGGGAAATTTTGCATTGAACTCTTGTTCCTTTCGACAATTTTGCATTTCACTTATCGATTTCTTCTTGTAGATTCTCTCTGTGATACTTTAGAGTTTTTCAAATTCTATTATGAATTAAAATTGTTAAATAGGAAACTCACAATACTACGCTACACTTGTTAATGCATTTTTTTCTTGAATTTCTCTCTCTACTTCAGATTTACTCACGAAAAATTGACTGGAACTTTCGATTTTTTTTGTGAAATCGAAAATTCCTTTCCATTATAAGTTTTTATTGTATTATCATTTTTTTTTGTGTGAAGTCTTTCCTTTCTCAGACTTGAGATGGATTACTAGCTCTAGCTTGGTAGAGACAATAGGTTTCTCCATGCAAAATCTATGGGAATGAAATTTATATTTAACTTCGGAAACCCATTTGTCGTCATTGTTTACATTTGGTATGGTTAATAGGATTCGATTTTTTTTCCATTGACAATGTCCCTAAGTTTGGGAAAATCGCAGATTCCTCACCGTGACATGCCCAACATTTTTGAGTATACACGGTTTTGTTTTATAAGAAGGTAAGCCTCGGTTATTCACCGGTTTAGTTCATAGTGTCCTTAACGTACTGTTTGGAACATATGGCGTCAGAGTTGATAACTACCTCACCATGCCTTTCCTGGTACGAAGCTTTCGTTCCACCGGTGCGACTAACTATCGACACATTGACACATTCAGGTTTGTTGTATAATGGTTTTACTAATTCATCAATACATTTTATTCTACATTGCATAATTATGAATTTTCATGTCTTATTTCTTTGATGTCTTTGTAGCTATGGTTTGCTAGGCATGCAATACCATTCAAAGTAATACGTCTTAACTCATATGATTCAATTTATAGTGAATACCCTTTTTTTAATTTATAATTTTTCTCAATTGTAAAATTTCTAATTCGTTTATAGGGTTTCTGTAGGTACTACTGCCTACCATTTCTTCCTCTTAATCTTGGTGAACTTCATTAACCCCACAGCTCATTTTCCTTTTGACACTGAACTCTAATTTGAACAAGTTGGTATCATCATTCCTGAGTTTTTCTTCTACGCCAGTCATCACGCCATCCTTGCAGATGATGCATACAATTATCTTATAGTGACACCGAGATTTTTAGGTGTCACTGTCATTAGACTTAGATTTACTATACTTTATACATAAACTATTTCTAGGTTTGTAACCCCAAGGACTGAACTATTTTAATTATTTTTATATTCCTCTATAAGTTTAATATTTAAACTTACCATTATTACTACTTATCTTCAGTCGAACATGTAGTTACAGGAATTGAAATTAATCTTCTTATATAATTTATAGACAGTATTTATACTCAGTAGACCTCTTTGATATTAAAGGAATATATGGTACCTTTACATTTCCTCTATTGTCTCCAATAGAAATATTTAGTGCTTTATTGAAAGTAGTTATGATACTGGAATATCATTATTTCATTTTACAGGTTATCTGGTTTATAGTATAACCATCCTATGTATTTATTAACAAATGGAATTTTCATCTGTTATCATTAAATCCTTGCAAAATAAAACTTATTAGTTTTACCTTCTTTTACAGATATGTTTTATATTTCCAATTTTATGCATAAATATTTCAGTATGCTTTCAAAATAAGTATGTCCTTTTTTTCTATAAATATTTCAAATTTTCTCTTGTACTAATACTAAAAAATTTCAAAATATATCTGCTTCTCTTATTTTCAACTCCTAATTAGCTTTTATATGTTTACGCTAGATTCGTTTAACAATACAATAGACCAGAATCCTAACGATAAAGAAAATATTTATTTCCTAGTTGTATCTAAAGTTTCATTATAGAAATTTCAGTTCTACACATATATATACTTATTACACTTAGGAATAATTAAATTTTCTGATTCCACATTATTAATGACCATGACAAATCTATACTTCCTTTATAGATTTCATTTCCTTATTCTTAATTAAAATACCTTTTTCCTTATATAAAAATGAGGCCTCCACAATTATTAAAAATATATTTACATATATTTCTAACACCGTACAATTGTGTTACTTCTCATTTTCATATCCTTACACACTAGTTAGTTATACTTATCTCAACCTAACTTCCATCATACTTCAAATGTTACGTTAATGTTTAATCTTATCATTACGAAAATGGTTTCCTTGTTAATTTACTTGAATCAACCTAACTATAGTGTAACCTAGTTACATTTTTATTTAATCATCACCACAATAACATATCCAATTAAACCACATTACTATTGCTTTTCAATTTGGCTTATCGGCGTGATATTCACCATTAAAGATGCTATCAGCAGTTGAGATTTCATGTAGTCTTTTACTTTCTGATATTTACGCTCATTGCTCCACTACGCATTAGTTGTATCCATTGAACCTATTATGTAGTTGTTCTACTGCAAGTGAGATTGGAATCATTTAATGCACACAGTACCAACCCATTTGAAATTGTACCCTAACTCTTTAAATTGAGGATTTGGATTTGTTCCGCATGATTTTCTACAAATTTTGATGTATACCCAAGCTCGTTCCTTGGACTCCACGACATCAATCCTAGAGGACCTCCTCATCTTTTGCCACGTGGATGGTATGGATTTGATTTATGAATTAGGGTTTACTTATAGTATAAGAGATCAGACTTTTTGTTTTCAGCGGAAATTTCATTTCAGTTCTATTTCATTTGGATATGTTCATGATGTTTATCCTTTGCTTACCCTGAGGAGAACAGAGACATATGTTTAGGAAACATATACCATCAAACTCGTTTATTCAGATATAGTTGTTTTTCTTACGTCTGCACTCTGGTTCCTTTTGGAAATTTTACATTGAACACTTGTTCCTTTGGACAATTTCACATTTCATTTATCGATTTCTTCTTGTAGATTCTCTCTGTGATACTTTAGAGTTTTTCAAATTCTGTTATGAACTAAACTTGTTAAATAGGAAACTCACAGTACTATGCTACACTTATTAATACAATTTTTTTCTTTAATTTCTCTCTCTACTTGAGATTTACTCATGATAATTTGACTGGAACTTCCGGTTTGTTTTTTGAAATTGAAAATGCCTTTCCATTATTAGTGTTTACTGTATTATCGTTTTGTTTTTTGTAAAGTTTTTCCTTTCTTGGACTTGAGAAGAATTACTGGCTCTACCTCGATAGAGACAGTAGATTTCCCCATGCAAAATCTATGGGAACGAAATTTATATTTAACTTTGGAGACCCATTTCTTGTCGTTGTTTACATTTTGTATGGTTAATAGGATTCAATTTTTTTCCATTGACACTGTCCCTGCATTTGGGAAAAATGCAGATTCCTCACTGTGGCATCCCCAACGTTTTTGAGTATACATGTTTTTGTTTTAGAAGAAGGTAAGCCTCAGTTATTCACCGGTTCAGTTTGTAGTGTCCTTAACATATTTTTTGGAACATATGGCTTTGAATTTTAGAACTACCTCACCGTACCTTTCCTGGTAGGAAGCTTTCGTTCCACCAGTGCAACTAACTGTCAGCACGTTGACACATTCAGGTTTGTTGTATAATGGTTTTACTAATTCATCAATATATTTTATTTTACATTGTATAGTTATGAATTTCCATGTCTTCTTTCTTTGATTTCTTCGCAGCTATTGTTTTCCAGGAATGCAAGACCATTCAAGGTAATACATCTTAACTTGTATGATTCAATTTACAGTGAATACCCCTTTTTTTAATTTATAAGTTTTCTCAACTGTAAAATTTCTAATTCATTTATAAGGTTTTTGTAGGTAGGACTGGCTACCATTTCTTCCTCTTAATGTTGGTGAACTTCGTTAACCCCACAACTCATTTTCCTTTTCACACTAAACTTTGATTTGAACAGTTTGGTATCATCATTCCTGAATTTCTCTTCTACGCCAGTCATCACGCCAGCCTTACAGAGTATGCATACAGTTGTCTTATAGTGACACCGAGAGTTTTGGGTGTCATTGTCATTAGACTTAGATTTACTGTAATTTATACATAAACTATTTATGGGTTTGTAACCCCAAGGACTAAACTATTTTAATTATTTTTATATTCCTCTATAAGTTTAATATTTAAACTTACCTTATTACTACTTATCTTTAGTCGAACATGCAGTTACAGGAATTGAAATTAATCTTCTTGTATAATTTATAGACAATACAAAACTCATTATACCTCTTTGATATTAAAGGAATAGATGGTACCTTTACATTTCCTCTATTGTCTCCAACAGAAATATTTAGTGCTTTATTGAAAGTAGTTATGATACTGGAATATCATTATTTCATTTTAGAGGTTATCTGGTTTACATTATAACCATCTTATGTATTTATTAACAAATAGAATTTTCATCTATTATCATTAAATCCTTGCAAAATAAAACTTATTAATTTTGCCTACTTTTACATATATGTTTTATATTTCCGATTTTATGCATAACTATTTCAGTATGCTTTCAAAATAAGTATGTCCTTTTTTTCTATAAATATTTCGAATTTCTGTTGTACTACTATTAAACAATTTCGAAATATATCTACTTCTCTTATGTTCAACTCTGAATTAGCTTTTATATGTTTACGCTAGATTCGTCTAATAGTACAGTAGACTAGAATCCTAGCGATAAAGAAACTATTTATTTCCTAGTTGTATCTAAAGTTTAATTACAAAAATTTCAGTTCTATATATATATATATTTAGGATTATTTTTGCATCCTAATACCACCACCTTCGAATATTCACTTAATTTCTAAAGTTTCTGTTTGATTTTCCTATGTTCAGAAGATGATGATTTAAGGGTACAACATAGTACATATTTAACTATGCAATATATATTTGTTCCAATTCTTCATGTTAATTTCTATTCCAAAATGTCATTTTAGATGCACTAAACAATTTTTATAACCATATACTAACCCAATTAACATACTAACTATTAGTTTCCTGTGAGGTACCTAACCTTAGATCTAAACCCATCGTTGGGTTTAGACATTCTGAGAGTTGGTCCTCTAAATAATTACGTCTATACAACAAGACAAACTTTAATATTCCTGCAATAGTAATCCGTGTTAAATGTATAGACCAGCAACTGGAACATGTAACTCTAGTTTTTCTAACTTCAAACACAGCTTTAAATTTAAACTTTTCTATTACATAGTTACAACATCTAATTTTAAATCCAATATCATTTCAACAAAATGTGCATACCACTTAGCTCTAACTAGTTGCCTCCCAACCGTACAGTTCTCTCTCCATAACTCACCCCCAAGCATAGATCCTTTTCTCCAGTGATAGACACACCTTTGTCTATACTAGAACAAATTATTTAAACTTTTCTTTTGCCAGCCTATTTCCATTAACTGCATCTAGTTAATTCAGGATGCTTTATTCCTGTTTTGCCTAGGCTTTCCCTCTATTTCTTCCACAAAGGTACTTTTAAAGCTAGGTTTTCCACTTTTCGAGCTTTATTCCACCTCTTCCCAATAATTTCCTCTTTATTGGGGAAATTAGATATTTATCTCAAAATTTAATTTTAGCATTTTAATTTATTCCTTCCAAGGATTTCTAGAAGTTGTGGGAAAGTCTTATCACCTTATCCATCCTCATGGATTGGGTGTTTATATCTCACATCTCAATCTAGTCATTGCACATAATTTTTCCATTTTATTTTATTAATTTAAAATAATAAATAAATCCACACAAATTTTTTCCATCAGGGTCCACTATACCCTTTTGGACTTGTTCAATTGTCAAATAAAAGCATAGAAACCTGAGGATATTACATATTCCCCCTCATCCTTAGCGTTGACAAAATAAATAACAAAATTATTGTGTAAAGAGTGATGGATATTTTTCCATCATATCGGCCTCTCGCTCCCAGGTAGACTCTTCGGATGTAAAGTTCCTCAAATACACTTTCACCCTGGCCACCGTCCCGTTCCAGAGCTCAATTTCTTCCCGCTCCAAGATATAAAGCGGCTCTGAAAGGAATTCCCCATCTGGTTCCACCTGAATCACATTCCAATAAATAACGTGAGTATAATCATGCACATATTTTTTTAATAACGAAACATGAAATACATCATCAACCTCAATGTGAATGGGTAAAGCCAGCTTATATGCAACTAGTCCAACTCTTTCCAACACTTCAAAAGGTCCACAGTATCCTGGCACTAGTTTTTCACAGCTTCCAATGTGCAAAGTACTCTTCTTAGGCTTAATACTAAGATACACATGATTACCCATGCTGAGTTCTCTGTGAATTCTCTTTTTGTCTGCATAAATTTTCTACCTATCTTGTGTTGTTTTGATATTTTGCTGAATCTTTTTCATAACTTTTTCCATTTCTTGTAAAGCTTCTAGTCCAAGTATTAGTTTATATTCAAGTTGAATCCAACATAGGGGGGTATGGCACTTTATGCCATAAAGTGCTTAAAAGGGGCTCATCTTTATGGAAGCTTGGTAGCTATTGTTGTAAGAAAATTCTGCTAAGTGTAGATAGTCTTCCCATTTTGTTGGCCTATCCATGACATACATCCTTAATATATCCTCTAGAATATGGTTTGTTCTTTCGTTTTGACCATCAGTTTAGGGATGGTAAGCAATAGTAAAATTTAATTTGGTACCCATGCCTCCAAACCAACTCCTCCAAAAAGATGCAGTGAATTTTTCATCTCTATCTGAGATGATCATTTTAGAAACACAATGCAATTTTACAATCTCCTTCATAAATACATTTGCTACTTGGGTTGTACCAAAGGTAGATTGTACAGGTATAAAGTGAGCAGCTTTAGTCAAAGTATCAAATACAACCATAATAGAGTCATGTTAGTATTTGGTCCTTGGTAAACTAGTAATAAAATCCATGGAAACAGTCTCCCACTTCCATTCGGGAATGGGTAAAGGATTTATCAACCCAGCTGGATGTTGATGTTTAGCCTTTACTTATTGACATTATATACATCTTTCCAAGTAACTTGTCACATCCTTTTTCATACTAGGCCAAAACAAGATATTTCCTAAAGCTAAGAGCAATTTCTTGTACCCAGGATGTCTAGCATAGGGTCTTTTATGGTACTCATCCATAATTTATTTCTTTAGGGAGTCTACTTTAGGAATTTACAATCTGTCTCTATAACAAATTAGCCCTCTTTGGTTTTGTGTATATCCTTTCATTTCCTTTTTCAGCATTTGTGCCAAAAGTTTTTCATAGTTTTGGTCTTGGTTCACCACTTCTTGTATTAATCCCTTTATGTCAAAATTTAAACTACTCCCAACATTACTCACACTTTGCCAGGCATGTCTGCTTAATGCATCTGCAATTTTGTTTTCCTTACCCTTAATATGTTTGATCTCCATGTCAAACTCACTAAGGAAGGACAACCACCTGGCTTGTCTAACATTCAAATCTATTTGGGTGAAAAAATACTTAAGGCTGATGTGATTTGTTATCAACACAAAATTTTTCCCTAAAAGGTAATGTCTTCACATCTTGAGAGTGTGAATTATAGCAGCTAACTCAAGATCATAAACACTATAATTCTGTTCATGTTTCTTAAGTTTTCTGGATTTATAGTCTATAACAGAACTTTCTTGTAGTAGCACTCCTAATCCTTCTCCACAAGCATTTGTGCACACAACAAATTCCTGATCTGGATCAGAAATATTTAAAATAGGTGTTGTTGTAAGTTTCAGTTTTAGCTGATCAAAGTTGTTTTGACATGTTTCATTCTATTCAAACTTAACTCCTTTCCTTTGTAGGGATATAATGGGGTAAGCTAATGCTAAAAATATCTCCACAAACCTCGTATAGTATCCTGCAATTCCCATAAAGGATCTTACAGAAAACGCATCAGTAGGTATAGGCCACGCTCTGATTGCTTTTTATCTTTTCTGGGTCTACTACTAACCCTTGTTCTGAAATTATATGACCCAGGTATTGAATTTTATCTTTGAAAAATTCACACTTGCTAAACTTAGCATACAATTTATTTTCCCTAAGAGTTTGCAAAACATTTCTAAGGTGTTCTTTATGCTCAACTTCATTCTTAGAATAAATCCCAATGTCATCAATAAATACTAATACAAATTTGTCCAAGTATTTATTTAAGACACTATTCATTAAGACAATAAAATTAGCAGGGGAATTAGTTAACCCAAACATTAGGAATAAAAACTCATAGTGTCCGTACCTGGTTCTAAATGCAGTTTTTCTTATATCTTCATCCTTAATCCTTAACTGATAGTAACTTGTCATTAAATCAATTTTTGAAAAAACTATTGTTCCTCTAACTTGGTCAAAGAGGTCATCTATCCTAGGTAAAGGATATCTGTTTTTTATTGTTAGCTTGTTTAATTGACGATAGTCAATACACATTCTAAAAGTACCGTCTTTCTTTTTCACAAACAACACCGAAGCTGCCCATGGGGACACACTCGGTCTAATATAACCTCTGTCCAGCAACTCTTGTAGTTGCAATTTCAAATCCATTAATTCTAGAGTACTCATTCCACATGGGGATCTATAAACTAGAGTTGCTCCTAGTACTAAGTCAATTGAGAAATAAATCTCTCTTCTAGGGGGCAGATGAGGAACTTCATCCGGAAACACATCTTTGAATCCTCTTATAACATGTAATGTTTCCAAAGGATTTTCCTTTGCCTGCTGTGCCAATTTCTTGACATGAACATAATACACTTGATAACCCTTTCTAGCAGTTCTCTTCAACTGAAGTTTTGAAATTTCTCTCACAGATATGGGCTTAGGTTTTCCTTTTACTATAGTTGGTTTTCCCTCCTTGTCTATACAATGTATGGTTTTTTCTAAAAAATTCAACATGGCCTTCTATTTCAATAACTAGTCCATCACTACCAGTACATCATAAGAATATTTAGATTTAATTTTGTTTGGTATCCATTCAGGTTTATGGTTGTTTGGGGTAACTTATGAGTCACCTTCCATTTGGTACCAGTGGCTAACTGAACTAACCAAGATTGCTGGAATTTTTCTGACTTTAAGTTGCATTTTTCTACTATTTCAGGACTGATATAACTTAAAGATGCACCTAGATCTATTAAAAGAGAAACTGGTTGGTCAGAAATCATACCTTCTACTTCTACCATAGTGGACTAGTGTTCTTCTTAACGATCTTCCAGAGCAGCACTGATTTTTGGGATGTTTCTCATGACGTAATTAATAATCGTTACTTCTCTCAGTACTTGTATAGTCTAAATGTTTCTGTGTGGACAGTCCCTTAACAAATGAGGTTCCCCACAACCCCAACACTTCAACGATTTTCTTATTTTAATAGTCCCCTCTCTTTTATTGTTTCCATTCATCTGCTTAGACCTTGTTTGTGATTGAGCAATTTGGTTTTCACCCGCTTTGCTGAACTTATTTCTTTGGTGGTTTCTCCCAAAGTTCTTCAGATATGCTAGTTTTTTTTCTTTCCACCTTTGCCTTCTTTTCTCTTATGTAGGGTACATAGCGTAACAAATTGGTGAACTTGGTTACAAACTCATCAATCATAAGTTGTCCCAATCTGAGTTCATGAAACTCTTTGGCTTTGTCGTCATAATAACATTCATTCAAGTATCGATTTTTGAACCTGACTTGGAAATCCTGCCAAGTGATAGTTTTCTCATCAATGACATGGACCATCTTTATTTATTCCCACCATAAGGTAGTCTTACCTTGCAACTAATAGATAGCCAAGTTGGCTCTCAAGTTACTTTCATATTCGTAAACCTAAAAGTAATTTATCATATTCAGAAGCCACGCTTCATCATCTTCCTCATTCTCTCCATTATAGGAGGGAGGTTTGATTTCCCAGAATTCACCCTGCAATTCCTTGTTCCTTCTAAATTGTTGTATAGAGGCATCATCTTCCTCAGAATCTTCTAATAAATTGACTCTTCCCTTTCTCTTCCTTTTGAAATCTTCACCTTCTTGAGTATCTTGGGAATTCACATCTCTTATCAATCTATCCTGCTCTTCACTAGCTAAAGATAGCCTTTCATTGTGGCTTTTGAGTTGACCCATTTCTCTTTGCATTTTATGCAACATAGCCATCAATGGAGAATTTGGATATGGCATGTTTTATCCACCACCTAGATCCACATATAGCTTGTCCCTTTCAGTCATGGTTCATAGCCCTATACCTCAGCACTGTTCACTATACATGAAATTAAACATTAGGAAAACTTAAATTCAATAAAATTTTACAACATAAAATTTCTGATGTGAGCACATAATTCCCCCGGTGTTTTAACTTGGGCTCCGACACCATTTGTAATGCTTCTCACTTCACAATTTTTTTTTCTATTATTATACCTTGTACTTGTTCTATTTTAAGTGTTCGTCATAACTTGACGATATATTATCTATCTTCATAACTACGTCATTTATATGTTCTAGTAATGAATTACAAATATAACATATAAGATGCCTGTAACCTTGTAGAAATTATATGCACTATGCATGCATATGTCCAAGATCGACTTGATCTCACACTATTTAACTTTATGTAAGATATTGAATCTATTCCACTTGTTAATCTTTTGCGGAAAAAATTAATTGCACACACATGTGAAGCATAAACAAAAATTATCAATCGCACATAACACAGTTTTTAACTGGGAAAGCCTAAAGATGAAAACCCCAACTATATATTATGTAACATGGAGATCATACGAAAATCTCATACAAAAATCCAAAGCTTATCACAAGCCCTCAATACAGTACAATCGTCATACACTAATTAGGCCTAATCTTGCAAATCCATGCACCGATCTTTGCCACCTGCTAGCCTACCTCCACTGCGCAATCCCTGATGAAGAATAGCTCTGAATGAATTCGAATTACCCTTGGATTGACTATGCAATCCTCATTGGCATCTCCACTAAGTGTTGGATGCAATTAATGCATCACTAATAGTCACAACAGATAGTCTATCTTTCCCTTTCACCTATCTCTCCACTGGTCTCCACTGAAACTGCCATGCACTGTAGTTAACTGATGTATTCTTCAGTTTATTAATGAGTTATTATTTATGAATTAATTAACTAATTAATTCACTCCACTCTCACTAGTGTATCAATCAGTTAGACTAGATACAACTAGCTCAACTGAGTCTAACTGAGTTAAACTAAATACAACTCCATAACTACTTCTTCCAACTGTGTCATAACTCTGCCACTTGAGTTCTAACTGAGCTCTCCATGAAATAGCTCCAATAAACCCTTAGGAATAGCGTAATTCCTTCTGTCAGCTATTGTGCCACATCTGTGCACTAAACTGAAGTGCTCCAAGAGAATAAGTTGTTGTTTAGAGTCTGATTATCATTAAGAGCTAATAATAATCGGCATGCATCTATTTTTAGATTGACGATCTATAAATAGACTTCGCCCAATATTCTAAAAACAAAATTTGATCTATTTTTCCAACTTGATCAACCATCCACAAATAGCATCCTGCAACTTCTGAAATATGATCAACATGTCTAAAAATGGACATAGTCTAAAAATAGACTTGCGCCAAAAATACCCTATGGGCCCACTTAGTGAAGGCGAATCTTTTCATTAAGCTCATCATCTTGTTGAATCTCAACACTCCCTCTCAACAAGATAGGGATTATCCTTCACCCCGATCCTACCTCTATGGTATTCGAATATTCTCCTAGTGAGCGCCTTCATCAAAATATATGCATCCTGATACTCTGTAGGAATGTACTGAAGCAACATGATCTTCCGCTGCACACAATCTCTAATATGATGATACCGGATATCAATATGTTTAGATATATCATGAAACAGAGGATTAACCAAGATTTTAATTCAACTCTAATTATCACAATGAATCACCGTGGGATCTAAATGTGAACCGAACAAACCAACCAAAATCTTCCACATCTAGATAGCCTCACATGCAGCTAAACTTGTTGCCATGTATTCCACTTCCGCTGAACTGAGTGCCACGGATCTTTGTTTCCTGATGTACCAAGAAACTGCCATAAATCCGATACTGAAAATCCCTCCTGATGTACTCTTTCTGTCTGTTCAGTTTCCTGCCTCATCTGCATCCATGAAGCCATGAAACTTCACCTCATATGTTTGTCTATACCATAAACCATACTAATATGTGCCCCTGATATATCTCAGGACATGCTTGTCTGCCTTCCAAAAGAGCTTGGTAGGCTTAACCATCTCTTCTGAAAGCTGGTTCACCACATGGCATATGTCCGGTCTTGTATTGACTAAATACATGAACGAACCCACCAACTGGCAATAAATAGTGGCATCCACTACCTCTGCCGATGTAGCATCCTCTTTCTTCCAATTTCCTGGAAGAGGAGTGTCAATAGGCTTGTAGCCTTGCATGTGAAACTTCTCCAGTATCTCCCGAGCATGCTTTCCTTGAGACACAAATAGTTCACCTTCTCGCTGCCATATTTCCAATCCAAGGAAATAATGAAGGAGGCCTAAATCCTTCATTACAAACTCCTTTGCAAGATCAGCCTTGCATGAGTGTATCAACTGCTCATAACCTATTAGTATCAAATCATAAACATAAAGTACAATGCTCAAAAGCTTACCCTCAACCACAATCTGGTATAGGTTTTCATCTGCCTCACTCTTGGTGAAGCCAAGTCTAGTGAAATAGCTGTCGATCCGAGTGTACCAAGCATGGGGTGCTTCTTTCAGCCCATATATCGCTCTTTTTAGCCTGCACACATGTGACTCGCTACTGAGGATCTTAAATCCTTCAGGCTGCTTAATGTACACCTCTTCCTCAATGATCTCATTAAGGAACGCAGTCTTCACATCCATCTGATGAATGTGCCAACCCATCTGTGCTGAGAGAGAAAGGATGGTCTGTATGAAAGAATACCGTGCAATAGGTGTAAAGGTTTCTTCATATTCAATCCCCTCAATCTGTGAGAAGCCCTGGGAAACAAATCTTTCCTTATAGTTCTCGACACTCCCATCAGCAGCTTTCTTTACCTTGTAGATCCATCTTGATCCTACAACTGATTTTCCCACCAGCCTTGGAACAATCTCCCAAACACTATTTCTAACAATGGAGTCATACTCCTCCACCATGGCATCTACCCATGTGGACTCTTGCGCTGCTTCTTCAAAAGAATATGGCTTTGTCACAATACACTTTCTCATAAGAGCCATGTATCTATTATATCGGTCAGGTGATTGTCTCTGTCTGCACTGTGATGTAAGAACTCCTACATTCTGTGATGCATCCACCTTCAGTCTCTCAGCTTCTATGGTACGCTTCCTGCCTTGTTTGATGTTTGGCTCTACATGAGTGGACTCCTCCACTCCATGAATCTCCTCCTTTGGTTGATCCACATCTAGAGGCTCATATTTGGGAACAAGAAGTTCCTCCTCCGCATGCAAGTGTAGCTCCCTCTCAAGTGACAACTTCATGGCTTTAACCTCATTTAATTTTATATCCCGTCGCATAATAGTCATCCGACTGTTTGGAAAATACACATGATAGTTATGGGGTGTTTCTATGTACCCCACAAATATCCCAACTTCTGCAGTTGGCTCCAGCTTCTTCCTGGCGTCCTTCGTCACATGAATGTAAACAGGTGAGCCAAAAATCTTCAAATGAGAAATATCAGGCTTCTTACCAGTAAAAGCTTCTTCGGGTGTACTCATGCCAAGTACTCTATGAGGACAACAGTTTTGCACATAAACCATAGTGTTGCATGCTTCCGCCCACAAGTGCATCGGTAGGCCCTGGTCATGTAGCATCGCTCGTGCAGCACCCATGATCGTTCTGTTCTTTCTCTCCATGACCCCATTCTACTATGGGTTATGAAGCGCTATGAGTTCTCTTTGAATTCCTTCTTTGCTACAGAAGTCTTTGAATTCGCACGAGATGTATCCACCACCATTATCGCTCCGTAGATCTTTCACTTGCTTCCCCGACTCCTTCTCCACCAGTGCCTTGAACTCACAGAAATTTGAGAACGTTTCACTCTTCTTTTGCATGAAGAATATCCAGCATCTACGACAATATTCATCAACAAATATAACATAATACCTGTGTTTTGTTGTTGAAGAAACCGAGAAAGGTCCACACATGTCTGTGTGAATTCTCTCTAGGATCACTGAAGCACGGTTCTCCTTCTCATGAAAGGTGGTCTTCACAAACTTACCCATAGTACATCCCTTGCACTAATCTGACTGCGCAAGAGTACCCTTGGGAAGTCCAATAGAAATCTGCTGCAAAATCTTCAAAGCGCCATGGTGAAGATGGCCCAATCTCTTGTGCCATAATTCGCCCTCATCCCGACTCACCACTTCTTCTGCTTTGCCCACCATTGCAGCGCAACCATCTACCTCCAGCTTGTAGAGATTCTTAATTCGAACCCCTATCTTCTTGGTTTGACCCGTTGTTTTATGTCGAAGGAAGGCTTTTCCCTCACTGAAAACAACATCATAACCTTTGTCTTCCAGCATTGCGACCAAGACCAAGTTCTTCGGACACGGAATATGCATAACATTCTTCCATGATAATGGATTCTGGATTATCGGACTCCCTATCAAAGGTAATGGTCCCAATGCCTATCTGCACGCATCGAACATGCGTTTCCCATATCTATATGCATCTGACGGATCCTTCTCCTCAAGTCACTAAACATAACTCTTTGTCTCCTGTCATATCGGCTTCCTGCCCATCAAGATACTGCAGGTCCCATGCGGCTTGAAACCAAGCATGCGATCAAGAAAAATCCGTAGCTCAAATTGCAAGGCTAAGGCCTCTCTAGTTGTAGATCAGCACCACCTTGTTCTTCTTCTTATGTGGACAATTAGTGGCGAGTATTTAGGTATAGGCTGACAGTGAAAACACTTCACTTTGGACAAATCCTACTTCTTGCCTTTAGCATCGGATTTTGAAGGATGTTTCTTCCCCTTCCCTTTCCTTGCTTTGGAATCCAAAGCAAAATTCTCTTCATCTTCATTCTTCGATGAAGATCCATCCCTGGTACCCTGCCTTATCTCCTCTTGCACAAGATCCGACCAAAGTCGCTCCCATCCCGACAGTTTCTCCCGTCCACTGACAGAGTCTTCGTAGCTATGCCAACTCTTCAGAAGCCAAAGGAGAGCCAAGCTCACTAAGTCTTCTTCATCAAAAGTAACCCCCACACTTCCCAGTTCATCCTTGCGGTGGACAAACTTCGTGAGTTATTTTGGAATACTGTCGCCTTTCTCCATTTTATTTTTACGAGCTTGTTTTTTTGCACCAACTTCACTCTGGTCACTTACGCTTTGGAAAAATATGCACAAAACCTTCACGACTAAGAATGGAGTGGCTTTCCCATGAAGGCTGGACACAATGTGGTCCTTCACACCTTCCAACAGAATCCTCCTCGTCTTTGCAGTCTTCTTTTTCCATGCATCAAGTAATGCAACATCGCTATCGATGAACTCCTTCAGCCCATTATCCTCCAACACCGCCTCCATCCTGTCCTTCCAGGCTATGTAATTCGAGCTCCCATCAAGGGCATACTCCAATCTCAACCCGTTGAAATACATTTCAATGTATACTCGATTTCTGCACCAAGAATCTTCTGTAGCAAATTCAAATTGTCCACCAACACAAACTCACTTCACAATTGCAATCTTCAATCAACAATGCTTTGATACCATGTAGAAATTATATGCACTAAGCATGCATATGTCCAAGATCCACCTAATCTCACACTATTTAACTTTATGCAAGATACTGAATCTATTCCACTTTTTAATCTTTTGCGGAAAAATTAATTGCACACACATGTGAAGCATAAACAAAAATATTCAATTGCATAGGTTTTAACTGTTTAAAGTGGCTTTAACTATACATATTATGTATGGAGATCATGTATGAAAATATCCTTAAACATACAAAGCTTATCACAAGGTCTTAGTACGGTACAATCATCATACACTAGGTGGGCTAATCAAGAAAAGTCATGCATATGATGTTGCCACACAGCCTTTATCATTGTGCAATCACGATGAAGAAATAGCCTACGAATGGTGGATACTTTTTGATTCATTGCACAATCCCCTCAGCTGGCACTCCACTGTATGACAGTGTCAATGCATCACTAACCAGTGTAGTGATACTATCTTGCCCTTTCACCTATCTCTCCACTAGTCTCCCACTGAAAGCGCCGCTTCTTGTAGTTAAGCGATGTATTTTTCAATTGATCCTTGAAGTTATTATTTGTGAATTAATCAACTAGTTTAATTCACACCACTCTTACTAGTGTATCAAACAGTTAGACTAGATAAAACTAGCTCAACTGAGTCTAACTGAGTTAAACTGAATACAACTCCACCAACTACTTCTATAACTCCACCAAACTCTGTCACATGAGTTCTAACTGAAGTCCTCATGCATTAGCTCCGATAAACCCTTAGGAATAACATAATTCATGCAATAAGTGCTATGCCACATCTATGCACCTGTTAAAATGCTCAGGAGAGAATAATTTGTTGTTTGAATTCTCAAATATTATTAAAACTAATAATAATACAACCTTTGCATCTATTTTTAGATTGACGATCTATAAATAGACTTCGCCCAGTATTCTAAAAATAGAATTTCATCTATTTTTCCAACTTGATCAACCATCCACAAATAGCATCTTGCAACTTCTGAAATATGATCGACATGTCTAAAAATAGACTTCCGCCAAAAATATCCTGCGGGCCCACTTAGTGAAGGCGACTCTTTTCGCTAAGCTCATCATCTTGTTGAATCTCAACAAACCTTTATAAACACCATATTATATTAACTAAAACATTCTTTCATGGTGTATTATATGAATCTACCTAAAATATAATCCTATTATTATTCCACTTAGGACTAATTAAATTTGTTGATTCCACATTATTAATGACCATGAAAAATATATACTTCCTTTATAGAAATCATTTCCTTATTCTTAATTAAAAGACTTTTTTCCTTATATAACAATGAGGCCTCCACAATTATTAAAAATATATTTACATATATTTCTAACACCATACAATTGTGTTACTTCTCATTTTCATATCCTTACAAACTAGTTATACTTATCTCAACCTAACTTCCATCATACTTCAAATGTTACATTAATGTTTAATCTCATCATTATGAAAACGATCTCCTTGTTAATTTATTTAAATCACCCTAACTATAGTGTAACCTAGTTACATTTTTATTTAATCATCGCCACAATAACCTATGCAATTAAACTACATTACTATTGCTTTTCGATTTGGCTTATCGGTGTGAGATTCAGCGTTAAAGATGCTATCGGTGGTTGAGATTTCATGTACTCTTTTACTTTCCGATATTTATGCTCATTACTCCACTTCAAATTAGTTGTATCCATTGAACCTATTATGTAGTTGTTCGGCCGCAAGTGAGACTGGAATCATTTAATGCACACAGTACGAACCCATGTGAAGTTGTAACCTAACTCTTTAAATCGAGGATTTGGATTTTTTCCTCAGGATTTTCTGTGAATTTCGATGTATACCCATGCTCGTTCCTTGGAATCCATGACATCAATCCAAGAGGACCTCCTCATCTCTTGCCACGTGGATGGTATGGCTTTTATTTACGAATTAGGGTTTACTTATAGTATAAGAGATCAGAATTTTTGTTTTCAGCGAAAATTTCATTTCAGTTCTATTTTGTTTGGATGTATCCACGGTGTTTATACTTCTCTTACCATGAGGAGAGATGTGACAGATGTTTATGTAGCATATACCATCAAACTTGTTTATTCAGGTATATTTTTTTTTCTTACGTCTACACTCTGGGTCCTTTGGGCAATTTTGCATTGAACTCTTGTTCCTTTGGACAATTTCGCATTTCGTTTATCGATTTCTTCTTGTATATTTTTTCTGTGATACTTTATAATTTGTCAAATTCTACTATGAATTAAACTCATTAAATAGGAAACTCATAATACTACGCTACACTTGTTAATGCATTTTTTTCTTCAATTTCTCTCTCTACTTCGAATTTACTCATGGCAATTCGACTAGAAGTTCCGATTTGTTTTGTGAAATTGAAAATGCCTTTCCATTATTAGTGTTTATTGTATTATCATTTTGTTTTGTGTGAAGTCTTTCCTTTCTCAGACTTGAGAAGAATTACTGGCTCTACCTCGATAGGGATAGTAGGTTTCTCCATGCAAAATCTATGGGAATGAAATTTATATTTAACTTTGGAAACCTGTTTTCTATCGTTGTTTACATTTGGTATGGTTAATAGGATTCAATTTTATTTCCACTGACACTGTCCCTGCATTTGAGAAAAATGTAGATTCCTCACCATGGAATCCCCAATGTTTTTTAGTATACACGTATTTGTTTTAGAAGAATGTAAGCCTCGGTTATTCACCGGTTTAGTTCGTAGTGTCCTTAACGTATTGTTTGGAACATATGGCTTCGGAGTTCATAACTACCTCACCTTAGCTTTCATGGTACGAAGCTTTCATTCCACCAGTGCAACTAACTTCCAACACGTTGACACATTCAGGTTTGTTGTATAATGGTTTTACTAATTCATCAATAAATTTTATTTTACATTGTATAGTTATGAATTTTCATGTCTTATTTCTTTGATGTCTTCATAGCTATGGTTTTCTAGGATGCAAGAACATTCAAGGTAATACGTCTTAACTTGTATGATTCAGTTTACAATGAATACCCTTTTCTTAATTTATAAGGTTTCTCAACTGTAAAATTTCTAATTCGTTTATAGGGTTTCTATAGGTGCGACTGGCTACCATTTCTTCCTCTTAATATTGGTGAACTTCGTTAACCTCATAACTCATTTTCCTTTTGACACTGAACTTTGATTTGAATAGGTTGGTATCATCATTCTTGAGTTTTCTTCTACGCCAGTCATCACGCTAGCCTTGCAGATGATGCATACAGTTGTCTTATATTGACACTGAGAGTTTTAGGTGTCACTGTCATTAGACTTAGATTTACTGTACTTTATACATAGACTATTTCTAGGTTTATAACCCCAACGACTGAAGTATTTTAATTATTTTTATATTCCTCTATAAGTTTAATATTTAAACTTACCTTTATTACTACTTATCTTCAATCCAACATGCAGTTACAGTAATTGAAATTAATCTTATTGTATAATTTATAGATAGTATTTGTACTCATTATACCTCTTTAATATTAAAGGAACATATGGTACCTTGACATTTCCTCTACTATCTCCAACAGAAATATTTACTACTTTATTGAAAGTAGTTATGATACTGGAATATCATTTTACATTTTAGAGGTTATCTGGTTTACAGTATAACCATCCTATGTATTTCTTAACAAATAGCATTTTCATTTGTTATCATTAAATCCTGAGAAAATAAAACTTATTAATTTTACTTGCTTTTACAGATATGTTTTATATTTCTGATTTTATGCATAACTATTTCAGTATGATTTCAAAATATGTATTTCCATCTTTTTTTCTATAAATATTTCAAATTTATTGGCGTACTACTATTAAAAAATTTCAAAATATAACTGCTTCTCTTATGTTCAACTCTGAATTAGCTTTTATATGTTTATGCCAGATTCGTCTAACAGTACAGTAGACCAGAATCCTAACAATAAAGAAACTATTTATTTCCTAGCCGTATCTAAAATTTTATTACAAAAAATTCAGTTCTATATATATATATATATATTTCTGTTTAGGATTATTTCTGCATCCTAATACCAACACCTTTGAATATTCACTTAATTTCTAAAATTTTGTTTGATTTTCCTCTGTTCAGTACAAGATGATTTAAGGTTACCACATAGTACATATTTAACTATGCAATATATAGTTGTTACAATTCTGCATGTTAATTTCTATTCCAAAATTTCGTTTTAGATGCACTAAACAATTTTTATAACCATATACTAACCCAACTAACATACTGAACTATTAGTTTCCTGTGAGGTACCTAACCTCAAATCTAAACCCATCGCTTGGTTTAGACATTGTGAGAGTTGGTCCTCTACAGAATTACGTCTATACCAAAACACAGAATTTACTATTCCTACAATATTAATCGCTATTAAATGTATAGACCAACAACTGGAACATGTAAATCTAGTTCGTCTAACTTCAAACACAACTTTAAATTTAAATTTTTCATATTACATAGTTACAACATCTAATTTTAAATCCAATATCATTTCAAAAAAATGTGCATACTGCTTAGCTCTGACTACTTGCCTCCCAACCGTAGATTTCTCTCTCCATAACTCACCCCTGAGCAGAGATCCTTTGCTCCAGTGTTAGACAACCCTTTATCTATCCTGGAACAACTTATTTAAGCTTTGTTTTCCCCAGCCTGTTTCCATTAACTGCATCCAGTTAATTCAGGATGCTTTATTCTTGTTTTGTCGAGGCTTTCCCTCTGTTTCTTCCACAAAAGTACTTTTAAAGCTAGTTTTTTCCGCTTTTCCATTTTTATTGCACCTCTTCCCAATAATTTCCTCTTTATTGGGGAGATCAGATATTTATCTCCAAATCTAATTTTAGCATCTTAATTTATTCCTTCCAAGGATTTCTGGAAGTTATGGAAAATTCTTATCACCTTATCTGTCCTCATGGATTGGGTGTTTAGATATCACATCACAATCTAGTCATTGCACATAATTTTTCCATTTTATTTTATTAATTTAAAATAATAAATAAATACACACAAATGTTTTCCATTAGGGTCCACTGTACCCTTTTGGACTTGTTCAATTGTCAAATAAAATCATAGCAACCCGGGGATATTACATTGAATAACTTAAGCTCCAGATGACTTTCTCCAAATGATTTCTGGGTCTTGGAGATTTCATGTGTTCTAGCCCCTCCAAAAAAATTTTGAGCTAGAGCACATACGATGCTACCCAAAATTCAACAGGTAGAATACATTCCCACGGAGCATATTGGTGAAGGTGTTGGAAAGAAGAAAATTTTAATTCCACAGAGATAGGATCGGGATAGTAGATAATGCCTTTCTTGTTTAGAGGGAGCGTTTAAATGGAACCAAGAAATGACACCCAAAGGGGGCTTCTGATTTCATTTTACCTTAATTAAATTGGAAGAGAAATTGTAATTTCATCTCATGAAATCTTGTAGTTAACTAAGTGAGAATGAATGAGTTAGCTTAGGAAATTTGAGTTGAGGGTCAAAGAGGAGGCACATAGAGGCTTTTCCTATTTTTAAGGATTCTAGTTATAGTTACTTGCAAGTTTTGATTAGTTAACTCAAGATATTGAGTTAAAATCGAGTTAACTAGTTATAGTTGAGAGATGCACTAGTGATAGGTCCATTGAATTAAATATGGTTTAATTTACAAGTAGTGATTAATCGTTTAATTTATAATTTGCTATAAATAGTTGTTGCATGCCAATTCTATGGAGGCCCAGTTGAGATTGAGGTTAAAGGGATGATAATTATCAGTGGTATAATTATAAAATTGTAGACGTGAGTTATACAATCATGAAGAAGCCTGTGATTCATTGTGAAACAAATTCCAAGAAATTTCCTAATTGATAGGGAAATAATTCCTCCATGAGTGTGTGAGCAAGGGAGGTTGAGTAGAGGTTGAGAATTGGTTAAGTATTGGACTGGTTTTACTTAGATCAGAGTGAGACAGTTGGTAGAGTGTAGGAGTTTCTCGGTAAGACAAAATAATTTTATTGTTTCATGGTATTAACTTTATACAATATAAAAATAGTGTGGTTTTAGGTAGTTTGGTTTCCCCAAATACATATTGTGTTGTGCGATCGATTAATTTCTTTCTCTTACTTCTTATGTTAGTGTGTGGTCGTGTTTTTTTCTCACATATTGTAGAAGGATTAAGTATTTTTTTTATTACATTACAATATCAGATTAAATACCATTTTTATATTTTCTACACCACAACTAGAACAAAAACCCATACCTGATAATTCTTTGTTACTATCTTTTTCATTCTCGATCGGTAGAATGTTGGGTGCTCCCAAAGCTAAATATTTGCTAACATTTGTAACTATCATACTATATTATATATCATTGTCACTACCACAATTTTCTCACTCCTTCCTTCAATCTATATTCCTCTTTTGCATTATCCCTTATTCACTCCAAGTGTTTAATCTTTAACGGAAGTGACCCACTTGAATTTTATAACCTTGTCTCGATATCTAGCGCCCACTGGAAGGGGATCTCTTTTACCGACACCCACTAGAAGGGAGCTCCAACCCCCTAATCAGATTTACCAGCTACCACTCTTGGTGAAAAAATAATTTGTAGTTGTTTCATAGATTATAGGTTCTACCAATTGGTCATTCCCTAACTATTAACAAAAACATATGAAAACATGTTTTCGTGGAATTCATTAAGATAAATAATCATTTTAGATTCATGGAATTACAAATATTAGATGTCAAAATTGTGAAATATAATTGCAATTAGCATATTCAAAGATGTTGAATATATTTTCTATATTAAAAATTACAATTTCACCAACCCAAAGTTGCAATTTACCAAATATTGTTTTATTAGATTTGGATCGAGATAAAAAAAAATGTCTAAAACATAAGATGTTTAGACTTCTTCATAATCACATATAAATCTCATTATCTTCTCAAATATCTTTCATATATTAATATTAAATTTTCCAATGCATGCCATCAAAATTAATTTTATGTAATCCTCAATCAACACACTCAAATTGGGCTTGGAAGTTTCATATGAACATCATGAAATGTTAAAAATAAAAATAAATTGTGTTAATGCGTCTTAGTTTCTAATATATCAAGTGCTAAAATGGATCATGTCACTTGTGTGAAGTTAAACTTCGGTGGAGAGGATTTCAACCAATCCTCCCAAACAACCAAGATACATCTAGTTTACATTTAAATGTTTTTCTACTATTAATATTTTTTAGATATTAATTAATAAATTTTATTTGACAATTATATATTAACATAAAAAAAGAATAAATATAATTTATTGTAATAAGTAAAAAACATAAATATAATAACAATTATTATAATTAATAATAGACAATTAAAAATATAATTTTAGAATTATTTATTTTAGTTTTAACCGGTTTTTAATAATAGTGTAAGTATTCAATAGAATAATTATTCAATATAATAATTTATTTTTTCATAAAAAATTAAATAAAATATCAATAAAATATATAAAAATAAATATTTAAAAAATATATCTCACATTTTAAAATTAAACAAAATAGGATGTAAATTTAGGGAATTGTCTATGTTTAATATTTTTCTTATTTTACGATATGGTTTCTCATGAAAAAATTTGGGTTTTCCAAAAAAAATTTAAACCTATATACACCATGAACATTTTTAAAATTGTCATTTGTAAGTTAGTAATATCAATATTAAATAACATTACTTATTATTGTTATGATAAAAACCATATTAACTAGAAATGTGTAAGCTAACTAGTATTAAAAATAATATCAAACAATAACCTTCATGGTACGAAATGTCATAAGGTGAATGTACAACATATGTATTTGGTAGGATTGTTACAATAATTACCAATAATGGAATGGAAATGGGATTTCGTTATGATAGATTTCATCACTAATTTTCCTTAAACATCCAAACAACATGATATTATCATGGTAATGATGAATAAGTTGACAAATTCTATATACTTTATACATACAAGACAAATCATAAGGAAATAAATATAGAGGATGTTTATATGAGGGAAATTTTGTGACAAAATGCAAGTCTAATGGAAATTGTGTGAAATAGAGATCCAAAGTTTACTTCCAATTTATGGAAGGGATTTTTCAAGGGATATGGAGCAAACCATACAAATTATATTAATGTGAAATATGTAAGTAGACTATAATTAATATTAATAAACAATAATTTTCATGATGATATTAAAAATAAGATTCATGACAAATATGTAAATTCATCGTATGTAACTTTGATATCCGTAGTTAGTGTTGGAGTGTTCCCTAAAACCACAAATAGTCTTCCTAATACATAAGGAAATATATTAACAACCTGAGACCCAAAGGCATCTGGCAGGAGTGAAACATTACCCACTTACAAACCGCCACTCTAGGTGGTGTGCATTCATGAATAACTACCAATGATGATTACCCTCACTATTGGTTTGAAAATTGATTTATGATATTTTTTCCCAGTATGCAAAAAAAGGAGTGAGATCCATAATGCACCACCTTCTATGCATTCACTCAATAAAAAATGTGCATTTCCTATTAATACCAAATCACTCATCCTCTACACTTTATGTCTACTAAAAAAACCTCCTTTTTACATTAGTTACAAATCATTAGTTAATTTGGGTATGTTAGTTCGGGATATATTTAATATATGGAGTATATTAATTTCTTTGAATGAAACAGGTAAATTTTTTATAATAGTATAGATGAGATCTAACCAAAACGTTTAATATTCTTCTAAGTGAAAGAAATATCGAACGAAGCTCCATTATCCATGTAACACATAGGACCCATCATCGATGACACCATGCATGCGATGAGAGTGAATTCCAACTCGAATTATGAAGCCTGTTGACACCTAATCCTATGGATGGGTGTGCATTTGTATTTTTGTATATTATTTATTATTAGGAAATAAGGAAGCCCAAGAGTCATTGGGAGCTGAATCCCAATAGCCTCACCTCCCATCTATATAAGCATGTACATTCTTCAGCTAATATACATTCTAGTTTTGAGGAGTTACCTCCTGGTTTGACATGGTATCAGAGCCAGCCCCACATTTGGCATTTCTGCCCTGTGGTGTAACTCCCTAACCTTTGCTCAGTCAATATTTTTTAATAGTTTTTGCTGCTCTTAATTGCTAGACTGTTATTCTGCATTTTTTTTCCTAATATCCCTGACATTTGCAGCTCCAGCTCTTGCAGCTCCTGACGACTGCAGGCTCTGTCAATCTGCAAATTACAGCTCTGCCATTCTGCCATTCCAGCAGTCCTGCAACTCTGTCATTCTGCAGATTCAATTTCAAATTTTTTTGTAACGCCCTTTTGGGCCTCCTCCTCTCCATTCATCCCTGCGCTCCTCCATTTTTCTCCTACCCAACGCCTTCCCTTCCCCTGCCTGCATTCCCATTCTCCATTCCCCATTCCTCCATACACCAGTGTTGTCATACATATCGACCTCCATTCAATTATAATATCATTTCATAATTCTCTGCGCCCTCACTCACCTCCCTCTCCCTCCCTACTCTGCGCCTTATCTTCCAGCATTCATATACCTCCAAAGGCGCCTTTCCACACAATACAACCCTTCTTTCCCACTGCATATGCCCCTCCATTTACATATCAGCTGTCTGTAATATACATATACCGCCCTGGTGTATATATATAAGCGTTGTCTGAAACAAACAGAGCTGGTCGACACCACCTAATACGCCCTTTCATTACACCCTTTTAAATTATAATACGCTCTGTCATATGTTACCGCCCTTTCCCATTCCAATACCGCTCTGTCATTGGCCTGTCTGCCTGTTGTAAACGCTGCAATTTAATACATTGTATAATACGCTATCATCGTGGTATAATACACTGTCTGTCCACGCAGTTTACATCACTTTTGCAACGCAGCATATGTGTTACCATTGCGCTCAGTCAACATACAATACCACTCTGTCATTACGCTCTCACCGTGGCGGTAATACACTCCAGCATTTAATCACAATATCACCCTGTCATACATTTAAACGCTGGTTTTATATTACAACGTGTTTCTGGTTTATAATCCAACGCTGTCAATGTATATAAAACGCTGTGGTATTATATTGTGATGGGATGCGTTGTATTGTATGGTATGTCCATTATACGCCCCTCAATACCTGCGCCAGTCATATATTGTGAAACGTATATATATATATATAACGTTGTCCACCCTTCCACGTTTGCTATATCATATATATACATTACGACCCCTCCATAAATTCTTGCGCACTGTTTTGTCGGCGCTGCGAGCAGTTCCCAACGTTGTCTCCATTGTTAATACGTTACCTTGTTAATACTTTCCAGTGCGTTTAATACGTTGATATCTGTGTTATATAAGTTGGAGGTCTGTCCATACAGCGCTGTCACCATATTCTATACCATTTCCGCCCATATATATCACTCCGCCTTTCATAATACCACCATTCATTATATCCCATACCGCCTCCATACCATAATAATTCCATTCACATTCCGTATTCCCCATTCCATATCGACTTTTCTATTCCGCAAACAAACAAACAAAAAAAACATTTTTTTTATGCAGAATCAGTTTATAGCAAAGAGTACTTTTTGTCCATTTAAATTCAGTCTTCAGAGTTTTTGAGCAGATTTAGTTTCTAGAAAGAGTTTTTAAACTCAGAATATTTTTTCCAGCAAGAGTTTCTGCCCTTTTAATTGAGTATATTTTCCAGCAATAGATTTTTTTGTTTTCTCTCCTTCAAGAGAAATTTTCCAGCAAAGCTTTTTTTCTCTCCTCCTTCAAAAGAAGATGACAGTCCCTTCATCTTCTAAAGAGGCTGCCTACTTGGCACAAAGAGAAAAGAGACACGCTTCAGGTCCATCCAGAGGAAGAGAAGGCAGAAGACGAAGAAGAAACTTCAGAGAAAAGGGGGGCAGACAATCTAAAGCTCAGCAGCAAACAAATCAAGACAGAGGTAAAACTAATGACAAAGACAAAGGTAAACCAGTTCAATCAGCTCATTCTGTTCTAGCACATTGTAACAATGGAGTAACTGAAAACCTATTTGATGTTTCATTACTTCATGGAGAGATGATTGGTTGCTAGATTCAGGAGCAACATGTCACATGACAATTAGAAAAGATTTTTTTGAAGAATTCACTGACAAAGTTGATGGAGCAGTATATTTCGCAGATAAATCCAAACTCAAGCCATCAGGGCTTGGCACAGTCAGGCTTAAACTGCCTGGTCTTCTTGATCATATCCTACATGAGGTTCTATACCTCCCGGAGTTGAAGAGAAACTTGTTGTCCCTGATCGAAATCCGGCAGCAAGGACACTCAGTTCACTTGTTTGATGGCAAGGCAGAGGTCAGATCAGCATCAGATCACTCACTTGTCATGGAGGGAATAGAAGAAGGGAGACTTTTGAAGTTGAAAGGTTCATCTGCTCATGCTCAAAACTTTGCATTCAGTTCATATCATGATGAAGGTACATTTCCATCAAGTCTTTTATGGCATGCTAGATTTGGACACTTAAACTATGACAGCCTTCGTTTGTTGAAGAAAAATGGTGTTGATGGATTGCCTACAATTCCTAGAAAACCTAAGGAATGTGATGCTTGTATTCTAGGAAAGCATAGCAAACAACCATTTCATGATTCACACTCCAGAGCACATAGAAAAATTGAACTTGTTCATTCATATTTATGTGGCCCTATGCCTATTGCTTCTGCAAATGGAAACAAATACATGATGACATTTATTGATGACTACACCAGAATGTGTTGGATTTACTTGCTGAAGAATAAGTCTGATGCTTTTCAAACTTTCAAGAATTTTCATGCATGGATTGAAAATGATGCACAAACACATATTGGCTCTCTACGTACTGATAATGGAAAAGAATACACTTCAAACGAATTTGAAAATTATCTTTGTCAACATGGAATCAAACATCAAACCAATGTGCCATATAATCCACAACAGAATGGTGTAGCTGAAAGAATGAACAGAACCATTTTAAATATGGTCCACTCCATGTTATTTTTCAAGAATGTAAAATTGATGTTTTGGGCTGATGCAGTTCTATGTGTTGTTTACATAAAGAATAGGTGTCCTTCAAGTTCAATTAGAAACAAAACTCCTTTTGAAATGTGGCATGGCCACATTCCTTCGGTAAAGCATTTCAGGGTCTTTGGGTCCACCTGTTATGCCTCGATACCCAAGGGTCAAAGGAACAAACTTGGTGCTAGAAGTCGCAAATGTATCTTCTTGGGGTACTCCAATACCTCCAAAGGATATCGTCTCTATGATGAAGCAAATAAGAAGTTTGTGATAGCAAGAGATGTCATATTTCTTGAATCTTCCAAGAGTGACAAGGTTGTTGAGCGGAAACTTGATCGTCTGGACAGATTCACACATGCAAAGTCTTTCCAAGAGTTTGATAATGTGATTCCACACCTTGAAGGGGGGATTCCGATATTGAATCAAACTGTGGAATCATATCCTGAAGCACTCTCTCCCCCACATGAAGAAACAACCACGGATGACACATTGAATGATGTGATTGACAGAATTGGGAGATTGAATCTTGAATCAATCCCAACTCAGTCAAATGACCAGCCTGGGCCATCTCAGAAAGGTCCTCCCAAATGGCTGACAAAGACACTGGAGAATGTTCATCCTGATGAGGTTGGAAAAACGGGAACAAGAAGTTCCACTCAACAAATCGAAGGTGATGTAGATAATTCTGATTCTCCTGTTGATATGGATATTTCTTATAACTGTGAATTGAGTTTGTCTACAGATCATGAACCAACTTCCTTCAAAGATGCCGCTTCTCATGATGAATGGAAAGAAGCGATGCAGAAGGAGTATGATGCCTTGATAAAGAATGGCACTTGGAAGCTGGTTGATCCGCCTTTGGGAACGAAACCAATTGGCTGTAAGTGGGTCTACAAGAACAAGTACAAAGCAGGCGGCTCACTTGACAAGCACAAGGCCAGGCTTGTGGCAAAAGGATTCGCACAGAAGGAAGGAATTGATTATGAAGAAACGTTTGCTCCCACAGCAAAATGGACCACCATACGGACTCTCTTTGCCTTAGCAGCTCAGAGTGGATGGAAAGTTCATCAGATGGATGTAAAAACAACATTCTTGAATGGAGATCTGAAGGAGAAAGTTTTTATGTCCCAGCCAGAAGGATTTGTGATAAAGGGTCAAGAACACAAAGTTTGCAAACTTGTGAAATCCTTGTATGGCCTCAAGCAAGCACCACGAGCCTGGTATGAGAAGTTGACCGAGCATCTTCCGAAACTTGATTTCAAACACTTTGATCTTGATGATGCAACTTTGTTTGTTAAGAAAGTTGGAAAAACAGTTGTATATCTTGTGGTATATGTAGATGATCTTTTGATAACAGGAAACAATGAAAGCTATATTGCATCCATGAAGAAAGAGTTGAAGAAAGGTTTTGAAATGACTGATTTGGGTCATGTTCATTACTATTTGGGTATTGAAGTAATTCAACATCCTAAATTCATATTTCTTTCTCAGAAGAATTACATTGGAGATCTCTTGAACAAATTTGGCATGGATGACTGTAAACCCTTAAGCACTCCAATGGAACAAAACTTGAAGCTCACATCTATTGAAGGGAAGGAATTTGAGGATGCAACTAAGTATAGACAGCTTGTAGGAAGTCTTATCTATCTGACCACCACCAGACTTGACATTTCATTTGCTGTTGGAATCCTCTCAAGGTTCATGCAAAAACCTTGTGAAGGACATTGGTCTGCTGCAAAAAGAGTGTTAAGGTACTTGAAGGGGACTCAAGACTTTGGACTCAAATATACACAGGTAGGCGACTTCATCTTGATCGGATACTCTGATTCAAACTTTGATGGCGACAAAGAAACAGGGGTGTCTACTACAGGTTACACCATGAGTCTTGGATCAGGAGCTGTCTCATGGAGATCACGCAAACAGTCAGTTCCAGCAGATTCCACGACCGAGGCAGAATATGTGGCAGCAGCTGAAGCAACAAAAGAAATTGTGTGGCTCCGGAAAATCCTGGAAGATTTGCAGATGAAACAAATGTATTCCACTCCACTCATGATCGACAACACTTCTGCAATAAAGTTGGCCAAGAACCCAAAGTTCCATGATCGAACAAAACACATCAATACAAAGTACCATCTCATTCGACATCATGTTCAGGCCAAAACCATCCATCTACATCATTGTTCCACAAATGAGCAAACTGTTGACATCTTCACCAAAGCACTTGGAAGAGAAAATTTTGAAAAGTTCAGATCGATGCTTGGACTCACCAACATCCCTTCGGATTAAAGGGGGGAATGTTGACACCTAATCCTATGGATGGGTGTGCATTTGTATTTTTGTATATTATTTATTATTAGGAAATAAGGAAGGCCAAGAGTCATTGGGAGCTGAATCCCAATAGCCTCACCTCCCATCTATATAAGCATGTACATTCTTCAGCTAATATACATTCTAGTTTTGAGGAGTTACCTCCTGGTTTGACAAAGCCAATGCTTCACCTTCTGCGTCTCCTAAGGCCTTCTTGTTGGCCTTATTTTATGGAGAATTTGTGGGATAGTGTCCATGCTCATGATAGTGAACCTTTAACAAGTCTTTCTTCTTTCCTTCCTTTCCAGACTCTGTTTTGGAATGGGAAGATCTCCCTATTCCTTTCTTTTCTTTTCCAACGAAGGCATAGTTCTCCTCATCATCAGTCTTTGATGAGGATCCATCTCTAGTGCTCCACCAAAACTCTTCTTGTACCAAGTCGAACCACAATCACTCCCACTTTGATAGCAGCTCCCTCCCATTCAAAATTCCCTAGTAGCTATGCCATGTCTTGGGAAGGCCTAGAAGTGTTAGCCTCAACAAATAATCATCGAAAACTATCACCCCAACATTTCCAAGCTAATTTAGACATTGAGAGAACTTCCTCAAGTATTTTTGGAATGTGTTTCCTTTCTCCCTATTCATATTTATGAGCTTTCCTTTCAGTGCCAGCTTCCTATGTTTGTTGCTATTCTGGAACAGATCTGTCAAGGCCTTCTAGATTGCATATGGAGTATCTTTTCCATTGATATTCAAGACAATATGATCTCGAACTCCTTCTAACAATATCTTCTTTCCTTTTCTATTTTCTTCTTCCAAGTATCAAGAAGTTGAGAATCAATTATCATGGGATAAGGAATATCACTATTAATGAATTCCTTTATTCCATTGTCCTCTATCATTTCATCCATCTTGTCCTTCCAAGCTATGTAATTAAAATTCCCCTCGAGTGAATATTCGAGTCTCAAGGCATTGAAATACATCTTTATCTATTGTTAGGTCTTGAAGAACAAATCTGAAAATTCGATATACCTGTTCAAAAAAGACTTTGATTCTTCTCTTATATGGTGATTCTTTCTCTAATACCATGTAGAAATTATACCAATGGATTCAATCTGATCTTGTAATGTAATAAAAAAAATATTGAATCACTTCTATAAATTTTCAGAAACCCAATATGATGACATAACCACAAACAAGAAAAAGGAAGAACTCAATTGATCAGACAACACAAGATGTCTATGGGGAAAGAAAATTCTCAAAACTGCATTATTTTTATATTTCATAAAGTGAATACCATGAAAAAAATACATTGTTAATCCTCCCACTCAAAAACCTCTACACTATGATGATTGTCTCACTCTGATCTACAAAATATCGGTCCAAAACTTAATCAATTCTCAGCCCCTATGTGCACATTTTTTCTTACACATTCATGGAGGAATTTTGGCCTTATTAATTAGGAAATTTCTTGGAAATGATTGTGCAATTCATCTAAGGATTGTTGGTGAACTCATGCATGACCTGTATAATTTTATGATTATACAATTGATAGTTATCTTCCCTTTAACCCTAATCTCAATTGCTCCATACTTAGAACTGACATGCAACAACCATTTATAGTGAATTATTAGTTAACTGAATGACCAATACCTTTGAATTAATTCATATTTAATTCAGTGGACCTATCACTAGCTCATCTCTTAGTTAGAACTACTTAAATTGATTTTAACTCAATTACTTGGTTTAACTAATTACAACTCACAAAAAAATATAACTAGACCCCATAAAAATAGGAAAATCCTCTACATGCCTCCTCTTTAAACCCCAACTAGAATTTCCTAAGCTAAATTATTATTTCTAACTTAGTTAAGTAATACAAGTTGTCATGTGATGGAATTATAATTTCTCTTCCAATTTAATTAAGGGAAAATTAAATCAGAAGCCCCCCTTGGGTGTCATTTCTTGTTTCCATTTCAATGGTTATGGACATTATGAATTTACATGGCTTCCATTATTTTTTCTAGCCAGTGAATGGCTCATTTCACTTCAACATCAGTTATATGTATTTTTCCTCTATATCCTCCTATGGCTCCTTGTCCAACTTTTTGTTCCATTTTCAACTATTTTTTGTTAGTGTAGATGCAAGATCTGCTCTGATACAATTTGGTTGATCAGATTTGGATCATGGACCTAAGTCATAGCTCAAATTTCAAAGTGTTTGAAAGTGTGTCAAACCGAAAATACTGGATAGATCTCGTCATCCTGATTATGGCACCGTGAACAGTTCGAAAAACCGACACCATATGAAGAAGTTATTGTGATTTGACAAGTCGAGTAAAATGAAATTTTTGGTTGTTGACCAAGTTTGACTAAGTTTTCGAAATTCAAAAGAAAAGAATACTCCAGAGAATATTCCTAGAATATTCCTCGAAATATTCCACAAAAAAATTCCCTGGAATATTCCTTCCCGTCCAGTTCTATTTTAACAAGTTTCAGCATGGCATTGGCATATGGATTATATGTGGTTTGTTTTGGGAAATGAGACTTTGCCACATGGCTTCGACAAACAGCCTCGGAAAATAAGAATTGTTCCCCATAAAATATCATTCTTGGTTTTTATTATATGTAGTCCTCGGGTCCTTATTCAAAGTGTTCAAGTCCATTTTTCCTTCAAGAGGAGTCAACAAGAATTACATCCCCACTTCACTCTGCTAAGTGGCTTCCAAGTTACCCCGAACTTCTTCGTATTGGCACGCTACCAGCTTCGACCTTCCATGGAAGAATCTCTAGGACACATCAAACTATTACTGTAAATTAACATGTTTATTCATACATAACTTTTAAATTTTGTTGCCTCACACTATGAATTGACATACTCCTTCGAAACATTTAAAAAAAAAATTAAGTATTGTATGGCCTGTACACGTAATATGTTATCGTCGTTGTTAAGGCTATTAATGCTCCCTTACCACTCCTACAAACCACCCACTTGTGCAATCTAAAAAAAACTTTATTTTAATCTGTATTTGATCACTAAAACCAAGGAAACAAACATCAAAACACTAACCTTCTATTAATCGTAGTCAACTATGTAATAGTTCATCCAAGATCATTATAAAATAGTTCCAAGCACATAAATATGTTCCTTCCTCGATGAATATTTAAATTATAAACAATGTTTAACTTATAGTAAAAAAGAAATCAAAAGGCCTTAAAATTTAAGCTATATAGACATTGTTTTGAGTATCTACACATTTATAAATCAAACTTTTACATGTTATTGAATAAGTGTAAGGATATTATAATATCTTTGTAAACTTAATAAGTGTAATTAACAATCATTTAACATTTAAATTAATAGGAAAATTCAAATTTTCATAATCCTTTTCAAATCAAGACTTGAAGGATATGTATATTTTTTAAATAAATAGCAACATATTCAATATTCCATTTTAATGTAAATATTTTTAATAATATGTAGAAAATACTTTATAATATTTTTAATTATAATAAAAATTGGTATTGTTTAAATATTTCATGTTTTAGTTTTGAGGTATATTTTTCAACTATTTTTATTTTAAATTTGACCGAATTTTGTTGAAATGATAAGTTTGAAATATTAGATTAGATTATATAAATGATTGAAGGATTTTAAAATTAATAAATCCATTTACATATTTAAAAATAATTTTTAAACAATAAGAACACTAATTTTGCAAAGCAAATATTTATAGATTTCCATTACAAAAGTTTATATATATATATATATATATATATATATATATATATATATATATATATATATATATATATATATATCTTCATTTGATTTAGCTCAATCTTTACTAATGTAGGTGATAAGCATTTATTAATTTAACCCATAAAGATTTATTGAACTAATTTATTATATAAAAAATAAAATTTATTGATTATCATGGAATATTATAGATAAATTAATAAAAATGGATTGTACAGATTTTCTTTATTTTATAAATTTAGTTTGTGTATGTAAATTCTGATAGTTGAAAATATGATGTTGATAAATTAGTTGATATTAAAAAACATAAAAGGTAAGAATGAAGCTACCAAGAGTACAATATATGGATTAAATAGAGAAAGAATAAACTATTGGGGATTCATCCTTGAGTCAAATATGATTTTTCTAGAACCAAAGAAAAAAAAGGAAATATTCATAATAACTAGCAATTGCACCACATGTTGCAAAGGAAACGTCGTAAGGTTGTGGTATAAGAAAGAATAGAATATAAGAAAGAAGAGGTAGTAGGAACTTTCTCGGCTCCAACTGATCCTCCAAAATAAGGGGTGGAGAATTATTTTTAGTGCACCTCAAATCAAAATATCCATATTGGGTAATTGATGTGGAACAACTTCTTCATTATTAATTGCATGTAAGATGTGTTTTTCCATAATGGATGAGACATTTTGGTGAAAGTAATCAAGACCTCTATATGACGAAATCTTCATGTTTATTTTTTTTCTACATGAAGGATGCACTTGGTTTTTATGACCAAGTTGGGTAGACTTCACCCTTCAATGAAATTATTTGCTTCTATCACATTCGCAATGTTGAATTCCTCTGATACTACTCCTAGAACTTTGACTCTTCTCTACAGCTAGAATTATTTAATGGAATAAAAACTTTTTACTATGACATGTTTTACTTCATAAAAGACTACTAAGAACCTTAAGTATGGTAAATCCACCTTCACCTGTCATTTGAACATAGAGCATAGAGTTATCTTAATCGTCAATTTTATGGATAAGAGACATTTGGGCTCTTTTTAACCCTTGGGGATCATTAATTAATTTCAGTTCAGATAATTTATATTAATAAACTATCTACAATCATATTTCCATAATTCCTCTTTGAACGACCAATATTCCACTTCTTTGGAACTTTTCACCTCAGTCAGAATAACAAACATCATGAAGGCCCAAAATTAAGAAGAAAAAATCAACTCATAATCAAGGAATCTAGTGGCTTCTTTAAGGATCATAATTCAAGACTTTAGTGTCTTTTAAAGATCATTTATTTTCCCATGAAATAAAAAGAAACAATCAAATTTTGTAGTGACAAGAATGGGAACAAATAATAAATGTAATAACTCCCTTCCCTAGTGATACTACATTTTTGTTTTGAAATGAAATTATTTTCCCGATATTTTAAATTATAGATTCCTCCCCAAGTGACCCTTTAGAGATACCTTTTTTTTCAACTGATTGAAATAGGTAAGTGTATTTTGTCTATTATTTTCTGAGTCATTGAAATTAAGGGTAGAGGTAAAGAGACTACTAGACAAAAAAGAGAAGAGTGACTGAAGGTCAAATGAAAATAACATTGAGGAATATCTTCTGATTTTATCATGTGGGCCTTCTTCAATTGATGAGGTAGTAGGAACTTTCTCCTCCAAAATAAGCACTCGAGAATTATTTTTAGTAAACTACTACTCATCTAACTTTGAATCCTCCTTACAATTGGAATGTTTCTCTTCCCATAACTCTATCATGGGTTATAATTCTAGCTTTCTCTCGTTTATGGATAAATTTTCTATGTATCAATATTTTCTGTCTCTTTTTGAGCGCTTGCTTGAATCAGTGAGATAATGTAGCACATCTAAATTCAAAAATCCTTGAGTAACCCATTTTCTAAAGAGTCCTCTTATGTCTTTAATTATGTGATTTGGTCCTCCATAGCCTTGTCAACGTCGTTTCCTTCTAAAGAATCATACATTCTTGATAAGTGTCCATCATCCTGATTTTCTCTTCCATATACTTCAGATCTAAATGAATGGAACATGAGATAAGCTTTGTGACATTTTCCAAATTCTAAGATTTTTCATTGCATTTCTCATGTGTATTAGGGAAAATGGATTCCATACACTCAACATTCTGCCTTTTTAGGGCTGGTTGTAAGGTTTGAAGCTTCTTTTATGGAGCAATGGCTAGCACCCATATTTACATAGTTTACCTAAAAATTCACAGAGCACCGAACCTTTTATATTATATATTCTCGATTGCTACCGACTAGTGTATTGAAAATAAGAAAACCCTTGTGGCCAGGCCGCTCTCCAAATTCTGAGTATTTATCATAGCAATATTAGTATTGTTCTGACTATCCATGATTACACTACATACCGATTGATTCCTTGTATTACTTACTAAACCTCATCACTTTTTAATACCAAAAGGTTGTGCTACTAAAATAGAGTTACAAGAATAAACACAAATTACCTTACTCTGTGAGAGATGCTAAATTGGTATGATTTATATTAAGATGGCTCTGCTACATTCTACAGGTAACATGTATGTCAGCCACTACTACTTTAATAATCTCACGTAGAAGTTTCTCCAAGCCTCGCTACGTTAATTTCCAAGCCTTCATCTCGTGGAAAAAAAATACTTGCGCCCATTTTCAATTAGAGAAATCTAGTGATCAAGTATAAAAGCGCAGAACAAACAAGTCAATCAACTTTTCATCAAGAAAATACTAAAAATTTATGTAATTTTATTGGGTTGGAAAAAAAATTCTTACAACACAGTTCCAAAACTGCAAAACTGTTTCCATTGATGGACAGAACCTTCCAATTCCATAGTTGTCACACAAAAATGGATATTCCTTGGCCCTCACTCAAAAATGGAGTTGTGCCGCCATGATTCTTTGATGATGTATCTGGAGAGCTTTGTAGTTACAAAGCTTGAACCCAAGAAAATGATGAATCCAAGATTTTATGTTGCCATTATGTTATTAGAGATTTTATATTATATGTAGGGGGAGGATAGATTAGCAGAAGTTAGAGATATAGTTAAGTAGTTAGCTTAAATGAAGGAGGTAGTGGATCAATGGCCTAAAACATTTCAATCATCTAACATTTAATCTTATGGTGCAAAAAATTACACCATGGCAGCTAGGGGAGTTTTTTTCAAATAAAAACACCTTACGATGTAATTAATATAAAGCACCTGTAATTTAGGGAAGAGGGATTTAATTTAGAATAATAATAATTAATTTAATAAAATTAATAACAATAGATTTATTAAGTCATATAATTAATAAAAAAACTAAAATTGTAAAGAATGAAATAAATATTAAATTAAAATAAAATAATAATAATAAAGGGTTTGGTCAAAATACAAAGAAAAATAATTAATTAAAAAAACTAAAATTGTAAAGAATGAAATAAATATTAAATTAAAATAAAATAATAATAATAAAGGGTTTGGTCAAAATACAAAGAAAAATAATTAATTATATAAAATACAAAATTAAAATGATATAAAAGTTAAGGAGAAAACATTAAATATTAAATAGGATTAAATTATAATAAAATAATAGAGGGTCAAAAAGATCTTGATAAGAGAGGCTATGGTTGAAATTATTGAATTGATATATTAACTAAAGAGTAATAATTATTAAAAATTAGAAATAAATAATTATTATAAATTATTAGGATAAGGAAGAATAGGTAAAAAGGAATAAGTATGAGAGAATATAAAATATAATAAATTAGATTAATAAGGTGTAAAATAATATAAGTTATGTTAATAAAATTGAAAGTAAATTAGATTATATTATAATAAGAAGGAATTAAAATAAAATTGGAATTAATGTGAGAAAATAATTAAATAGAATTTTATTAAGTATTATAATATATTAAAAGAAAAATAAGAATAAATTAAATTATTAAACAAGAAATAAACGAGGGTATTAGGGGGAAATAAAATTAGGTAGAAGGTGAAGGTGGAAGGCTACATACATGAAGACTAGGGGGATAAGGTTTGTAGAGCAAAAAAAAATGAATAATGGATATCCAGAATTGGTTCAATTGATACCCATCATCTTCATTAAAGTTGTTAGGGTGTTTTTCCATTTTTACAAATTCCTTAATGATGTGGTTAAAGTGGAGGGAAATAGGAAAACTTTATAGTTTTATCAAAACAAATTAAATGTTTAGTATTGTGATATTTATTAATTTATATGTATATATATATAAAAAAAAAAAACTTTATTTTATTAAAAAATAACAGATCGGCCTCTTCAAGAGAGGTTTTTACAAAATGCTCTTAGAGCTTTACATTTCAGTAGTTCTTCATATCAGAAAAAGAAGACCAAAAAAACTTCCTTATGCCACAATTCGTTTTTTTTTAACTTAACGCTCAAAATCATCCTCATATTTCCTAGTAATGAAAAACATAGATTTTCCATTTACTGCCTTTCTTATTATCATATTTCGAAGTCATATTATGATTTATGCTAGACTGTTATGTTGTAGCTCGATCCTCCGTTAATGATGGGCCTGAATCCTCGGCAGAAAAAACCAACTATCCTTGCACCTTAGACTTTATTCTTTGTTAATTCTGATAGCAGAGTGTTAAATCCTGAATGATTCTTCAAAGTTTGAAGAGTGATCAGTAATTTTCATCTGACCTGGAGGCAGAGTGAGGGTTGTTTTCGATAATGTATCAGCTTCCATATTCAATTCCTAGAAAATGTGACAAAAAAAGAGATTTTGAAAGGCTGCCATGAGTTTTTTAATGCTGCGTGTAATGGCTTGAAGATGAGGAGAGTGTATCTGAGATTTTTCCTGTGCCCAATCTATAACGAATTTTGAGTCACCAAAACACTGTAAGTTCCTGATATTTTTTTCTCTTAGCCACAAAAAGAACCATCGAGAGAGTAGCAAGTTTGGCTTTATTATTTGAATCGTGACCAGCAGCATATAATAATTTGAGCTTGGAATTTATAAAAAGATGAAGAACAACTCCTGCACTTGTCAAAGGAGGCACACCTTGGCTCACCCCATCAAATAAAGCCCAAGGGGTGCTTGTGATAATAGAAGGAGGGATTATATTTCGCACCTTAATAGGCTTTTGTGAGCACTTGTATTCAGAAACCCACTGAACAATCATGGCCACAGTCAGCTCAATAGGGATGATCTTATTATTGAAAATGGCTATATTTCTAGCCCACAAAATTCCATATGTGAAAAAAGCAGGGAAATTTGCATAAGAGCTTACCCCATGATCAAACCACCACTGAGAAAATTTATGTTCAAAAGAATCTACAGGATGTTGATGGATCGAAGTGAAAGAGGAGGAGGCTTTTTTCCAAACCCACTCTGCATATGAACAATGGAAGAGTAAATGAGAAACAAATTCTTCTTCAAAAACACATAAAGAACATCTGTTGGGACCTATCCATCCTTGGTGTTGAAGGTTATCCCAAGTTATTAACTTATTTTTTAGAGATAGCGAGAGGACCAACTTGGTTTTGATGGGACCAGGAGCTTTCCATAAGGGAGATATCCAAGAAGGAACAATTCCGGAGAAGGAGGAAAGAGTTGCAACTTTATAGCCCAACTTTGCAGAATAAGAACCATTTGTAGGATTCTGTGACCATACCAATGAATCATTTCTTTAATCCCTAAATTTATTCAATATTAATTAATTAATTAATTAATTTTATATATATATATATATATATTAATTAATATTGAATAAATTTTTTATTTCTTAATATTTGGATTTCAATTATAGCCCTAAAAATTCTAGGGTAGGATTATTTTAGGGATGATGTATCATTATTTTATGTGTTCAAATTTCAGTTGGAATTTGGAAAAATCATTTTTAGTCAAATTAAGTTTTTTTTACTTATGTTTTTGGATGCATAAATGAAGTTAACACTCTAAAAAACCTAAAGTACTTCATAAATATAACATGTGATTACAAAAAATATTTTGATTAAAATATATACCTTAAGAAAACATAAAAAAATATATATATAATAAAAAACTATGAACTATGTTAAATGTACTCTCAACTACTACACATTTCAAACTTTTATCACTTTACTAAACAATATCCTTAAAATCCGATTATGATAATCACATTTTGAATATCAAACATCATTGAACAAAATAATTTATTAAAAATTACCCATGATCTGCACAATAAACTAGTGCATTTCTCCACCATGTTCAAGGTGGAATACTTACCTATGAAAGTTTATGACGAGGAGTACATTTGTTTAAACGTGAGCCTTGTCTGCATGTCGACACTTCATAATATATCAAAGTATTACTTGCTTATGAAAATATTAATAATAATACATTATAAATGTTTATCGTCATTGTGACTTTAACACTACATTCTCATATACATCATTGTGGCTTAACACTACATTCTAACATACATTGTTTGGTTGTGTTGCCTCAATTAAATTTGTTTTGATGAAAATTTAGCATAATGTCACACACTAGGGAACAAACCGAGGATCTTTAGTACTACTAAGTATTCAGTAACTCATATTTTTTTAATAAATGACATCACTAACTAATACTAGAACTTCATTTCTTCCACAATCCCCTTGATGCTACCTTTACACATGAATTAATATTATTTTTTCATCATACATCGAACAATTATGTACTAATGGTCTATGCCATCATATGTCAGCTTTGGGTTGCTCCTTTTTCTTCAGAATGTCATAATGATTTCTTGGAGATCTACATGTTATTTACGAGTTTGCATGTGAATGATGAGATGAAGAGAAATTTTGGTCTCCTACAAGTGTATTAAAAGGTACTCAAGAATTTATATTTCTGTTAACATTAGATTGGGTAAAAGACATAATGTTATCCATTTAATTGAAACCTGTATTGTATGTCGTAGCTTTAATATTAAATTTGAATTCATGTTTGAAAAGGATAGGATGAGATTAATTTGAGGGGAAATTTTGTTATGGATTCATGAAATGGGGAGTTTTATCCATCTCAGGGAAAATATGCCAAGGAGATTATGAGGAAGTTCCACATGGAAGGAAAAAAACCCATGGAGACTCCTTTAGAAGGAAACTAGAGGAATAAGGATGCTACTTTGGGAAAAGTACTTGATGTTATTGTTCACATGCAACTTGTGGATTCACTCATGTATTTGGTGAACACACGACCCAAAACATACTTCAGAGTTAACCAATTGAGCCAAGCTATTGTTAAACCTACCAAGCTCTTTTGGAAGGTAGGGAAGCATGTGTTGAGATACCTTAGAGGCACTACAGAGTATGGATTACAGTACAAACAGAAAGAGGGAGTTAAGCTTCAAGGCTTCACTAATGCATATTGAGCAGAGAGTCCATCCGACGGGAAGGGAACATCAGGAGGCATATTCAAAATAGGATCACCAGAATTTTCTTCGTACAATAGGAAAAAAATATCAGTTGCACTCGGTCCAAGAGAGGCAGAGTACATGATAGCCAGTTAGGCAACATGCGAGGCCATATGGATGAGGAAGATACTTTTTGGTTTGTTTAGTCGACAGATGGATCTGAAAGTGATACATTGTGATAACCAGAGTTGCATCAAACTCTCAGTTAATCCAGTATTCCATGACAAGTCCAAGAATATTGATATCCGGTATCAACATCTTAGATATTGTGTGCAGAGGAAAATTATGAAGTTAGTGTGAAAAATTCTGAATCTACTCAACATAAATCATAGTGCAATGAATTTGATTTACTTCTCCTACTTATTTATTTAACTTAAAAAGTTATTATCTAAATAATTCATGAAATCATCGAATAACACACACTACAAACTACACAATTATATAGATCAAAAACTGAAGAATAAGCAATCATCGAGACAAATTCCATAGAAATATTTTAGATAAATGTCCCCAGAAAAAACCCAATATGGGAAAACCTGTGCAGCAGCTCTTGAGGGTTTTATTATTATGCATATTTCTGAATACAAACTAGGGTTCCATAATCGACTCACCCAACAGATAAAATCCTTGGCAAAAGCACCTCTATCCAGAGACAGATGTTAAAACAGATCTAGCAACTCAATGAAGAAACCCCACAGGTGACTACACAGTCCCCAAATCTATTGAATGATGGCTACAGCAAGCTAGGCTATGTCACCTTCTCTATGAGTTGCGTCACCCTCTCCGTGAGCCTTCCTAGCTAAGAAATCAAAACTAGATAGTTGCCCTATTTACTGCACAAAAATTCTAGTGCAACTCTATGAGTGACTATGTCGCCCTCTCTGGCTCTGTGTCCCTATGCATGAACCCTGTTGTATTTGCGTAAACCCTCCTAGGCCTGCATTGTCTCTCAGCCTTAGACACAAAATACCACTTCTGAACTGCCCCTCTCTCCACTACAAGCTCACTCTGAAATTCTCATCAAACTGCGCCCCATAATTTCAACTTAGCTCAAGTGCTACTACTTTGTGTGTATTCTCCAACTCACCCCAAGCCTTCCTTTAATACTTTTCATGTTGATCAATCAATGTCGTGATATAATCTCCAATCGATGACTAAGATTAGAAAATTCTTTATCCTCATCACTTAGAACATTTTCACCCACATGTTAAAGTAATTCACTTTAATTATTTAAATTCCCTAAGTTTTAACTTAGGATCCATTTAAAATAATCAATTTTTTGAATAACTTAAGCTCTGGGTGGAATTTCTCCAAACAATTTCTAGGTCTTGTAGATCTCATGTGTTCTAGCCCCTCCACAAAATTTTTGAGCTAGAGAACATACAATGATACCCAAAATTAAATAGTTAGAGTACATTCCCACGGAGCATATTGAAAAATGTGTTTTAAAGAAGAAAATTTGAATTCCATGGAGATAGGATCGAGACAACAGATAATCCCTTTCTTGTTTAAAGTGAGTGTTTAAATGGAACCAAAAAATGACACCCAAAGGGGGCTTCTCATTTCATTTTCACTTAATTAAATTGGAAGAGAAACTGTAATTTCATCTCATAACATATTTTATTAGTTAACTAAGTCAGAATGAATGAGTTAGATTAGGAAATTTGAGTTGAGGGTCAAAGAAGAGGCACATAGAGTATTTTCCAATTTTTACAGGGTTTAGTTATAGTTATTTGTGATTTTTGATTAGTTAACTCGGGAGATTGATTTAAAATCAGGTTAACTAGTTCTAGCTGAGAGACACACTAGTCATAGGTCCATTGAATTAAATATGATTTAATTTACATGTAGTGATCTATCATTTTTTGATAATTTTCTATGAATAGTTGTTACATGTCAATTATAAGGAAGACCTAGTTGAGACTGAGGTTAAAGGGATGATAACTATCAGTTGTATAATTAGAAAATTGTAGAGGTGAGTTATACATTCATGAGGAAGCCTGTGATCCATTGTGAAATCAATTCCAAGGAATTTCCTATTTAATAGAGAAACATTTCCTCCAAGATTGTGTGAGCAAGGCAAGCTGAGCAAAGGCTGTGAATTGATTAAGTATTTGACTGATTTTACCTAGATCAAAGTGAGACAATTGGAAGAGCATAGGAGTTTGTGATTGAGAGAAATGAATTTTATTTTTTCATGGTATTAACTTTATACAATATAAAAATAGTGTGGTTTTAGGCAGTGTGGTTTCCCCAAATACATCTTGTGTTGTGTGATCGATTGATTTATTTATCTTACTTGTTATGTGAGTGTGCGATCATGTTTTTTTTCCACAAATTGTAGAAGGACTAAGTTTTTTTTTTTAATTACATTACGAAATCATATTGAATCCTGTTTTGATATTTTCTACACCTCAATTAGAAAAAAAAAAAACCCATCCCAAATAATTCTTTGTTGCTATCTTTTCCATTCTCGATCGGTAGAAAGTTGGTGCTCCCAAAGCTGAATATTTACTAACGTTTGTAACTATCACAACCTCTGATATATCACTATCACTACCACAATTTTCTGATCCACTCCAATGGGTTAATATTTAACAAGAGTGACCTACTCTTATTCCAATTGTTGGTAAAAATATTGAATACAAGTAGTTTATATCCTTTTAACTAACATTTCATCATCTATTTAACTTGAACAAGTGTATCATTACATCATTAGACATTAACTAAACAGTAACCATGAGTAGTAAGAACAAAAAAAACCATCACACATAAGAAACATAGTAACACATGAGGACACCAAGATTTTTTAGGTGGAAACCCAATTTGGCAGAAAACCATTGTTGTTTTCATCTCTATTTTATTATTTTATTATAAGAAAAACATCTTACAATATTGTACTGGTGCAATCTCATACTAGTACGAAGGAGCCCACTTCCAGAATTTTATAACCTTATCTCATTATCTAGCATCTACTAGAAGGGGATCTCGTTTACCAGCACACACTAGAAGGGAGCTCCAACCCCCTGATCATATTTACTAGCTACCACTAGAAGGAACATTTGACTTCCTGAATAAAGGATCCAACCCTCAGCACCTCTATGGACCATGTTTCATAATATTTTTTCACTGCAAACCTCGATCAATCATATGTCATAAGATATACACTACTGTTATTAGTCATAGCCCCTTGTCTACGCACTTTCCCCTAAGAATATGTCTGTACATATCTCAACATGGTGATAATTGAATTTGCATTACTATACCATTGAATCAATCACTTCATCACACACTGAAACCATCACAGATCACTTAGCCAAATATATATCACCATACAATAGTTTCATTGCAAGTCAATATTGCATTCCATAATCAGTTCAATTGAACGAGTACTATTAAACACAAATTATCATAAGAGAGACATCATCGAAGGAACCCTTTGAAGGAATGACCACTCATATGAATATGTTGACACTAATCATGATGTGCATCCATTTTTAATGGATGCGTATGATGAGAAACATATTCTCCCCCATAAGTGAAGAACACTACGAAAGAGAAATTTAGGGTGTTGAGAAAAAAATGGACCTAAAGAGGAAGCAAATCATAGAGATTTGTGTAGTGACAACAAATTGGAATGCCCTTATAATGAGTGTTTTTTCCATTCACTACTTTTTTTTACATAAAAATATATTCTAATGTGAATGAAAGACAATAATTCGATGACATCTTACATAACAAAAAATGTCTTAATGCATTGATAATTGTGAGTTTTTTTTTTCCAACTCAAATATATTTATCCATCAAGTTTCATATATAATTTGGGTTTCTAGTTTTAGAATTACCTATTCTTATTATGTAAACCATGTAAACTATATAATATTAATTAAATGAACAAGAAAAAACCTCAAACTTGCACCATGGAACTATACACTCAATTATAAATTCATTGCAATAAGTAGTGGTTTTTAAAGGAAGTAATGCTATATTTGTAAATGTTGATTTTTTTTTATAATAATAATAATCTCTCTCTCTCTCTCTCTCTCTCTCTCTCTCTCTCTCGCTCTTTATATATATATATATATATATATATATATATATATATATATATAACATTGAAATAATTTGTATGTAATTATTATCATTATTATTTAATGCTACTTATAGACTTCAACTCCAATATGGAATTACTCATCTCATTCATACTAAGTTACATAAGTGCATCTTAAGAGGTTGAAGACATGATTTTGATAAATTATTAAAACTTTGGAAATCGAAAAACCATATCTCTCACATGAAATTCAAAATTGAAATAAAATATCTAAATATTTTAATTGACAAAAATATCAAATACAAAAGAAGACCATGTTATTATAAAAACATCATCAATTCCAAGCTTGATCATCATTTCTAGTATAATAAGTTGCAACCCTCAAAACTGTGTTTAAGCTAATAACTAACTTAAAGGAGACCCTAAATGGATGCTTCCAAAAACTCTTGGTGAACCAATAATTTTTAGTTATGTCATAGTTTATATGTTTTACCAATTGGTCATTCCCTACATATTAAAAAAAATAGATGAAAACATGTTTTCCTAGAATTCATTAAGATAAATAATCATTTTGGATTCATGAAATTACAAATATTAGAGGTCAATATTGTGAAATATTGTTTCAAAAATCATATTCAAGGATTTTGAATATATTTTCTATATTAAAAATGAAAATTTCACCAACCCAAAGTTGCAATTTAGAAAAGATTGTTTTATTATATTTGGATCGAGATAAACGTAAATGTATAAAACGTAAGATGTTTATACTTCTTCATAATCACATATAAACACTACAAGGAAAAGACCCTCTAGCAGATTTTTTTTTAGGAACCCCTTATAAAAATACCCCAGACATCTGTTTTTAGCAGAGGCTACTAGAGGAGGTTGGCGGGTGGAGGCTTTTGCGGATGTTTTTCTTCCGGTGTGTTTATCATCCTAAACCACACTGGTACATTCAAATAGAGAAAGCATCGGTGTGCACAGAACATTGGCACATAGGGACACCGTGCGCTCCCCACCTAATGCATCTTATTACTGTAGCGCACTAGTGCTTTAGAAATATTATGCACCGATGCATCCTAAAACCCCATGCCAAAACTGAAACAGCCTGGTGTTGTCTTAAGAGACTGCACCGGTGCACCTATAAAACCCATGCACCAGAACATGGTTAAATAAAAAAAAATTACTGCAAAAACTCTACATTTTTAACTTTTCATTTCTCCAGGGATCTCAAGCACCGGTGCAACTTTACCTTGTGTGAGGCGCCCTACCATCGGTGCTCCCATTGCATGCACTACTGTTGTCCATTGCCCACCATCTCCATTTTGAATTTTGCAAAACGTTGGGCAAATTTATTTTTGCAAATTATACGGCCAATATGCCTCCTCGATGGCCAATGTATAGGTATTTTCCTTTTTTCCATAATTAAAACTTTTAGCGGATTAGTTTTATAAAATAGCTTAAAATTTGCCTTCTTAAAAAAATACATATAATTCCCGTGCGATGCGCTCGCACCAGTTCGCGATGTTGCCTGATAATTTATAGGCCGCAATGTGACCGATGCTAATGGTATCTACACCGGTTCTAGGGAAGTAACAAAAGTCGCACTGTGATTTTTTAAAATTTAAAAAAAGTGTGGTGCGGTCAGTTACCCAACAGCACCATTGACCCTGTCGAAAAGTGGGAATGTAGTGCATTGACAGAAATATCTTCCCCGAGGGTTAATTTTTTTAGTGCACCACATTCCAAAAATTCAACGTGGTCAATGGTGCATCCTATTAAAATAAAGCATCATTGACTATGTAGTAATGTCAGGAGGGCAGTGCACTGACCAAACTATACGCCTCTGGGCATATAGTTTGGTCAGCCCACCGCCCTCCCGACACTGGTCCACAGTTAATGAAGTGGTCTATTATAACACTTCACCATTGAATTTGGAAGAATTCAAGGAGGCTAGTGTGCTAAAAATTTGCAGGTGCACCGCCTCCAGTGCGCTGCAAATTTTCTGGTGCACTGCCTCCGGTGTGCAACAAAAAAAGGACACACCGTTACCAGTGCATGCCTATTTTTTGTGGCACACCAACTGTTTATTTTTTTTCAAAAATTTTTATATATGTATATTCCTAAATACATGTCTCATTTAATTAAAAAAAATTATTTAATATGTCAATCATTCATGGACATGAAAGGAGAGAAGAGAGGGAACATCAATAACAACAGGCACACCAGTATAACATGGTTTGCCTGTGGGAGGTACGAGAGAGGGAGAGAGATGCGTACCCTCGCCATATTACAACAACTACCCAGGGGATCCTAAGGTAGGTAGGCCTCCTCAAGTTCTATGAGGAGGCTACATCCCTACAGGGCCATGGTGTGTTTTTGCAACATCTTATCCGCGGGTGGAATGCGCACCTACAGGCTTTCTAGGTTGGTCCTAACCAATGTTACGCACCCACTGAGGAGGACATCTATTTCATTACTGACCTATTGAGGATAGGGGTCGATTTTCCCTCATTCCTAGAGGTTCCAGTTGGCTATGCAATAGGGATTCAGTTGGTGTATTCTCATAGATACATTAGCACAGATATATTATCTCCTTTAGATTTTCAGGTCTCCAAAGGTCAGTTATGTATTGCTTCATTTGGTAGTGAGGAAGTGAGGTTCCTCTCACTTCTGATTTTGACTATTTCACACTACACCAACGATGGGAAATGCATTAGTTTCCCACTTCTATTTTATGTTTATTCTTTGGTACCGTAGCCACGACTTGTCAGGTGGTGTGCCATTTTTTTGAGGTAGTTCTATACAGATTTAGATAGATTTTGTGCTCATGAAAGGGAGGGTCAACTTTCCTTTTGCTTTAGAGCTTTTTTTTTTTTTTTTTTGAGAGGTTTCCAGAGATGAGGCCTAATTTTTTTCGGAAACCTTGATCGCCAATGCTGAATGTACGAATGCACATATGGGGACAGATGATGGACAGAGCGTGTGCCAACATACTCTTCAGAGATGATGAGCCATTGGATAATAGAGGTAACATTAATGTTTTATTTAAATTTATCATAATATGTTCTTTAACTTGTTTTTATTAAATTGTTTAATGAAATTGTCTAATTATTTTTGTGTACTTATATATTTATATATATATTGCAAAAATTGATTCTTTTGATAGCGATGGATGCTAATGCCACCAAATGGTCCAGGTGTGGATCCTAATGACAATCAAGATATGGCAGGTGCCGAGGATCATGAGGCTGGAGCAGACATACCTTCTCCTCATGGCTCATCGGTATCACCTTTTGCTAGGCATAAGCTTGACATTAGATTGAGGTTGGAGTTGGGTGACCAACTCTGTGCATTTTTTGTTGAGGTGGGAGTCAGGCCCACCACTATGAGAGATATACAGGCCGATGCTAGGTTTTTATAGATGTGGAGAGGTATGTCGCGTGACATGTTTAGCCTGATGTGGCATGTCGTAGGAGCTACGAGCTTAGTTACGCGATTGAGGAGGGCCCTTCGAATTTATAGGCGTGGTCGAGATGTAGCACATTGACAATCCATGAGCAGCGACACATCATATGATGATCACTATCAGGGGAGTGATCATCATTCACCTCATCCCACACCAGATGAGTATCCTGCAGAATTGACCAATAGTCATGATGGAGAGAAGGCTGGACCATCGGCCACATCAAGTCAACAGCCTGCGGCATCTAGCAGTACTCATTATCATGAGTAGGCTAGACCATCAACCATGTCGATTCATCATGATGAGCAGCCAACAATTGATCTTGATCAGCATGAGGCACCAATACCATATCAGCAGGCATGTGATGATTGGCATGTATCTAAGCTTGTCGAGGCTGCACCATTGACTGAGTAAGCCTTGACTAGTACTGTTATTGATGATGTACCACCAACTGATATTTGACATTTATATTACAATTATATATTTTTTACATTATAAAGTTATATATATATATATATATATATATATATATATATATATATATATATATATATATGGTTCATGTATTTTATGTTCATGTTGCAATTGTAATAATTTACATGTTGGTGATCATCATGATGTGTATATTGTTAGGTCATGTTAGATATGTTCATTTAATGTGCAGCATGCAAATAGATGTGTATGTGATAGCAGTTATTTGACATGAGATTTATATTTGATGTTTGTGTTGTGATGATGTTATAAAATACTAATTGTGTTTTGTTAGATGACCATGATCACGATAATGTTAGCGAATTTGAATGTCTTTTTTAGTCAAATATGATGTTTCTACGATGGTTATCATGATCATGATGTTTATGTAATTTAATATTAAATGATCATGATATTTATTAAATATTATGTCATGATTGTAATTGAAATTTTAATTTTAATTGTATGTAAAAGTGTAATACTATATTTGTATTTGTAATTGTAATTTTAATTGGAATTGTATGTAAAATATTTGTAAAATTTTAATTTTAATTATAATATTTAATTTATTGTGAAATGATTGTAATTTGTAATTTTAATTGCAATTGTATATATGACAAATTGTAAAATTGTAATTCTAGTTCTAATTGTATGTGAAATTGTAAAATTGTAATTGTATTTGTAATTGTAATTTTAATTGTAATTGTATCTAAAATACTTGTAAAATTGTAATTATAATTGTAAAATTTAATTTATTGTGAAATGATTGTAATTATAATTTTAATTGTAAAATTGTAATTCTAATTCTAATTGTATGTAAAATTCTAAAATTGTAATTGTAATTGTACGTGAAATTGTAAAATTCCAATTCTAATTCTAATTCTAATTGTATGAAAAATATTTGTAAAATTTTAATTGTATTACTGTGAAATGATTGCAATTGTAAAATTGTAATTGTAATTGTATCTAAAATTCTAAAATTGTAATTGTAATTTTAATTGCAATTGTCTGTGAAATTGTAAAATTGTATTTGTAATTTTTATTCTAATTCTAATTCTAATTCTAATTCTAATTGCAATTGTATGTAAAATATTTGCAAAATTTTAAATTTATTAATGTGAAATTTTTAATTGTATTAATGCGAAATGATTTCACTAATTTTTTAAAATTTGTAAATTTGTAAAATTTTAAATAATTGTAAAATAATAAATCTAGAATAATATGAATGTTTACATAATAAAGTTTGGAAACTAATGCAAATAAATTCATGTACTTTAGAATTATCATTATTTTATTATGATCTTACATACATAAAAAAATAAATTTATACAGTACACCATTGTTTTTGAGATCAACATAATTGCAAATTATCAAGTGAAACATTGATCTTAACATTAACACAATGCAAATTACAAATTAATTCAAAATACATATTATAATGTTTCGAAAAAAAGAGTTAGTTTATAATTTATAAGGTAGTTAAGTCCTCTTCTTTATAAAAAACCCATCTTAAAAAGTATAAATATCGATGAAATAACACATGTACCATATCACTCTCGGTTCTCACGATCACCCTCATTATCTTCTAGCTCGCATGGCATGATAACACTATTATTGTCAAAAATATGTTTTGATCTAGTTTCATGTCTCAATACGAACTACCAATCCCTATCCAACACATCTGGGTAAAAAAACACTTGGTTACAGTGTTTGGGGAAAACATAGGGCTCCTTAGCTTCATCCCACATCTTTCTAGAGTTGATACATATCAACCTACTATCGTGATATTCCTTTACATTATTCTGATCAAAGGTGTCCCACCACTCGCACCTAAAAATAACACATTGGAAAGAAGAGAAATCCACTTCAATGATCTCTTGTATCTTTATGACGTAACCTAACGTCCCTCATACTAGGTTTTGATCGTGGTGGCTAGATCGACTAGATTGATCGAACTCGACTTCCACTCCACAATCTTGTGTGATGTGTCCATCATCGGCATTTTCTGTGTGAAAATGGTGTCCATATGCCCACATAGCTAGGAACAAATGCACCAATAAAAAAGTTAAAAAATCAAAGTGTCATGTGTCGTATAATAACCCAATAGTTAAAATATGAAATATATATGTAATTACATTTGAAAGGTGCATTATTAAGTTTCAAATGTACATATAAATTGAATAGATTATTACCGAGTTATTGCACCCAATCCCTACGTTTGGTGCATCCTCTTCAGCGCGCGGGTAGCGACTGGTTGCACCGTATTTCTCTCTGACTTAATTAGTTACCCAACTGTTGGGGCATATTTTGGCATATTTTCTTTTAAATGATTAGGATAAGGCACACTTATACCATTCAACCGTATGAATTCTTTTTTTTCACTATCCCATTTCATCCTCTTTTGTGCGTACAATCCAGCCCACAGTTGTGTCTCTTCGGAATTGTAAATAATGAATTTATTGATTGCTTCAATTTCTACATTCTCTAATGAAATCAAACCGACATTATATAGTACATAGAGATCAAAATATACATTATATCAAAGTTTAACATGAATATTTACTTTGTGTAAATTTGAAAAATTATAATTCGTTTACTCTTTATCAATCACTTTTTTCCATTCATTTGGAGCAAATCCCCTTCTCTTTTGTCTTCATCCCTTTCATCATCCCAAATCACCACACCTAGTTTGTTGTCAATCTTCTTGATGTACTCACTCGCATAATAGAAAGACTCATACGATATGTACCCCTCTTCCATAGACCCCTCGGGCTTTGCCCTTTGTTGAACAAAACCTTTCAATTTCTTCATGTAGCTCTCTAAGAATAACATCCAATGACAATAAACCACCCCAACTAATTCAACCTCATCTACTAGGTGGATTAGAAGATGAACCTACAAGTCCATGAAACTTGTCGGTAGTTCCTTCTCAAACATACAAACAATCTCAACTATCTCTTGATGCCATCGTGAAATGATAGCCACATGAATCTCCTTTGACGTGATCCAACGTACAATTGCAGATAATTTAGATATGGCACATCATATGCCTTCAGGGAATTCATGTTTAACACGCCCATGCACGAACAAAGGATAATGACACTGCAAAGTTATAGACACGTGAAATAATATTCAAAATTAGTTATGTTTTATGATCCCTACATGGGATCAAATTTATTAATATAGCAAATAATAAAATCATACTTTTGAAATTATACGTATTCTTAGAAGATTCAAAAGGTCATGCAATTAAAACCTCAACAAATGGTCATCCACGGTGAAGCAACGTCGTAGTGAAGACCCATATGAAGATGGCACCCTCACACCCATTATAACCTCCTTTGCCAAATAAAGATCATCATTTTTGAAAATCCATGGGACATCACCTTCTTTGAAATACCATGAATTAGACGGACTAGTGCCTACCTCTGATCCTGTACTTTGTGTCTTCCTTTATTCCTTTCCTAATAGCCAATGTGTCACTTTGTTTCGATGATATGTGCCTCCATAAATAAGATGAAACATTTTTAAATATATGCATGGGATCTAAATAAGTGGGTAACCTTAAGATTCTCCTAATATGGGAGGTTATAAAAGATATATTTCCTTTTCATCCCAATGGGAAATTTCTCAACATGGGTGTCGAAGAATTCTGGATCATCAAACATAGGCTCCCCATTTGAATTGAACATTTCTATGAACTTCTTATCCTTATCTCTCTCATATTCTTTAAGACATTCAACTTGTGTAGTTATTGGAGGCCTTTGAGCTCTCTCGTTTACCATTGAAAGAGGATGTTGCTCTTCTATAAGGGTGTTCTTTTGGGAGGAATACCGTGGGGCAGTCATACACTGGCTTTCATAGGTCCTTGTCTTGGGGTTATAGAGGTGGATTAGATAGGCAACCTTAGTACTCTTCATTTAATTATCAACCCCGGGTAAGTCTTCTTATTTCAAGAGTGTTGGCACAATATATGCAAGTGAGATCAACTGATAGATACTCTCTGTTGAGAAAGGATTATCTAGCCTCCTAAATTCAATCAACTTAATGAGAAATTATTTGGTGGGTTATGGTTGGTTATTCTGTCAAGCCTATGATTGAACATCAATCTAAGGGAATTGATCTAGAGAAATCTAAATGAACTTAACAGCAGTCTAAACAAATTGAACAACAAGCTTAAATGAATTGAAAAAAAATCATAAACGAATTAAACAACAATCATAAACAAATTGAACCACAATCTTAAATGAATTGAATAGTAATCATAAGTGAAGAAATCCAAATGAACTCAACGAAAATCTTAAATGAATTGAACAGCAGCCTAAACGAAGTATCCTAAATGCATTGTACAGTACTCACTTATATAATTTTGCAATGGAATTCTCTTGGTAAACTAACTTAATTACAATAATGAACAAATGATTACTTTACCAAGCTGTCAGAGCAATGTAATCCAGAAATATAAGTAGCATCAAATAATAACTATCTTGTGACTCGTAAATCGAGTGCAGAAGCATTGAAAGGAACTGAAAGCATATATTGGTGATGAAGTATTATTGTGATCCAAAAAATATGAAATGCAATTATTCTAAATCGGGAAATACATATACTAAACTACTCTGAAGAATGAACAATCGTAACTTTATTAAGTAGAGAAGTATGTTACAACCACATCAGATGACTAAACATGGATTATGTAACTAATGCGCAGCACATCATTAGCACAGAGACTCCTAGAGGTTGGGCCCAGACCACTAGAAGTTCTAATGCGATGAGAACCTCAAAAGGTAATTTTTCAAAACATCAAAACTCAAAGGATAATGCGGAAATGCAATATGACAGCTCTGTCTTAACGTGCTGATTACAGAGGGAAAACTCCCAATTAACTCCGAATCTCTTTTCTCGTCCATCCCTAGTCCTTTTAAAGGTGATTTCCCAAAATGATAAAGTATTTTCCAAACGACAGCCCGTTGTGCATGGCTGTCATTTGGGTTCTTGAGCTTGAGTCCATCTGTCTGCCTTCTATCAGCTGCTGAGAGTTACCGAGATCCCATATGTTTGTGTCCATCAGTAATATTCCATTTGTTATTGGTCCAGCTAGTTTTCCTTCCTGCATACGGAGACAAAGCAAGTCAATTTTCTGTTATAAAAACATTTCTTTTGTCGTTAGCCTACTTGCTCCAGTTTTCATAAGTCTTTTCTTCCTTTATTATTAATATGAAGGAGAATTCCCAACATTGTAACATTATTTGAAGTATTTATAGGGTGAAAACATACCTCAATTTGGGCCCAACATGCTTTCTTGCTTACCTAATTGCATGTCCTCATGCAAATAGATGGTTGAGATGCAACTGCGTCAAGGAGTAGGTAGGGTAGGCATTTTCCTTGTATGATCTTAAACCCTGTTTTTTCTTCATGATTGCAAAGGCAGCGCTCGTGTGACCTTCTGGTAATTCATAACTATTATTATAGTCCTCGTGAGGATACCAGAGGAGAGGGATTTTGTATCTACATCCTAACCACGCAGGCCCCATGTTGTAGACTAGGCTACTGTATGAGAGAAATCTGGAGGCAGCGGCCTTGAAATTCCTGTAGCCGAATGACTCCCTATTCTTTACGTTGTTCGTGGAGGCCATCCACCTTTGCTTGGATGCTTCCAAGGCTACTTCAAGAATGTCCTCACAGTACTCTCATCCATTTTCTATGATTTCCTTATGGATGGGCCCCAGCCTAGTCTTTACCCCTCGCCTTCGCATGAAGTTTTTGTGATGGATGAACAGTTGCAGGGGTTTGGTAGGTTCCCCTCTGACCCACAATTCTAGGCCATGCTCTCTCTTTTGAAAGATTTTATAGGCCTTGGCCCACCTAATATAGTTCTTAGCAAATGAGAGAAAGGCTTGGAGCTGAACATCCCCTATAAAGGGACTAGGTTTACTCTCTGTGTCTTCTTATAAAAAGAAATTGTGCATGTAAAGTTCACATAGGAGGTGTTGGACCTACTCATCTTGATCATTACAATAGTGGACAAAATATTCTATAGTCATAAAAGTTGTGGACTTCTCTGCCCTGACTGCCTTGACTTTCAGGAGTAAATAGCGTTCCGTCAAGAACAAGGCCTAGTTAGTTGTTGGGGCTCTGCATGATAGTGCATCATCATATAGAGAGAAAATTGCAGTGATTTATTTCTTGGCTTGCTCCACCTGCTCTTGTGCCCATTTTATCTTTGCCTACACTTCTCTGAGCTGGGCAAATGTTTCATCTTCTGTGGAAGAGAGGTCTTTGAATTTCTTCAGTAACATTTGATATTATTTTTTTGGCACCACCTCCTTCCTACACTGTGCTAGTTCATGTTGTGTTTGCACCAGTTCATTGCGTAATTTCTAGTTGATAGCTTTCTTTATCAAATGGGCATAGGCGGGGGCTTCCTCTGTTTGGGACCCCTTCTCTCCTGTAATTTTCTGCTCAGTTTGTGTAGAGGCTTCAATGGTGTTTTCTAATTCTATTTGAATTTTAGCCTCAGTAGTGTCTGCTTGGTTAGTCTGTATCCCAGTTTCAGTAGTATCGACTAAGTTGGTCTGCCCCTCAGCTTCAATAGTTTTTACTAATTATGTTTGAGTTCCTGCACTGGTGGTTTCCTTCTTCAACTTCCTGGACCTTCTCTCCTCCAATTTTTTTCTTAGATATTTCACTAATTTCTTTAATCTTCTGTAGGCCCTACTCAGTTTCTTAATTTTCTTTACATCTGAATTTTCACCTGCCCTAATTTCAGCAAGTGGTGGGCGAGTGGTATTCTCATCTTTAGGGATGATGTTTTCAACCTCAAGGTTGCCTTTTGATGGTGTTTCTTCTTAGATATTTAGAGTTTACTTCTATGTGAGGGTCTGGACTGGGTGGAGCAGTGCCACCTCCTGGTGTCAAAGGGAAAAGCAGCAGATATCCTGGGAAAATTTTGTTAACCTTGATGCACAAGAGCCAGAAACAAACCCTAACGGAACCAAAATTGAGCCCCCCAAGGTAAATACACCAAGAAGAAAAAGGACCTGAACTGCAACTTCAGAACTAAGTAGGAAAAAATGGTCCAAAACACTTCAAGGAACTGCGGACCTCATGGAGGAGGTAGAACCATCCCATGCACCCTTGGAAGATTTCAAGGAAGAAATCGCTCGAGTCCTAGGACAAATAAGGACAGACTATGAATCTAGAAACCCATTGGGAGCAGAAAAGCAAGAGGAACTTTCAGATAAATCTGTCACCCTCAACAATTCTGGTCACACTAACATCCTACCTGACCAAGAGGAACTACAGGATGATGGGGCTCTGTCCCCTCTTCATAATTATGAGGTGTATGGTGAAGGGTTGATAGAGGAGAGAATGGAATCAGAAAATCAATTAGGTGACATTGTCCCTGTGGAGTGACTGAATACTGCTTAGGGATTTTTGACTTTTCTTAATCGAACAATAGTATCATGCAATATGGAATTTAAGAAGGCAGACAAATTAACTAAAATATTTTTCTTAAGTATAGCCAATAGTTTGAGCCGATGAGGTTTTACCGTGGCCTGACGTCCGTCACATGTAATGAACTTTTGGATGAATTTTGCCAGTTCCTTCCATGGTTGGTGTAGAGAGGTAGGGTTAATTCCTCTCACATTTCGTTCCAACGGCTCCTCTGGATCCTGATATACTGCTACCGCCTCTCATAGGAAGAGATGTTTCTTTGTCCATCTTTCCCATTCTGCTGGAATTCTGGAGACTCCAGTAATAATATCTTCTGTGACTGGTATAATTTGACCCTTGACTCTGGTTTGACCTTCTTGCAGATTTTGTAGAAATTCAATTTCAATTTCCGTATATGATCCCTATAATAGGTGTACATATGTCAACCAGTCGGCTTGCTAAAGGATGGCACTAGTTGTATCTAAAATTGGAAATTTTACTGGCTCATTTCGAAGGGAATTTCCTCCTATAGTTGATATGCCTTCTTCCTCTGATTGTATTCTTCCTCGATTCTATTTTTTTAACTGAATGTTGTATGCAAGAGAGTGAGAAATTGAGGTTTTGCGCTGGTAACTTCATGCCTTATTTTCAGTGTTCCTCTGGTCTTATCGATGTGTCTAACGATATTTGTGCCAAGATTTCGCATGCTTGCCAATTTAAGATCAATTACACCCCATCCATCAAAGAAAAGGCACCCACACCCTCAAGTATAGGAGGGATTAGATCAATAATGAATGCAGACAGGGGAGTGTTAGTATTTGGTAATAATGACTTGTACGTGAAGGAGCGGTCGATCTTCAAGTGGTTGAGTAATTACTAGCATATGCAGTGTAAAGGTCAGTTTTGGAAATTTTTTCATAATTTCATCTTGTGCGAAAGTGACCAGAAAGGGGAAGGGAATAGTATAACCATTATTATGATATGATGTCCTTATTTAATGAAAAGTTATGACAGAAGAAAGACTGAGTCAACTAATGATTGGTGTTGTCATCCCAAGATTCAAATGTGTAAGCATATCTCTGTTAGTTATTCTTGTGGCAGATTATAGTTCTCACTAATTCGAGTAATAGCTTATGGAAGAATAATGGAAGATAAGGTGTATATAAAAGTAATTGGTTATTGATGAAGCATACTTTCATACCACAAGTAGAGCCACTACTACCAACAGGCGTTCATAGCCTCGACAGGGTTGCTATTTTAACCCAAAAGAATGAGCCAGGATCCTTATGTAAAAATAGTTATTCTGCCCATTTTGTGGAGAGATCACCATGCTGGTATGGTAGCCAGATAACCATAGTGCCACTCACCAGAGTTGTAGCAAATTGATCAGGCCAGCTCATGATGAGACCTCTTGTCCTTCAAGTAGCTAAGAAGGTCATTACCCTGGTGTGGTGGCCATTGTAGGCATGTCATTTGCTAAGCTTTTATGAACATGGTAGGCTAGCTCGTGATGAGACCCCGTATCCTCTCTTGAAAATTTGCATGTGAGCACAATAATTCTTTTTGAATCATAGCATCTCGATTTATAAGGATATCACTGTGCTGGTTTGATAGCTAGGTAGTCACAGTACCATTCACTAGGATTGTAACAGAGTGATCAGGCTAGTTCGTGATGAGACCTCCTATCCTTCAAGGAGATGAGAAGGCCATTACCCTGGTGTGGTAGCCATTGTGGGCATGCCACTTTTTTAATCCCTATGATCATGGTAGGCTGGCTCGTGATGAGACCCCCTATCCTCTCTTGAAAATTTGCGTAAACACATAATAGTTTCTCTTTATACATAAAGGGAGCCTCATTATCTCTTTAAGAGTTAGGGATGGTGAAAGAAGTGAAAAAAAATGCCAATACAATTAGTACCCTTTATCCCCATTCCTTCATTTGGAGGGAAATATTACTCTAATAATGCAAAAAGATATACCATGATAAGTACATATATTTTATGATAACATATTTGAACTAGGGATGACTTAGCCTTTCATTTCATGTATCCACATTTTCAACTTCCTGTTTAAGGATTATATTTCCAAGGAGTCATCATATTTGTAATTTTACCATTTCCCTTTCTTCTTCAACTCTCATTTCCTACTCATAAATTCTTTTAGCTGGACAAATGAAATAATGAGATGAAGAAAAAACAAGGTTATTTAATTTGAAGAGCAGGGAACAACAACAAAAATTGGTTGTTTAATCCAATGGAACTGCAGCCCCTCAGATATTGAACATCAATCATTCAGGTATTGAACAACGAGAAGAATAAAAACTAAAAATCATGGCTATTCAATCTGATCGAGCAACAGTAGTTCAAATATTAGACAGTAGTTTTTCAAGAATTAAACAGTAGTCGTTCAAGGATTGAACAACAAGAAAAATAAGACACCAAAATAAGGATGTTCAATCCGATGGAACATCAGTAGTTCAAGAATTGAACAGCAGTCATTCAAGGATTGAACATCAAGAAAATAAAACACCAAAATATGGCTGGTCAATCCGATGGAACAATAGTCATTCAGGAATTGAACAGTAGCTGTTCAAGGATTGAACATCAAAAATAAAACACCAAAATATGGTTGTTCAATCTGATGGAACAACAACCATTCAAGAATTGAATAGCAGTCGTTCAAGCATTGAACATAAAAAATAAAACACCAAAATATGGTTGTTCAATTCGATGGAACAGCAGTCATTCAAGAATTGAACAGCAGTCGTTCAAGGATTGAACAAAAAAAATAAAACACCAAAATATGGCTATTCAATCTTATGGAACAGAAGACGTTCGAGAATTGAACAGCAGCCACTCAAGGATTGAACAACAAGAAGAATAAGAATGCAATTCACAAGAGGATGAGGAAAGAAGAAGGAAAATTTGCAAGTATGAAGAATGTACATAAAAATAAGACATTTATATACATTATTTACAAATGATGCTAGAAAACCTCTCATGTACTTGAGTTTGTGGGGTTTTCACCCCCTTGTGCCACAACTTGGATGGTGGGACCGTTTAGTACCTGTTGACAAAAAAATTCTTTCATGACAAGTTTGTGATAGAGATGTACTCTGTGTTTGTTAACTCAAAATTTTGAACCAGACCCATCTATGGTGGTCAAGGTGAGTGTGCCATTTCTATGTACTTCCTGAATCTCATATGGACTAAGCCACCTTGTTTATAGTTTTCTTGGAAAATCTTGGAATCTGGAGTCATAGAGGAGTTCCCAATCTCCTTTTTAAAATACCTTCTTCTTTATAAGGTTGTCGTGCCACTTAGCTCGCTGTTGTTGAATTGTCGTTGTGCCTTGCAGGGCTAGCAGTCGTATTTCATCTAGTTCATTTATTTGTTGGATTCTTCTAGATTGAGCTTCAGTTAAGTCCAACCCCACTTCCTGGGCCGTTCTCAGAGTTTTGATTTTGAATTCAATAGGAAAGATAGGTTCTCTCCCAAATACTGGCTGATATGGTGAATATCCAGTGGGTTTTCTCCAGGTTGTACAATAAGCCCATATGGCTTCTGGTAGTCTAGCGGCCTAGTCCTGGCGATGTGCTGCTACTTTTTTGGTGAGGATTGCCTCCAGGACTTTGTTGGTGCTCTCGACTTGCCCATTTGCCTGCAGGTGGTAAGGAGACGTAACTCTGTGGATGATATGGTGATTTCTTAAGGTGGCTGTAATTTTATTTCCTATGAACTGTTCCCCCCCATCGGTTATCACTTCTCATGGCAACCCATATCACACAAATAGCTCGAAAAGAAAATTAATCACTGATTCTTCCGTGGCTCTTGACAAGGCCACTACTTCTACCCATTTGGTTACATAATATATGGCAACCAGCATGTAGAATTTTTTGTTTGATGGCGGGTTAAATGGTCCAACGAAATCCAGTGCCCACTGTTCAAATGGTTCTACCACCAATTGTGGTTGCAGTGGAATTTCATCAGCTTGGCTCAGGTGACCCATCCTCTAGAAGCTATCATAGGTTTGGTCATATTCTTTTGCATCTTTGAAAATCGTAGGCCAATAATAGCCTAATTGTAGCACTTTATGCCAGGTTCTGTGTTCTGCGAAATGGCGGTCACAAGGTTCATTGTGACAGGCTCGTAGGATGTCATAGATTTTGTCTTCTCTTATGCATTTGCATATTTGCATGTTGGCCTTGTATGGAAGAGGTATCCCCCAATCCAAGAGAATCTTGCGCTGTGCTGTATAATCAGTTTCTGCTCTCTTGACGTTAAGTGTCTAGGTAGCTTCCCTACTCCCAGATAATTTTCCACGTCTACATACCATGGTGTTTTTACTGCTACAACAAATAGATGTTCATCAGGGAACTGATCATCAACTGCTAGGGTGTCCTCTGACTTTGGAACCCTGGACAGAAATTCTACAACTACGTTTTCCTTTCCTGGACGATATTTGATTCTTATATCTAATTCCTGCAAAAACAACAACCAACGACTTATTCTCCCATTCGTGATTGGTTTATTGGCTAAATATCTAATGTTAGAGTGATCAGTATACATGAACACTTCATAAATAGTTATATAGTGCCTAAATTTATTAATAGCATAAATGAAAGCCAGGAACACTTTTTCGGTCACGGTATAGTTTAATTCGGCAGGAGTGAGGTTTTTGTTGATATAATAAATAGCATAAGGTTTTTTCTCTTCTTCTTGGCCAAGGAATGCTCCTATTGTTGTATCAGATGCATCTGAAGAGATGTGAAAGGGCAATTTCCAGTTAGGTCCTCATAGAATCAGTGCCGTTGAGATTAGTTTCTTCAAATCTGCAAAAGCGGTGTCACATTTGTCAGTCCAATGGAATTCAACATTTCCAGTTAATGCATATAGAGGTGTAGCTTTTTGTGAGAAATTATTTATAAATCTGCGATAATACCCTACGTATCCCAGAAAACTGTGTACCTCAGTCTGTGTACAAGGTGTGGCTAATAGAAGGATTGCCTCTATCTTAGCCAGATCTACCTGTATTCCAGCTGCAGAAATGTAGTGACCTAGGATCACCCCCTCAGCCATCATCATGTGGCATTTTTCATTTCTTAGAAATAACCTAGTAGCCATACATTATTCTAACACTTTTTCTATCATTTCTAGAGCTTGATCAAAGTCTTCTCCATATGATGTGAAATCATCCATGTAGATTTCCAGTCCCTCATTTATTAATTCAGAGTAAATTATGATTATGGACCTCTGAAATGTGGTTGGGGCATTGCATAACCCAAATGGTAGAAATCTGTAAGAAAAATTACCCCATGGGCAGGTAAAGGTTGTCTTATCCTGATCTTCAAGAGCTATTTGGATTTGATTGTAACCACTAAACCCGTCAAGGAAGGAAAAGAATTGTTTCCCTTCCAATGTATCCAGGACTTGGTCAATGAATGGAAGGGGGAAATGCTATTTCTGCTTTGCCTTGTTCAATTCTCTGTAATCTATGCAAATTCTCCATTTCCCTTTCTTTTTAGGGAAAACTACCAAAGGGGAGACCCATTTTCTGTCTGAAATAGGATAAATAAAATTTACATCTAATAGCTTTTGCAGCTCCCCCTTTATAACATCTTTTAAGTGCGGGTTTAGCCTTCGCTGAGGTTTTCTGATGGGGCATGCCTCCTTATCAGTATAGATGTGTTGGGTGCATAGCTGCAGGTCTAAACCCTTCATGTCTAGGTAATCCAAAGCAACTGCCCCTTGATACAACCGAAGGATGTTTATGAGCTTCTGCTTTTGGCCATCATCCAAATTTCCATTAATATTCAGACCCTTTTATGGCTCAACCTCAATAGGTATGCTATTACATATAGTGGTTGTGGGAATATGTTGATCTTCAAGGTTTGCTACAGGTTCCTCTTGGTCTTCATTTTCAAGGACTATTTTCAACATTTGACATTTTAAATTTCTAGATGGTGGCTGACTCATGAAATTATTGATTATTTCGTCTTCAATTTGATCCTTAAATTCAAGAGCTTCTACTACTGTCAGGGGTGGGCAAATGTTTTTCTCATAGTATTTACATGGATGTTTGTGAATTTTTATCGTGGGTATGCTTGGTTTGGCATGTGGATAAATGATAATATTTTTTACAGAATCCCTTTTAGTGATAGTCATGTTGCCTGTTCGAAAGCCTATGTAAGCATCTTTTGTGGCTAGCCGAGGTCACCCAAGGATCAATGGATGCCCGTCCATCCTGTTCTTTGGATTAATAACTAAAAAATCAAGTGGATATTCCCATGAGTCCACAGAGACTAGGTTGTCCTGCATTATTCCCTCTGGTCTAATAGTAGACCTATCAGCCAGTTCTAGTAGTGTAGTTGTAGGTTCTAAAGCTGATATGCCTATTTTTTCACAGGCCCCTATATTTAGGATGTTAATGGCTGCTCCTAGGTCGACCAATGTGTTTGGAAATGAGTGGCCAGATATTTTCACAGTCAAAATGGGATTTCCTGGGTATTCGTATTTCATGGGTGGCTCCTTACCTAGTAACAAATCAGATAGCGCCCCTACCACATGAATGGTGGGTGCAGCTTTTGTTTTGTTTATTTTATTTTTCCCACATAGTTTTTTAATCATTATTGCATAGATAGGAATGTCTTGGATGGCCTGGAGAAGAGGAATTTTAATACAGAGGTCTCTCAATTCCCCCAAGGTGTCAAAGTCTAGAGAAGTTATCGGTCTGGGAAGAGTTAGTCTCTCAGGGAATGGAGTGGAGACATCATAAGTTCTTCAGGTCCCTATTCATCAACCTCTTTCTCTATTATATTTTCCTTTTTAGGTTTAGTTGAAGTCTCAGTTTGGGATGGAGGTGGATTTGTGGCCTCTATAGGTAAAATAGTACGTCTAGATCTTAGCTTTAGCTCATTGCACTGTTTCTGTTCAATGCTGAAATTTGGATTTTCTATTATCTATATTAATTGAATCGATCTATTGTTGGGATTAGGGTTGGGTTGGGCTGGTAATTGGGAGCGTATGGCAGGTTACGGGTTATGCTGAGTTGGGTAGGGGGCTGGCAACATAGGTTGATTTTGGGTTCCCTCCCCCATTAGCAGGTTGGTCATCCCCAGGGGTCGCTGCCAATTCCAATTAGTGTTTTGAGGAGGAGGGTTTGGCCATTGGGCTTGATATGGAACATTTTTCCAATAAGGGGGAGAACAAGGAAATTTCGGCAAATTATTCCTTGATGAAGGTTGTGTAGTCCAGGGTGGCATAGGAAACGACTAGTTTGGCCATGTAGAGAAGGGGTTTTGAGTCTTCCAAGTTGTTGCATGGTTTTTCTGGTTAAACTGTGGCAAATAAAAGAACTGAGGCAGGTCTTCTGGCATACCTAGTCATGCTTGCCACTGGCGATGTTGATTCATTAAATAGACTGGTTCAGTCTCTTCCTCTTCTTCCCTGTAAAGTGCTTTCAGCCCGAGAAGTGAAGGACATTAGTTCGTGGTATGATCCTTAGTGCAGATGGCACAATTCTGAACCATGTCTAAAGGACATTCTCTCTGGTTGTTCTTCTTCCGACATCGTGGGAAAAATATGGCCAGGTTTTGTTTTTCTATACTTTGTTTCTTCTTGGCTTGCAAAACATCAAGTTGTGTTGTCAAGGTACCCATGATGTCAATTTTGAAATTTTCTAAAATATTTCCAAATTCTGCTCTGGTTACATTTCCGTTGGTCTGCTTAAGATATTTTTTCATAGAATCACGCCCAACTGGCCTATTGCGTGTACTACCCTGAGAGCATATAATACATAGGGAACTAATTTCCTCATATTCTTCTTGGTAAATATCTCCTTTCCCCATTATATTAAGCATTTCAACCCATTCTTCCTTCATTCCTTTAAGCATCGTGGCTTTTAAAATGTCCTTGGATAGCGTGGTATACGGGGACCTTTGTAAATTGTATTAAAATCTTTCTACATACTCTTATAATTTTTCATTGTCTTTTGCAGACATATTAAATATTTCATCTTTTAGGTCTCAGGTTCGGCAATAGTCGTGATACTTGTTAAGAAAAATGTTCTTCATTTTATCCTAATTATTGATGGTTCCCCCAATTAGTCCCATGAACCAGCGTAGTGTTGTTCCTATTAAGGTAGAGGGAAATAGTTTCAGCTTCTCAGGATCAGTGGTGTAGTCATACCCCCTACATAAGACATAAAATTCAAATAGGAATGCATTAGTATCTTCCGTAGTTAAACCATGGAAGGTGGGAATGATATGCAAGGGAATGGCTTTCATGGGGGTGTTTTCAGCATGATCAACAATGGGGTATTCCAATTTTGATGTCTGCCTTTGATTCTGATTTTGATTATTTTCCGTTTGGTCGAAGCGGTGCCAGAATATTCATGTATTTCTTGTTCTGGAGGAGTGATCTGAGGGGTCTTAGGAGGAAAATGTGGAGGAGGTTTTACAGTGCTTCCCTGGTCTATGATCCTAAGTACCTCTGTCTCGACTACTCTTTCCAGTGATTTAGCTCTAGAGCTTCTATTTGAATTATGCTACTAGTTTCTCCTTCCCCTTCTTATAGATTGCAGGAACATCCCTCTCTCGAAGGGTCAGTGCCTATACGATTGGCAGTTTGAAGGCTTTTCTCAACTCCTTTTGTTTCACCGTGAATCTCAGCATGGGCCATAGATGGTGAGGCTGCTGCTTGAGGGAGCGTGATAGGGTTTTGAATGGAAATAGTTCTATGTCCTACGAAAGCCTGAGATTCAGCTCTCTTAATGATTTCATCTATATATGTTTCCCTTCCAAGGATCACCGGTCCTTGGGATTGTGAGGATTTTTTAGAGTTAGTTCGAATTTTTTCTATCATTTTCTTCCTATTCATAAAACAAGAGCACCTACTCTACTGGTCTTTGAACAAATTTGCTGAGAAGCGAGCTATAGAGTAAGCATTTTGCTTACTAGTACGCTGTTTCTTACCTCTCGTTTTTAATACCCAATTCCTCACAGAAATAGCGAAAGGTGAATAAAGGATATCACTCTTAACACTCTCCCCGGAAATGGTGCCAAAAATGTTGGGGTTATAGAGGTGGCTTATTATAGATAACCCTAGTACTCTTCATTTAATTATCAACCCGAGGTAAGTCCTCTTATTTCAAGAGTGTTGGTACAATATATGCAAGTGAGATCGACTGATAAATACTCTCGGTTGAGAAAGGATTATCTAGCCTCCTAAATTCAATCAACTTAACAAGGAATGATTTGGTGGGTTATGGCTGGTTATTTAGTCAAGCCTATGATTAAACAACAATCTAAGGGAATTGATCTAGAGAAATCTGAATGAATCTAATAGCAGTCTAAATGAATTGAACATTAAGCTTAAATGAGTTGAACAACAATCATAAACAAACTGAATAGCAATCATAAACAAACTAAACAACAATCATAAATGAATTGAATTGCAATATTAAATGAATTGAACAACAATCTTAATTGAATCAATCCAAATGAGCTGAACGGAAATCTTAAATGAATTTAACAACAATCTAAACGAAGTAACCTAAATGCATTTTACAGTACTCACTTATATAATTTTGCAATGGAATTCTCTTAGTAAACTAACTTAATTATAGTAATCAACAAATGATCACTTTACCAAGCTGTCAGAGCAATGTAATCCACAAAGAGAAGTAGCATCGAGTAATAACTATCTTGTGACTCATAAATCGATTGCAGAAGCATTGAAAGGAACTGCAAGCATATATTGGTGATGAAGTATTATTATGAGCCAAAAAATACGAAATGTGATTATTCTAAATTAGGAAATACATATACTAAACTACTCTAAAGAACGAACAACTATAACTTTATTAAGTAGAGAAGTATGTTACAACCACATCAGATGACTAAACATGGATTTTGTAACTAACGTGCAGCACAGCATTAACACAGAGACTCCGAGAGGTTGAGCCCATACCACTAGAAGTTCTAACGTGATGAGAACCTCAAAAGGTAATTGTCAAAACATCAAAACTCAAAGGATAATGTGAAAATACAATATGACATTTTTGTCTTGATGCACTGTTACACAGCAATTTGTCACCGTCCCTGCAATTCCCCATCCCGCACAATTGGAGGGCTCATTCCGTGACCTGTGAGCAGTGAAATAACTTGAAAACACTTTCATGGCATTCCCCTAAACATGTACTTTCATTGCCCTAAAGACAACTCCTTGTAAAAAACCCTAAAAAAACCCCTTTTTGCATTGGTGTGGGCGGTCAGTTCATTACCCGCGCCAATGGGGGAAATCCTTCAAAGAGGGCGCGCCAATTGGCGCTCTGTCCCAGATTCGCACCCGCACCAGCCATTTTAAGGAGTGTTTTTTTTTAAATAAATGGCGTAATTTTCGTCCTAACTGATCCAGAAGCTGGTATCTAATTTGAGTTGGGAGGTTTGGCTCCGGATCTCCATGTAGAGGAAGTGGTTTGCCACCTCTCATGGAAGCTTCCTTGAGGATAGGGCAAATCCCATGATTATAGGGATCCCAACTCCCCTTCCTCCATCTATAAAAGCTTGCTCATCTCATTTGCAAGCTAGTCTCCAAGTTCCCAAGAGCCATCAGAGCCTTATGCTGCAAGAGCCTTGATTCATTCCCTTACGGCCAAATCCAAGCAAGGAGATTATTTTCGAGACATCCGAAGAGAGAGGTTTGTCCCATCCCTAACAGGCTTCTTCGAGACGTGTTCCGCTGGCGACCCTCCGAAGGAGAATTGAGTGTCAGAGCTATGGTTGTATTCCTCTTTGATTGATTAATGATAAGCGACTATTGGTTATGGTTCCACTCTTGTTGTTGATTATGATGATGAGTTATGTCTTCTCTGACTGACATATAGTTACATATACTATATTTTACACTTGCGTTTGTTTTGTTTCTTGCGTGTGCAGGTGTCTGATCACGGAGATCGTGAGGATTATGATCTGCCAGAGCTAAGGAACGGGAGCGCTACTTTCTCTACAAGCGACAACGTTGGATTCCAAGTAAGCCTTCATCGCTAGTTGGTTTATTTGAAATTAGGAATCTGCACTATAGCGTGAACGATTGTTGCTAGACCTGGTCTGGGCTAGTAGGGATCGCCTTTGTCCGCAGAGGGGATTTACCTCCACAACAAATTGGTGACTCCACTGATTACAGAGGGAAAATTGTCAATTAACTCTGACTCTCTTTTCTCATACATCCCTGGTCCTTTTAAAGGGAATTTCCCAAAATGAGAAAGTATTTTCCAAATGATAGCCCGCTGCGCGTGGCTGTCGTTTGGGTTCTTGAGCTTGAGTCTATTTGTCTGCCTTCTGTCGGCTGTTGGGAGTTACCAAGATCCCATACGTTTGCGTTTGTCAGTCATCTTCCGTTTTTTATTGGTACAGCTATTTTTCCTTCCTGCATACGAAGACAAAGCAAGTCAATTTTCTGTTATAAAGACATTTCTTTTGTCGTTAGCCTAGTTGCTCCAATTTTCATAAGTCTTTTCTTCCTTTATTGTTAATATGAAGGAGAATTCCCAACATTGTAACATAATTTGAAGTATTTATAAGGTGAAAACATACCTCAATTTGTGCCCAACACCCTGGACCATCTATTTCAGAGAAGGTCCATAACATTTAGATCCAAAATACACTTTTGTTACAAGACCTGCGAGATTATTGTATACAATTTATATGCATGGCATGTTAAATAATATCATGAAGATCAGAACAATTACAACGAATTAAATAACTAATATGAAAAATAATATTGTTATGTATATAAACAAATCAATAAACATGTAATTTACCAAAGAAAAATCCTAAGCCTGGATAATCATGTTTCATGTAAGCACATATGCCATACAATGTAAAAGTCCTCTCTACTGCGATGGGTCTTAAAACATCATATACATTTATCCCATCCCATAATTCCTTCAAATCATCTACCAGTGGGTGTAAGTAGAAATCCATATTCTTCACTTGTCTTCTACCAGGGACTATGAGAGCCAAAATAAGATGTTCATTCTTCATGGACAACCATGGGGGCATATTTTTATTGATCACTACTACATGCCAAACTGAATAGTTGGTGTTCTGGAGGGAATAGGGGTTGACGTCATCCATAGTTATGCTGAGTCGTAGACTTCATACTTCATCCTTGAATTTTCCGGGCCATGTATCCTCTATATGATCCATGGCTATTAAATCAGTTGGGATTCGTATAACTCTCATATCACTTCTATGTGAGGCATGCCATCCCTACAACATAGCTAATTCTTTGCAATGAAATAGCCTTTGAATCCTTGGGAATATAGGCATGTGCCTCAATATCTTAAAAGGAGGACCACATGATTTACCCTTCTTTTTTTATTTATCATACCTATCATGCCCACGTTTCTTACATATCTCTTTGTCTGCATATTCTCCTCTATATAGAATACAATAATTTGGACATGCATGATATGATATGTACTCAACACCCAACATTTTCACCAATTTCTTTGCCTCTTCGCAGCTACGGGAAATACATTATCACTCGAAAGAACCTTATCTTTGAATAACCAATAGTTGGTGATAATGGAAAATATTAAATGTACATTAATGTTGATATAATTATTAACATTCATAAAATTGACCATTTGTAATGTTAATTGTGTGATTGTATTTCTCAAATTTATATAAGGGAGGACTTTATGGTAAATTACCTCATAATTTCCGAGAAACATGCATTCGATAAGCCAAAATTTTCTTTCAAGTTGTACAGTAACATCGTTGTCCCCAACTAGGTATACTTTGACTCACCGCCAGGTCCAAAGAGAGGGGTGGTGGAAGAAAATTCAAGGCTTTAGAAAAAGGTATCAGCGATATGAGCATCATCCCTTAGCTGATCATCGTTTTGGAATGAATCTAACAACATTGTCTCCATGGTAGTCGTATCCTTTAAGTAATCATCCATACCAACCTCTATTTGATTGCCTCCATTTTTCAGCTTTTGAAGAACTACTATTGTTGTAGTCATTCCTAATTGATGAATCTAGATGTAGCAGGAATTGAATCGCTGTTTGATTCAACCATTCTTGGTATCGTTCCTCTCCTATTTTTTCTCTTAATTTAGCCTTCTCTCGATTTGACATTGTCATGGGGTGCAATAGAAGATGGTAGGTAGGTCACTCATCATCACTAGAATCTTAATAATTTCAAAAAATATATTTGAACATGATTAGTACAAAATATATGATATAAATTAGTAATAACATTGGCAATGCATGACTAATTTATTGAAGTTGAAATAATACATTAATATACCAAGCAATTATTATTACCATCATTGTCCTAGAATTGTGGCTAGAAGATGAAATATTGTTACAATTGGCAGGTTGAAGCCGCTATCCATTTTCATCTACCAAGTTCGCCTTGCAGTATGATGCTCCTGATAAGAGCTTCCAACATTTTGGAGTTGTATGATTATTTTTTGCATCTGAACATGATTATGAACCTCCATGAACCTCCAAATTTGTATACATTATAAATTTTATTAAGCTGATTGACATGGATAAAAAACATAAATTCAGATAGATAATGAAAATATAAATAAAATATGAAGTAAATATTATGTCTTGAGATGGATAGGGGAACTCCACGATGGACTTTGAGAAATATTATTGAATAATATGGATTTTTAAGAATTGTCCATTCGATATAATTATGATATTTTCTCCCTGCATATGAGCAAAATCAACAATAAATTTTAGCGCACACACCTAAAAGTAATTTCGGTGCCTTAAAAATGGATTTATTGTTATCAAGGCTTATGTACAGATAACCTCACTGGTGTTTTTCTAGTTACTATACACCATTGTCATGTTATTAACTAACGCATCGGTGTGGTGTTATTAATTGATGCACTGGTTACAAAAAGTCGCAAATAAAAAAACGCAACTTTATTTTTTTTAAGTGAAATAAAAAAGCAGTAAATTGAAAAATGGGCGGAAAATATTTTCGAAAATCTAAATTCATAAACCAATTCTTTAAATACTAAACACTTTTCATTATTTCACTATTTTTGCAAAAAAAATAGCCAAAAATTTGCAGGAGACATACCTAGAGCAAGAGAGCACGAGAGAAGTTTGGAGCAGCAAAATAGTTTCGAACATAAGTATTCGGACAATCAAAATTCCAAACCTCTAGTGATTCAAACCCTATAGCATATAATTTCAAATGATCTCATGATTAAATTTTATTGTTTTTTTTACATTTTCTGTAGTATTTATTATGCACTAAGTAAAAATTTTCAATTTGTTGTTCATTTTCAAAAATAAAAGAAAAAACATTTTTACCCTAAACCCTTCATTATTTTTGTTTCTGCCCTTGCCTCTTTCTGTTTCCGTGATTTTAGAATTAGGGATTTTCTTTTTAGATTTATAGGGTTTATATTGCTATATATATATAATCCTCTGACATCCAACCCATGGGACGACTTGCATATTCGGATCCCAATCCATGTCGGCCCTTGTGTGAATTTTTAAAAAACATATATTTTTTAATAAGTGTGCCCTACGTAACCTAGTGCACTGGTGCGTTGGCTTATCCAAGCGCACCGTGGACGTACTGTTTCAAAAAAAATTAAAAAAAAAAAAATTTAATCTATGTGCCATATGTAAAATAGGGCACTAGTGCGCTATTTCATTATAGTGCACCGCTCATGCACTGTTTGGCAAAAAATATATATATATTTTGTTTAAATTGGTGCACCATGTAACATATAACACACCGGGTCTCCTAGTTGATAGAGAGCACCGTATGGTGGTCCCTTCTTTGCACGAGGCATTTATAAGAACAGGTCACACCGCCCCCTCCACGACACCATATGCTACAACAACTATCATTAGGCAATTTTTATTTTTTGTCTGCGTTAATCAGTGTGGTGGTTAACATGTAACGCATTTGTGCTCCTTGTTGACATAGAGCACCATACGGTGTTTTATACTATTTGTGTAGTGTGTTTATAAGACCACCATGCACCAAGGTCGATGCGTACACCATGAAAAGCGCGCTGGTTTATTGATTTTTTTTTTTCCTAAAAATTTGAAAATTTATTTATAAAATATATAAATGAATGATATTGTATAGGTTTCATATTGATAAAGAAATTACCAACAAGAGATCAAGTAACAAAAATACTCAAAACTCATCAAGAAAAGAAAAAAAGACAAGTTCTTTGTAAATTATTTACAAAAAATATAATTTTTGAACTATATGTAAGTTTAACTAATATGTATTATTTACTGTGTATCATGCAGAGCCACAAAATGACAAAGCTTGATAAGCTTATTTATGATCTAGGACTAGAAGAGCATAAAAGATTGATGGAAAAATTGCAAAAGGATGAATGAGGTGAATGAAAAAAATACTATTCGTCTGATATGAGTTTCTTTTTTTAATTTTCATTAATAAAATACTTAAATTATTAGATGACATTTTTCAAACAATATATTAATTAATATATGTTTAATTTTCTACAAGGACCAGCAACTCAGAAAAGGAATGTTGTTCTAAGAAAAGAAAAAAAATAGAACATGCAAATGAAAAAGAGTTTCTCCTTACCTCATCTCAAGTGGTGCTAGGGGTTAACGAAAAGGGGGAAAACTGTTACAAAATTTTGAGGGATATAGTTGAACAAATGTATAAACGTTATTTCCACTTACAATAAAAAAATAAATCCAATGATTCCAAGAACCAAATTTTATCTAAACTACAGGAAGCATTTCCAGAGAATTAGTCAATGAGACATGTCAGACTTCTAATAGAAAAAATGAACAAAAACAAAAAATAAGGAATGAAAAAGTAATATTCCTTTAATTTTTTTTCTAGAATTATTTATAAATATCACTTTTGTTATATTTACTTTTCATATATCAATATAAAAATTAAATATTTTTTTGTCATGATACATTTTCATGAAGATTATGAAAATATCAAAAGATGAACGCGCTGATATCAGAAATATGCCAGTGGGAATGTCAAAAAGGTGTACAAGGAGATGGTCAAAGAAATGGACAAAATTGCATCATAGGAGGAGCCACCTCAACAAAAATGTGCTTCAAATGTAATATGTAATCATTGACATTTTTTATCATTAGGTACAATAAATAAACAATTTAGCATTAAATATTAATTTTCAAGTATTTTCTTTCAGAAAAGAAAAGAAAATGGAACTCGTTCAACACATAAAACAGGACAACAAGGAAGAGAAGGATTGATATCTAAGTTTGTGAGTAATTGTTACTTCCTTATAACAACTTAACTAGATTTCATTTTTGTATATTTTAAGTTGTGTTACAAAAATCATCATTGAATGTCTTCAAACAGGTGCTAACATACAAAGAAGAACCATCAGACGAATTGATTGACATTGGGTTAAATATGGGTTGTGAGTATATTTTGGCATATCAGAAATTAATTATGGAATTTGTAAGCATCTATTGATCTTGTTTTACTTAGCTCCATCTATAATTAATAGAACAAAAAAAACTTTTATATTAAACATATGATTTGTTATGGGGTATAAAACTTGCAAGAAACAAAGTACAGAACTATGCCAACAGATGAAATCTTGAAAGAATACATACTACATGGTTTTGAAATAATGTGTATAGTTGATGAGTCAATTGTCGCTATGGCACTTCATTTCTTTTAGATTTACATTGATGTATATTATTTAATATTTCAATTTTCATTATTCTCACCAATGTATATACACTCATTACAATTTATTTTTATGTTTGTAGATGGAAGGTGAAGAAGAAGAAAACAATAAACACAGTGAACAAAACATTCCTAAAAGTAACCCAAGTCATAGAAGTAGCTCGAGCAGTGACAACAGTTCAAGTGAAGAATGATGATCATTATGTTTGTATATCAAAGTAAGGCATTGTATTTTTTGAAATATTTGTGTGTGAAGTCAAACATTTTGTTTAATGTAATGGACATAGTGTCCCAATTGAAAGATAAAGAGATACCAATAACTATCCCATTTTGCATGACAAAGACTGTCTCCCATTTTTTGTGACAAAGACTGTCTTATATATATATATATATATATATATATATATATATATATATATATATATATATATATATATATATATATATGTTTTAATTTATTCTATCGTGTTCTCCATTATCGCTGTGAAATGTAACATCACTGATTAAATTTGTGGATTATTAAATATTATAATGAAGAGATGTGAAATCTGATGATATGATATAACAAATTAATCCAAACATCACATTCAAATGCACTAATAAAAAATTAATTGATATGAATATTGTTATAAGATATGTATCGTCTTTTGATAAATAATGAATTAAAAAAATCACAATAATCATGATATGATATAACAAATTAATCCAAACATCACATTCAAATGCATTAATAAAAATTTAATTAATATGAATATGGTTATAAGATGTGTTGACTTTTGATGAATAATGAATTTTAAAAATCACAATATTTGCACTGTCACAGGTCGATGCTTCTAGTAAATACAAAATGAACACTGGTGCATGTTAGTTACTGTACACCAGTGTGTTTCTATGACCTATGGGCACTGCACAAATACCAATACCAATTCTAAATCTTGGTGCGTTTGTGTGATACTATGCACCAGTGTGTTTATGTGAAACTATGCACCAATGCATTTGTACGACCTATGGTCACTGCACAAATACCAATACGAATTAGAAAAATTGGTGCATTTGTCTGATACTGCGCACCGGTGTGTTTCTATTAGACTACGTACCAGTGTGTTGATAGGACACATGGGCACTGCACAAATCCTAATACGAATTAGAAAAATTGGTGTGTTTGTATGATACGACACATCGGTGCGCTTCTATAAGACTACATACTGGTGCATTGATTCAATATATGGGCACCGCACAAATTCGAATACCAATTAGAACAACCCCATGCGTTGTATCACCTGCAGTGCGCCCGGTGTAGTTTTAGACCTTTATGGTTCAATGCATGCACCTTCGATTGCCCTAGGCCGGCCGTCTATATGACACGCTTTGGTGCATTGACACCTTAGTAGTGCACTGATGAAAAAAACATTTGCAATAACCTTCGTTCGCCCAGGTTTTCAATTTTTGCTGAAATTCCATTAAAAGCTCTGCCAAAACCTCTGTTACCAAAAACGAATGTTGTACCAAATGTTTTTTTGACAATTTTGGCCAATTTTATAACACTAAAAACCTCCTTTATAACATCTGCTAGAGGGTCTTTTCCTTGTAGTGAAAGCTCATTAAGTTCTCAAATCTCTTTCATATATTAATATTAAATGTCCTAATACATGCTATCAAAATTAAGATTATGTAATCTCGAATCAATACAGTCGAATTAGGCTTCGAAGTTTCATATGAACATCATGAAAAGTTAAAAATAAAAATAAAGTCTATTAATGCATCTTAGTTTCTAATATAAAAAGTGCTAAAAGGGATCATGTCACTTGTGCGAAGTTAAACTTTGGAGGAGAGGATTTCAACCAATCCTCCCAAACAATCAAGATATATCTAGTTTACATTTAAATATTTTTCTACTATTAATATTTTTTAAATGTTAATTATAAACTTTGTATTTTTCAATTATATATTAAAAACACAAAGAATAAATATATTTTATATTAATAAGTAAAAAACATCAATATAATAACAATTATCATACTTAATATACAATTAAAAATATAATTTTAAAATTATTTATTCTAATTTTAACCAATTTTATAATAATAGTGTAAGTATTAAATAGTATAATTATTCAATATACTAATTTATTTTTTCATAAAAAAGTAAATAAAATATCAATAAAATATATTAAATTAAACATTTTAAAAATATATCTTACATTTTAAAATTAAACAAAATAGGATGTAAATTTAGAGAATTGTGCATCTTTATTCTTTTTCTTATTTTAAGATATGGTTTCCCATGAAAAAGTGTGGTTTTTCCATAAGTCTTTTAAACCTATATACACCATGACCATTTTAAAAATTGTCATTTGTAAGTTAATAATATCAATATTAAATAACATGACTTATTCTTGTTATGATAAAAACCATATTAACTAGAAATGTGTAAGCTAACTAATATTAAAAATAATATCAAACAACAACTATCATTGTATGAAATTTCATAAGGTGAACGTACAACATATGTATCTGGTAGGATTTTTGCAACTATTACCAATACTGGAATCGAAAGGGGATTTCATTATGATAGATTTCATCATTAATTTTCCTTAAACATCCAACCAACATGATATTATCATGGTAGTAGTGAATAATTTGACAAAGTCTATACACTTTATACATAACAAGACAAATCATAAGCAAATAAATATAGAGAATGTTTATATGAAGGAAATTTCTAGACAACATGCAATTCTAATGGAAATTGTGTGAAATAGAGATCCAAAGATCACTTCCAATTTATGGAAGGGATATTTCAAGATATTTGGAGCAAACAATGAAACTTATATTAATGAGAAATATGTAAGTAAACCATTATTAATATTAATAAACAACAAGAATTATCATGATGATATTAAAAATAAGATTCATGAAAAATATGTAAATTCATTGTATGTAACTTTGATATCCATAGTTAGTCTTGGAGTGTTCCTTAAAACCACAAATAGTCTTCCTCTATACATAAGGAAATATATTAACAACCTAAGACCCAAAGGCATCTGGCATGAGGGAAATATTACCCCCTTACAGGCCCCCATTCTAGGTGTTGTGCATTCGTGAATAACTACCAATGATGATTGTCAACACTATTGGTTTGAAAATTAATATATGATCAATCTTCCCAGTATGAAAAAAATGTGTGGCATCCATAATGCACCACCATCTATGCATTCACTGAATAGAAAAAGTGCATTTCAGGTAAAAATGCGAAGATGGGTAACACTTTTGTGAGAATTCGGGGCGGAAAACTTTTTTCCTCAATAGTTCAGCTGAACATTTGTCAAAGTTCAACCGAACTATTCAGGAGTTCGGCCAAACTTTTGAAATTAGTTCAGCTGAACTCATTTTGCCATTTACATTAACAACGCACTGTTAGGTCCCTATATTACTAGTATAGTCCCTTATTGTTGTTATTGTAACCCCTTTATTGTTATTATTGTACCCCTATAACCCCCATATTGTTATTATTGTGCCCTTAAATTATTATTTTTAGGTCGGCTAGGATTACATTGGGTCCCACTAGGATTACATTGTGGCCCCATGGACTCCTATATATAGAAAGGAGGTTTTTTAATTGATATCATCCAAGAATTGTTCATTCATGTAATGTATTAGATGTTGCCCCCTCAAAGTGGCTTATTTCTAAGGCATTGATATCTCTTTTCTTGTTCATTTTCTTCTTCCTCTTCACAATCTATGTAAAATAATTTCTTCTCAATACACTTATGACCTAATTATTGACTATACCCAGCACTAGAATTTCAAGTGATGGTTGCAAATGGAGGAACTATAAATTTCTCTAATACCAAATGTTGTGAAACCAGCTCCAAAAGTAGAAGAAAATAGATATCAATGCCTTAGAAATAAGCCACTTCGAGGGGGAAACCTCCAAAAAATTACATGAATGAAAAATTATTGGATGATACAAATTACAAAACCTCCTTTCTATATATAGGAGTCCATGGGGCCACAATGTAATCCTAGTGGGGCCTAATGCAATCCTAGCCGACCTAACAATAATAATTAAAGGGCACAATAATAAAAATATGGGGGTTACAGGGGTAAAATTATAACAATAAGGGGGTTACAATAACAAAAATAAGGGACTATACTAATAATATAGGGACCTAACACGTACTGACGGCAATGGAAAATATATTTTTGGCCCAATATTGGAAAACCGAAAAACAAAGTTCGGTCGAACTATTAGTTTGGCCAGATTTTTAAAATAGTTCCGCTGAACTATTATTTTATAAGTATATCGCCTGCAAATTGTTCTAGTTTTCTTGTTCACATATATTTCGCACGATTGTAGTTGATTTGATGTTGTGCTCACATCTGTCCCACAGGATTTTAGTTGATTTGGTGTTGTGCTCACATCTGTCTTGTGCGATTTTAATTGATTTCGTGTTGCGCTGCAGTGAGGAGTTGAGTTTTTCTGATTTGTGCCGCGTTAAGGAGGTAAGTTTTGTTAATTTTGTTATTTTCTGTAATTATCTTTTCTTTTCTTTTTTTTATTTGATTTTAATTTCATTTTTTTTTCACAGAGTTCTTCCATGACGTCTTCAACGTCTTCAGCATCTTCAAGGATCATTTTCAACGTCTTCAGGGATCTAATTAACGACCAATTTCTGCTGTAAATTTCCAGGTATGTATGTTCCTATCCAGTCTAATTAACGTCCATGTCCGTAAAGAAGGATTTTCTCACTATTTCTGCTCAGATTTACTATCTATAGTCAGATGTGCAACCTTACGGATTGCATTTTGACCTCTCTAGGATCATCATGTAGCATTTTTTTCTACAATGATTTCATATATAAGTGACACCAGGCTATCGACTTGGCACAGACTAGAATTCATGCACTTACCAGAGATGCAATCACTAGTATAACTTCTAGGAGTGACTGTTTCCATCCCAGTAAAGTATCTTGACAAGATTATTAGTCTAGCTAGTCCTGCATGTAACCTTATGGACTAGCTTAAAGTCCAAGCCTTATTCCAATGCATTTTGATCTGTGTGAATATTGTCTTAAGAAATACATAACTATCATACAATCCTAAATATGTTGCTAAATAGGAATCTAATAGGTCTTGTTCTTTATACACTCCATCATAATCCACCCACCTTTTCATTCTTGAATTTCCTATCCCCACAAGCTACCTTTATGCACTCTAATTTACCGGCTATAAGAAGACCAGGTTCAGCTTCTCTATCATTATCTGGATATGATGCCACTTATCTTTCTAAACTTTCTCAATTGTCCAAAGAAAAAAGAGAAAAGAAACTAGCTTATTAGCCCTGTTAGTCCCGTCTGGAGCCCTTTAAACATGTTGGAACACCTAATCCTCCATGGGTAGGTGTGGAATGCGAAAATTCACAATGGAGTCCAAGTGACCTTGGAATGTGAAACCAAGAGTCACACCATTGTATTATAAATGTACATCATGTATAGTGGAAAAACAATAGAGCTACTTGCTTATCCTTCTATTGTGTGTTGAGTTTCTTGTTGTGTGTGTTTATCTGTCTCATACACCATGCGTGTGTTTAACATGGTATCAGAACTGATACGTTCATAACCAGCTCAACCTTGAGTGAGCCATTTGTGTTTATGGCCTGTGCATATCTACAAAAAATCTTGTCTTTTTTGCAGCATTTAGAGATTCTTGCAGCAGTCATTTTTTCCGCATTCAAAATCCTTGGGAGCATTCAGAAATTTGTGTTGAAGAAAAGCGGCATTGTGCATGTCAAATTCTGCAGGTTTTCATTCTGATTTCTTCCTGCAATTTATGCCTATTAAATTCTGCATTTTGAAGAGTTGTTGGAATAGTGTTTCAAAGTGGGTTTCTGAAAGGAAAATTTCTCAGTTTTTCATTGAAAAATTCTGCAAATTTATGGTGGCATAATCTCTGCAAATTATTCTACTGTTTGTCCATTATGCTGTATATTTGGAAAATTTTGCTGTTTTGAAGACTAAAATCCACTGTTGTCGTGTTAATGCTCTCAGATTTTACTTCTCTACTATTTTAATTTAAAAAAAATAAAAAAAATAAAAATTCAAAAATTATTTCAAACCTTTCGGCCTCCCCTGCAACTCGACCTGTAACTGCACCCTCTGCACTATTCTACACTCCAACCCATACCCTTACCCCCTATACATTATCACTCCCCAGGCCTTATGGCCCTCCCTTCCTCCTCGCATACATTTCTAGGCCTCATTGCAATACGCAGCACCCTACCCAACACACACTCGGCCTACGCTCAATCCCATACCCCCTACGTTCACTCACCACAACCCGCACCCACCTGTCGCCCCCTGCTGCTCTATAACACCCCCACTCGGCTTAAACCCTTCATGCATCCACACTCACCTCCCTGCAATCTCACACCCTCGCTCCAACTAACGCAGCCCCAACTCACGACTGCTACTCAACCCTTAATCCCCCTTGCTCCCCTTCCCACAACGCACTCACATCTGCTGCACACTTCCCGTCCCGCCTGGAACGTTCCCCCCTTGCTACTCTACATCTGCACTCCATCTCTCAAATGTTACCACCGCCCCCTCACTACGCTCAACCCTTCCCATGCTCAATCACTCCTTGCAAGCTAACAGCCACCCTCTCCATTGCACTATGGCCCACCCTCACTGCAACATCCGCCCTCTCATTTCATTCGACCCCCCCCCCCCCCCCATTCCATTCGCCCAACTTTTTAATTAAAATTTCCTTTCCTCCAAGAAGTTCCAGTTTTTTAAATTTGTTTTTTTTAATTTTAAATTTTTTTCTTTAGTTAAATTCCCCCTCCCTCCACGCAGATTTTGTCCCAATTTAAAAAAAAATTAAATTAAAATCACCCCCCATATGAATACCCCCTCCAAATATTACCGCCCCATTCCTCAATCCTCCCCCTTCTGTTTTTCTGCATTTTTTAATTTCGGCCTTTCAATTCATTTTTTAATTTATTAAATTCCCCTTTTTATATCAGAAAAAAATAAATAAATAAATAAAATAAAATAACCAGCAGAGAGAGAGAAAGAAAATGAAAACGGCATAAGATTAAATGGTAAATTGCCTACATAGACAACAAAAGTGCATTGATATAAGGGTGATTTTCTGCAAGAGGTTGATAATCTGAAGACAAGTTTGCCATCAGTTTTAAAACAGCTCCTTGAAGAAGAAAATTCAATTTCCTTAAAGGCTTCTTGTATAGTGTTTTCAGCTGCACATTTACAAAATATTTTTGGAGAGATATTGTATTGTATTGAACATACATTGTGAGTGGATATTGCTTCTTCATATTTGCAATCAGTAAATTTGAGTTGTTGATGTAAATCATTTTTGCTTTCCGGTTAGACATCCAAGTCTATACCTTGAGGTCCTCCATGATTTGAGGAGCAGATTTTTGTACTTTGAGATTTCCATAGTTGGAATTTCTTTGAAGTCATTTGTATTTGTTTGAAAGGAATATTGAATCATATTTTAAATGGGTGCATTTTCGGTTGAAGCTGACACCCTTTAATTTTTTGAGCCTAAGTTGTTGAAAAATGGCTAAAATCAATGAGTCATTAGAGTTGTTGAATAACCTCATTCATTCCAATGTTGTTGATATGGTAAAAATGAGCAAGAATGTTCTTTGTAACATTCAAAGTTGTTTGCAAGATGCACAAGAAAAGACTGAGTTTTTTCAGTTGGAATATCAGCTCCAACAAGATGAACTTCAGCAAAAGAGTCACCATTCTAAACCTGTTTCTATTGAGAAGATTGTGAAGGAATCTCATCAGAAGAAAGTCAATAAAGCTGCAGTTGATTCATATTCAATTCCTTGCACAAGAGCAGATGTACATGCAGATGCAACAGCTCAGCCTGCACTTCTCAAGCCCATCATCAGACCTTGGGAAGAGCTTGTCCACAACAAGCACAAAACTGGTCTTGGATATGACAAGGATGTGTCCTTTCATATTCCAGACTACACTAAACCCATCATATTTCAGAGTGTCGGATTCCTATATGACATTCACCTACAGCTGTTTCAAATCATGCTCCACTTCCACAACAACAACAAATTGTAAAATGCCAACATTGTGATCGAGTTGGCCGCATGAAATATCACTGTTTTGATCTTCATCCATGCAAGCACTGTGGTCGGCACACCCATTCTTCAAACAGATGCTTCATAAACAAGCCTCCTGCAAGAAAAAATATTCATCTTGGATGGATCGCTTCTTGGCAATGGGCATCAGCAACCAAGAAGATGTTTAAGACACATATTAGAACTTGTTCTCAGATATTGAGCAAACTTGTAGTTGAGTTTTCACCATCATCTCACCTTGTCCCTGACAGGGGGGAAAATGGTGGTCATATACAAGCTTCGACGTCAGATCAAGCGAGCTTGAGCCATAATCTCTCATTCCATGTTCAAAGTTGTAGCCAAAGACACAGTAGTTCAAGCGACCCTGAGCCATAATTCATCATTCCAAATTCAGAGATGTAGCCAGAGACATGGATGCCCATGAGCATGCCTTCGATTGGTGGACAGCCTTAAACCATCATCTTTGGTTGGTGGACAACCTTAAACCATCACAGGTTGTAGACCTCCCTTCTTTTAGGTTGAAGGTCTCCCTTTCATTTATGAGGGACACTTCCTCTAGCAGAAGCCTTCAGCTTCTTTCCAACTTTGGTTGAGTTCCAAGAAATGCTTCAAGCATTCCAGTGTTGTTGGTCATCCTTAAACCATCACAGGTTGTAGACCTCCCTTCTTTTAGGTTGAAGGTCTCCCTTTTTTATGAGGGACAATTCCTCTAGCAGAAGCTTTTAGCTTCTTGCCAGTTTTGGAAGAGTTCCGGGAACTACAACAAGTATTGCGTTCTAGTGTTGGTGGTCATCCTTAAACCACCTCTTTTTGCCAACATTTCGAGAGTTGATTTAGCCCAAGTGATGCCATGTATACTTTGTAGATTTTTATTACAACTCTCTTCTTGGACTCACACATACCCCTTCGGATTAAGGGGGGGAATGTTGGAACACCTAATCCTCCACGGGTAGGTGTGGAATGCGAAAAGTCACAATGGAGTCCAAGTGACCTTGGAATGTGAAACCAAGAATCACACCATTGTACTATAAATGTACATCATGTATAATGGAAAAACAATAGAGCTACACGCGTATCCTTCTATTGTGTGTTGAGTTTCTTGTTGTGTGTGTTTATCTGTATCATACACCATGCGTGTGTTTAACATGGTGTTTAACAGAACACTTTATTTTTAATATTAGCTTTGGTCCCCATAGAAACAAGCCTTATGATACTCTTCTTTAGTTCGAGCACATTGATATGAGTTATACTAGTCTTATTGTATAGACAGAACAACTAGATATGCATATATTATGTTAAATTACCCATTCTGTGAAGTGAATATCATTTAAGCTATAGAGAAAGAACAACTATATCATTGTGTGTACCTTACGTTCGGAGAATTAGATTCAGTTGTAACATCCCCAACAACACCCCTAGCTGGACACCCTAGCACCAACTTTCTTAGCTTACTTTCTTTATAGCGTAATTGGAAGAATCACCTATCATGAAACTTGTTTGTATATGATTTTCCATCTGCGTAACCTGGATATAAGAGATTAAGCAAATAAAAAATTACCTCTCAATGGAGTTGTGTCGGAGAGTAAGGCTCATTGCTTCTGCTAAGAATTGATTATTCATAGCTCATATTAAAAGTATTTAAATTAAATTTACTCAGAATTTAAGCCTCTGCAAAAAAGATTTAATATTTCTTATCATAATATTTCTTGAACTTCCTTCATGATATCTATGGTTGGTCACCTTCGTCCAATATTGGGTAAAAGTTCATGGTCTTTCCTTAATTTCTATTCTAATTCCCTTTCCTAACTTTGATTTTCATTTAATATTTTTTATCATAATATTTCTTGAACTTCCTTTATGATATCTATGGTTGCTCACCTTCGTTCAATATTGGGTAAAAATGGTCTTACCTTCATTTCTATTCTAATTCCCTTTCCTAAATTCCTAACTTTGATTTTCATTTAATATTTCTTATCATAATATTTCTTGAACTTCCTTCATGATATATATGGTTTCTCACCTTCATTCAATAATGGGTAAAAGGTCATGGTCTTACCTTAATTTCTATTCTAATTCCCTTTCCTAACTTTGATTTTCCTTTTGACCTTTGAGATAAACCCAATCATTATATTGGGTAAAATATCATGGACTTACTTTAATTTTTATTCTAATTCCCTTTCCTAACTTCCTAACTTTGATTTTCATTTAATATTTCTTATCATAATATTTCCTGAACTTCCTTCATGATATATATGGTTTCTCACCTTCGTTGAATATTGGGTAAAAGGTCATGGTCTTACCTTAATTTCTATTTTAATTCCCCTTCCTAACTTTGCCTTCGTTCAATATTGGGTAAAAGGTCATGGTCTTACCTTAATTTCTATTATAATTCTGTTTCCTAACATTTCCTTCATTCATTGTTGGGTAAAAGGTCATGGTCTTACCTTATTTTTTATTCTAATTCCCTTTCCTAACTTCCTAACTTTGATTTTTATTTAATATTTCTTATCATAATATTTCTTGAACTTCCTTCATGATATATATGGTTGCTCACCTTCATTTAATATTGGGTAAAAGGTCATGATCTTACCTTAATTTCTATTCTAATTCCCTTTCCTAACTTTGATTTTCCTTTTGACCTTGGAGATAAACCCAATCAGTATATTGGGTAAAAGGTCATGGTATTAACTTAATTTCTATTCTAATTCCCTTTCCTAACATTGATTTTCCTTTTGACCTTGAAGATAAACCCAATCATTATATTGGGTAAAAGGTCATGGTCTTACCTTAATTTCTATTCTAATTCCCTTTCCTAACTTTGATTTTCCTTTTGACCTTGGAGATAAAACCAATCATTAAAAATCATAGTCATCCCTTCTAGGGAACTTACTATGGGTTGCTTAGTGGTTTCGAACCCTTATGATGATGTGAGGTGGTGTTTCAAACATGGGAGTAACTTGTGTTTGCATGTGATTCTCACAGACCATGGTTTCTTTTGTGGGTTATAGACGGTTTAGTTCTACCTCCTAAGATAAACTTTGTAAAAAACTTCCCTTTATTCCTTAAAGTCAAAATGTATCTATACTAAGGATTACTTTTTATATGTATTTCTACCAGATAAATTCTATCAATAATTAATCACGTATGTGTTAAAGTAGAATATGAAATAGTCCCTTTTTACACTTGGCTTGGCTCTTAGGTACATATATGTGTGCGTTTGGGAATGTAGTTCACATCAAAAGTAATAGGGATAAATTTAGCAGAAACCTTTTATAAGACCAGGACTCAAACAATTGTGATATTTTCCCTTCTTTCCAACTTATTCCATCCTTCTAGAAAAATCCCTTTTAATGAAGCAGATATATCCATAGTGATCCACTGATATTTTTTCACCAACAACTATTCCATTTTGGACTTTTATAACTCAAAACTATGCTCATTGAATTTATGCATATATATCTTTAAACTACTTGAAACTATTTTATTACACCATAAGAATCATTTTGAGAAAAACACATTAGCCATAAAAGTTTCCCATTGAAACCAAAAGTGATTTGATACAAAACATAGGTTTTAACCTTATATAGTTAATTGTTTCAAATAGATTTTTAATAAAATAATAAATATTCAATGTAAAACACATGCACATTAACATATGATTGTGATATTTTCCCTTCTTTCCAACTTAGTGGACATCCTTCTAGAAAAATCCCTTCTAATGAAGTGGATATATCAATAGTAATCCATTGATATTTTTTCACAAACAAATCTTCCATTTTGGACTATTATATCTCAAAACTATACTCATTGAATTTATGCATCTATATTTTTAAACTACTTGAAACTATTTTATTACACCATAGGAATCATTTCGATATATCTCCCATTTTAATTGGGTGTATCACTTTTTGAGAAAAACACATTAGCCATAAAAGTTTCCCATTGAAACCAAAAGTGATTTGATACAAAACATAGGTTATAATCTTATATAGTTTAATTGTTTCAAATAGATTTTAATAAAATAAAAAATATTCAATGTAAAACACATAGTATTTAGAAACAAAAACTAATTTGATACAAAACATAGGTTTTAACATTATACTATGTTAATTGTTTTGAAAATAGATTCTTAATAAAATTAAAAATATTCAATGTAAAGCACATGCATATTAACATATAATTGTGATATTTTCCCTGCTTTCCAACTTAGTCCATCCTTCTAGAAATATCCCTTTTAATGAAGCAAATATATCCATAGTGATCCACTGATATTTGATCACCAACAACTATTCCATTTTGGACTTATATATCTCAAAACTATGCTCATTGAATTTATGCATCTACATCTTTAAACTACTCAACTATTTTATTACACCATAGGAATTATTTAGATATATCTCCCATTTTAATGGGGTGTATCACATTTCGAGAAAAAAACACAAATTAGCCAAAAAAGTTTCCCATTAAAACCAAAAGTGTTTTGATACAAAACATAGGTTTTAACCTTATATAGGTAATTGTTTCAAATAGATTCTTAATTTAAAATGAAAAATATTCAATGTAAAACACATGCATTCTTATACACCCTTATGTCTACTTAAAATAGTTTGAGTGATTCCACGGGTCCTCTACACCCTTCATAGGGTATAATTGGGACATGTAGTGTTAACTTCTACAAGTTCTATAGGCAGAGTCTGTAAAGGGCCAGGTAACCTCTAGATCTCATCTTTTATGAAAGGTGACATATCTAGTAAATGCCCTTACATTCAATCTTTGGAATAGATCTAAATAGATTTTTTTTTCATTTTCATATCCATGGTCTCAGACAATGAGAGAGAAAAAAAACATTTTATATTCAATGTAAAACACACATGCATTAACATATAATTGTGATATTTTCCCTTCTTTCCAACTTAGTCCATCCTTCTAGAAAAATCCCTTTTAATGAAGTAGATATATCCATAGTGATCCACTAATATTTGTTTACCAACAACTATTCCATTTTGGACTTATATATCTCAAAACTATGCTCATTGAATTTATGCATCTATATCTTTAAATTACTTGAAACTATTTTATTACACCATAGGAATCATTTCTAGAAAAGCACATTAGCCATAAAAGTTTCGCATTGAAACCAAAAGTGATTTGATACAAAACATAGGTTTTAACCTTATATAGTTAATTGTTTCAAATAGATTTTTAATAAAATGAAAAATATTCAATGTAAAACACATGCACATTAACATATAATTGTGATGTTTTCCCTTCTTTCCAACGTAGTGGAAATCCTTCTAGAAAAATCCCTTTTAATGAAGCAAATCTATATCCATAGTGATCCACTGATATTTGTTCACAAAAACCTATTCCATTTTGGACTTTTATATCTCAAAACTACGCTCATTGAATTTATGCATCTATATTATTAAATTAATTCAAACTATTTTACTACACCATAGGAATCATTGCCATATATATCCCATTTTAATGGGTGTATCACATTTCGAGAAAAACAAAAATTAGCCATAAAAGTTTCCCATTGAAACCAAAAGTGATTTGATACAAAACATAGGTTTTAACCTTATATAGTTTAATTGTTTCAAATAGATTTTTAATAAAATGAAAAATATTCAATGTAAAACATGTATAGTATTTAGAAACAAAAAGTAATTTGATATAAAACATAGGTTTAACCAAGTATATAGTTAATTGTTTTGAAAATAGATTCTTAACAAAATGAAAAATATTCAATGTAAAACACATGCACATTAACATATAATTGTGATATTTTCCCTTCTTTCCAACTTAGTCCATCCTTCTATAAATGTCCCTTTTAATGAAGCAAATATTTCTATAGTGATCCACTGATATTTTTTCACCAACAACTATTCCATTTTGGACTTATATATCTCAAAACTACACTCATTGAATTTATCCATCTATATCTTTAAACTACTTGAAACTATTTTATTTCACCATAGGAATCATTTCGATATGTCTCCCATTTTAATGGGGTGTATCACATTTCGAGAAAAAACACAATAGCCATAAAAGTTTCCCATTGAAACCAAAATTTCAATTTGATACAAAACATAGGTTTTAACCTTATATAGGTAATTGTTTCAAATAGATTCATAATTTAAAATGAAAAATATTCAATTTAAAACACATGCATTAACATATATAATTTTTTGATACTTTCCCTTCTTCCAAACTTAGTGGACATCCTTTTAGAAAAATTTCTTTTAATGAAGCAGATATATCCATAGTTATCTGCATAGTGATCCACTTATATATGTTCACAAACAACTCTTCCATTTTGGACTTTTATATCTCAAAACTATGCTCATTGAATTTATGCATCTATATTTTATGATACCATAGGAATCATTTCGATATATCTCCCATTTTAATGGGGTGTATCACATTTTGAGAAAAAACACATTAAAGCCATAAAATTTTCCCAGTGAAACCAAAAGTGATTTGATACAAAACATAGGTTTTAACCTTATATAGGTAATTGTTTCAAATATATTCTTCATTTAAAATGAAAAATATTCAATATAAAACAAATGCATTCTTATACACCCTTATGTCTACGTAAAGTAGTGAGTGATTCCATGGGTCCTCTACACCCTTTATATGGTATAATTGGGACAGGTAGTGTTAACTTCTACAAGTTCTATAGGTAGAGTCTGTAAAGGGCTAGGTAGCCTCTAGATCTCATCTTTTATGAAAGGTGTCATATCTAGAAAATGCCCCTACAGTCAATCTTTGGAATAGATCTAAATAGAATTTCTTCATTTTAATATCCAATGTAAAACAAATTCATTATTATACACCCTTATGTCTACGTAAAGTAGTGTGAGTGATTCCACGGGTCCTCTACACCCTTCATAGGGTATAATTGGGACAATTAGTGAACTAACTTCTACAAGTTCTATATGTAGATTCGTTAAAGGGCCAAGTAGCCTCTGGATCTCATCTTTTATGAAAGGTGACATATCTAGTAAATGCCCCTACAATCAATCTCTGGAATAGATCTAAATAGGAGTTCTTCATTTTAATATCCATAAAACACAACCACTTTAAGGTAAACTGTGTACATGTGTCATTTCTCCCACAAACTAAAGGCTTCCTCCTATTAATTCTAGATTTGAATTCTACCATAAAATTTTTAAGTCAAACATTAAGATAAACCATGCACATGTCATTTATCTCATGATCTTGTGTCATTTCTCCCATGCATTTGCAATAAATGTCAATTTAATATATATTTTTATTGAATGTTTTTTCAGGGATAAGAAAACCATTAAATATGGTTGAAAAATGGAAATTAGCATAGACGTTTCTTGCTATCCCAATCCAAGGAAAGCAGTGATTACATATGTGCTTTCCAATATTGTGACTAGAAAAGTCATCCAAAGGAAATTGAATATACCAAGAAGAACAACAAACAACAAGGCATATTATATTGGATTGATAGAAGGCTTGGGAACAACTATGGAGTATGGATCAAATGGAATTGTATTTTTCACCAATTCTAAACTTATGTGCAACCAGATGAATGGCATATACGAAGTTAAGAACAAGAGGCTAAAAGAAATGCATGGAATAGCGAACATTATTGTTAGCCAATTTCAAATTTTTAGTATAAAACATTGTTCAAATGTGAATAAGATGTCTGTTGATCTAGTGCATGGGGAAATGTCAATTCAGGATTCATCTATCAAAGATGAATTAATAGATGAATTAGAATTAAATGGGGCAATGCCAATGCAAGATTCATCTCTCAAAGACGAATTAGTTTTGAGACACTTCTTCAAAAATTCAAGATTCATCTCTCAAAGATGAATTAGTTTTGAGACACTCTTCTTCAAAAATTCAATATTCGTCTCTCAAAGATGAATTAGTGTTGAGACTCTCTCCTTCAAAATTTATTGATGGAAATTGTAACATATCTTGGATATGTGTGTGTTTTTTACTTATAAATACGTCTTTTTTAATGACCATGTGTTTTTTTCAATAATATACCAAGTGTGCTCCCACCACACCATGTAAAGAACAACTTGGTGAACTTCACATTACAAGTGGTGAACTTCACATTTTTATAGAATTAAAATGGGAGGACTTCAACAATTTTTTGTTTAAATGGAGTTTCACTTCTTTTTTAATGACAATGTGTTTTTTTCAATTATATACCAAGTGTGCTCCCACCATGTAAAGTGAAATTTGGTGAACTTATCATTTTTATAATTTGTTTGCTTAAATTGAGTTTCACACATCAATTAGTGCTTTGAAAGTTGTGTTTTACATAATTTTTGTACAATAAATTACATTAATTTTCTGAAATTTATTTTGAATTTATTTTAAATTATAGCCATTTAAAAAATAATTGCAAATGTCTAGTGTAGATATATATATAATGGAGGATGAATGATGAAGATCAATAGAATCCCATATCTCTACGAGAGGGGGGATCGGGGATCGAGGGATGTTCATGGTATTTAAATATAATCTTATATCTCCATACACATATGGAATTGATTTTTTATCGACTTTATGAGTTAAATTAGTTGTTAATAAGTTTCCTTTTTTATTTTTAGGATATAAGAGGAGAAGGGTCTCTACTCCATCCATGGAGCATGCCCATGGTTCACCCATTCGTGGTATGGTTCACAAAATTTAATAAATGAATATGTACATGTATTTATATGTATGAATTTTTTTTTCAATTGATTATAAATTCATATTTGTTTATGAAGATTCTCTCTCGTCTTGAGAGGTTAGTGGTGGTTCAAATCCCCTTAGAGGGCCATCAATAAGTGCTAGTAGGTTGCGTGAAGGTGGTGATATTTATTCCCCCAGAGGTCATTCAATGGATGGTGGTGTTGGTTCTCAGCAAGGTCTTTCTGGTTCTCAACAGTTTGAGGGTGGGGAAGATGCTAGCCAACCACATCAAGGTTGCCATCAATTTGAATATTTTTTTTCATTCAATTTGTATAAAATTGTTTACATGTGTTTTCTCTAATATACAAAATTTTATATATTGATGTAGAGGCTGAAAATGCTCCAAATGTTGGTCGAAATAGACGAAGGGCAGAATGCTTCATTCAAAAAGAATGTTTTCCACCCACCACGAAATATCCAACCGACATTTCCAATATACTGTGGGAAAGAAACATGCAGCAATGCACCTTAGAAAGGTGTCAACAACTTAATGCAAAATTGCAGAGAGATCTTGTGTCTTTGACTCTACCTGTTGAAAGTCTACAAAGCTTGGAAATAGTTACACATTCTTTAGGAAAACTAATATATGTGTACCCAAAGCTTGGACCAACCATGGATACTTTTTTGGATGTCATGAGAAAAATAAAAGAAACAGTGATGGGACCTGATAAATGGGAGGTTGTTAAAGAAAGAGTGACAACAACAATGGAAAATTCTATGTTTAATTTTAAAGAAGGGCCAAAAATAAAGATGATGAAGGTGCAATATTTCAAGCACCTTGATATATCTCAATATTTGTATGATAATCTTGCATCTTATGGAAGACTCCCGTGGAACGACGAGGTTCCACTTTATTTTGCAAAATTATTTTATGCGAAATTATTTTTGGAAATGAAACCTAATTACAATGACCTTCCCTCTGAATTTTTTGGTCCTGGGAAAGGTTGATTATGTGACCGTAGGGGCGCTAAGCATGATGCTGAGTTTCCTTGTCTTGAGCCACCATTGGTTACACGACCTGTTCATGTCGAAATTTTGCGGTCGGAGATGGAAGCCACTTCTCAAATTAGTAGAGAAGCAAGGGATGCCATTATCGACAATGTTCACAGTGGATTGCGTGGAGTCGATGTTTGTCTGAATTAACAAAGAGCACGCGAGAATTCACGCGCCAATTTTGTGTATTATACAGATGAAGAGATTGTCAACATGAGTGTTGAAGATCTGAAAACATATCCAAATAATTTTCACAATGGTTGGCATGACCTAATTGTTCATGAGGAAGAGGGCATGGGAAAGATATGTGTTAATGGTTATGATTCAATTATTTAAACACATACATACAATTTGTAATAAATACATATATGTGTGTGTGTGTGTGTGTGTGTGTGTGTGCGCGCATTTATTTCTATGTACATTAATCTAACACCAATGTATTATTATATTTTAACACCATTTCCAGTTGTCACTCTTGATGAATGAAGAAAATGTTAATATCACGTTCGGAGCCTTAGGTTCAAACAATCAAGATGGGTCTCACCATCAAGATATGTTGGCAAATGTTAGCGTTTTTTAAACTTGATATTTTTAAAATAAATAAGTGTGCACACATGTACATTTTCATGTATATATAATAAAATGTTTTAACAGATTTTGATTCCTTCCGATGTTTTTGGGATGGTGGTACCTTCTTCTTCCTTAGGGGATGTGCCTTCTACTTCCTTAGGAGATGTGCCAAGTTCACAACAAGTATGGAAAATTTTTCACTTTTAAAATTTATATGTTTTTAAGTTATATATATTCCACCTCAAAAAGTTCCATTAAAAAATGAGATATATATCTATATCCTGAGTTATTTTAATTTTTTTGAATTTTAGGTTTTTGGAGATTTTATTTTGGAGCCTCTCTTAGGAGATGTGCTAGATGTGCCAAATCCACCTGCAGAAGTATTCAATTTTTCACTTTTAAATATATATGTTTTTAATTTATAATTTATAAATTGAAGTTTAAAAGTTTTATTATAAACTGATATCTTAATCTTGAGTTATTTTAAATGTACTTAAATTAAATTTTTTAATTTTAGGTTTCTATCGAGGATTTCTTTTCTTCATGAACTTTATGATGGAGATAGGAACATCCACAACATTTCAACCATTTGAACAAGTTGTCTATTTTTTTTTAATATTATTGAAAATAATTATATATATATATATATGCATTTTCAATTGAAAATTTTTTAATATATATATATATATATATATATATATATATATATATATATATATATATATAATTGTACATGTATATTGTACTGTCTACTGTTGAGATTTTCCCATGGGGGAAGTTGTAGCTGACGAGCAACAAATGGAGAGGGAACCTCATGAGGTATTGCATGATTTTTTTTTTAATTTTTTTTTTACATGAACTTCTATATATTCTCACTCATTTTTAAAACATCAAATTTTAATGTTTGTACATGCATTGTGTACAGGTTCCCCATGCTTCACAAGATAGCTTGCAGATTGAGACTCTGCTAGGAAAAACACTACATCCATCTGTATTTGATGGATTATTTCTAGATTTGATTGAGATTTCTAGTCTTAAATTTACTTTTTTATATATATTATCTAGATGCAGTCATATATGTGTGTGTGTGTGTGTGTGTGTGTGTGTGTGTGTAACTTGATACCTGATACTTGTGAGATCTACAATTTTTGGGCATATATTTTATGTGAACTACATTTGTATAGTTGAACTACTAGTAATGTTGTGATCTATAAATTAATGTTTTTCTTTTGAACTACATTTGGCATGTGAATTAATGTTGTGTTATAATTTTTTTTGTTTGTTAAAGTTAAGTTTTGGATAGTTGAACTACTAGTAATGTTGTGATCTATAAATTAATGTTTTTCTTTTGAGCTACATTTGGCATGTGAAGTAATGTTGTGTTATAATTTGTTTTGTTTTTGAAACTTAATTTTTGGATGGTTGAAGTACTTTTGGCATGTGAATGTGAAGTAATGTTGTGTTATAATTTGTTTTGTTTTTAAAACTTAAGTTTTGGATAGTTGAAGTACATTTGGCATGTGAAGTAATGTTGTGATCTATAATTTTTTGTTAAATTAAAAATTAAGTTTTGAATGGTTGATCTACATTTGGCATGTGATATAATGTTAAATGTTTTTATTGGATAATTGAACTACAATTGGCAACTAAATCCCTTTACATTAGAAAATTGATTTGGAAACTATATATATCCAATATATGCAGCATTTTTCATCAATGCATGTATATGAAATCTACTTTCAGTTGATCCTAGTGTGCATGTACCAAAAAAATTTGTACATGCACAAAAACTTGCAAAGATAACATAACAAGGTAGCTCAATTTTTAGTTGAGTTCTGAAAGTTCTAAAACATAATCCAAAGAGAATAAATTGTTGGGCAGTTCAATCAAAAAAATTCTAATGGAATGCCATCTTCACTGATCCGTTCATGATCATATTTTGACAATTTCCATTTCTTAATTTTCATTTTTTCTCTTTGATTGAACCTCTATCAACTTTATGCGTGTTGCACACACCAAGTGACTATATTGACAACTTCTGACATCAATTTCATAGTATTAAAAGTAAATAAAATCCCCACTTTGATTAGTTTGTCTGAAAAAATAACCTTTTAGTATAATAGATCCTCTTTCATATGGAAACCCGTGATCATTAGAGTTTTCTAATAATTTCATTTTTCGTTCAGTGCAATGCATCAAATAATACTTCACATTTTCATCGTTGTCAGTAGGTGAAATTATAGCAAAAACATCTCCTGCAAAATAAAATAAACTTAACAAACTTAAATGTATTTAAATTGAGTTTCACACATCAATTTTTGCATAGTAGTTTCACCAATTGAATAAAATTTAAAAATGGAAATCATATCATATTCAAAGAGATAGAAAGGTTAAATATTGCATAAGCATTTCACTAGTTGAATAAAATTCAAAAAGGAAAAATCTGAAATAGAATCTTATTCACAGGATATAAAGGTTAAATTTTTTCTCCATATAATAACCCAAGGAAATATTCTTTTGACAAAGTCACTCATCCAAAGTGTAGATTTAAGTGATTACTAATGTTATCAATTTACCAATTTATAAATAAACAAGGCTTCCTAGTTGAGTGCATTAATGACTTTGACCCCAATTCGACAAACATATATGTACTTATTATATTTCCAATCAAAGTTAAAGGGATTTATATGGGAAAGAGAGACAGAAAATATAGCCCATCAACTACTTTTTAGAGGTCAATGAAGGTATCTAGTGAAATGGAAAAGGTTAGAGAAGGCTTAACCAATAGGAGTTTTCATCACGTGGGAAAATATTTGGAACACTTGATTGTACTCAAGTAATATTAAGATTGCTTTTGATCTCTACATACTCTTGTTTGAGTGAAAATTTTTCCAATGGGAAGAACATATCTTTTCAATCCAACTAACCATATCTATTGAGCTCTATTTGAAAAAAGATTAAAGAAAATCTAATGTGCCAACAAAACATGCCAACAAAATAACATTCTTGGTTGTCATTTTTTATTGGAATATCTAAATCATATTAAGGATTCTCCATCCAAAAAAAAATTCAATGAAGAGAATAATAAGAATCCAAAAGTTTCTAAAAAGAGTTATTGCCTCTTTATTCTTTTTAAGTGTAATTTAAGAATTATTTTTAGAAACTTTTGGATTTTTATTATTCTCTTCATTGAAATTGTTTTTGGATGGAGAATCCTTAATATGATTTAGCTATTCCAATAAAAGATAACAACCAAGCATGTTATTTTGTTGGATTTTTGGTTTTTTTAACTTATTTTTCAAATAGAGCTGAATTGATATGGTTAGTTGGATTGAAAAGCTATGTTCTTCCCATTGGAAATTTTTTCACTCAAACAAGAGTATGTAGAGATTAAAAACAATCTTAAGATTACTTTCAAGTACAATCAAGTGTTCCAAACATTTTCCCACATGATGAAAGCTCCTATTGGTTGAGCCTTTTCTGACCTTGTCCATTTCACTAGATACCTTCATTGACCTCTAAAAAGTAGTTGATGGGATATATGTTCTGCCTCTTTCCCATATAAATCCCTTTCATTTTGATTGGAAATATAAGAAGTAGATATATGTTTGTTGAATTGGGGTCAATGTCATTAATGGACTCAACTAGGTAGCCTTGTTGATTTATAAATTGGTAAATTGATGACATTAGTAATCACCTAAATCTACACTTTGGATGAGTCATTTTGTCAAAAGAAGATTGCCTTGAGTTAATATATGGAGAATAAATTTAACCTTTCTATCATGTGAATAAGAAAAAAAAAATTAGCTTGTAGAAATTCATCCTCTACATTAATACAAAATCAGTCGTCCTCTACACTTTATGTCTAATTAAAAAACCTCCATTTTACATTAGTTAAAAATCATTAGTTAAATTGGGTATGTTAGTTTGGGATATATTTAATATATGGAATATATTAATTTCTTTGAATGAAACAGGTAAAGTGTTTATAATAATAGAGATGAGATCTAACCAAAAGCTTTTAATATTCTTCTAAGTGAAATAAATATTGAAGGAAGCTCCATTATCCATGTAACACCTAGAACCCATCACCGATGACACCACGCATGCGATTAGAGGGAATTCCAACTCGAACAGTGAAGCTAATGCTTCACCTACTGCTCCTCCTAAGGCCTTCTTTTTTGTCTTCTTTTATGGACAATTTTTGGAATAGTGTCCATGCTCATGATAGTGAAAAAATTTCACCTTTGACAAGTCTTTATTCTTTCATGCCTTGCCAGACTCTGATTTGGAATAGAAACCCTTCCCTTTTCCTTTCTTCTGTTTTCCAGCCAAGACATAGTTCTCTTCATCATCAGTCTTTGATGAGGATCCATCTCTAGTGCTCCGCCGAAACTCTTCTTGTACCAAGTCGAACCACAACCACTCCCACTTTGATAGTTGCTTCCTCCCATTCAAAATTCCCTGGTAGCTATGCCATCTCTTGGGAATGCCTAGAAGTGTTAGGCTCATGAAATCATCAGCAAAAACTATCACCCCAACACTTCCAAGCTAATTTTAACATTGATAGAACTTCGTCAAGTATTTTTGGATTGTGTTGCGTTTCTCCATATTGATATTTATGAGCTTTCCTTTCAGTGCCAACCTCCTATGGTTGTTGCTATTCTGAAATATATTTGTCAAGTCTCTCCACATATGGAGTCGCCTTTACATGGATATTCGAGACAATATGATCTCGAACTCCTTCTAACAAGATACTTATTTCCTTTTCTATTTTCTTCTTCCATGCATCAAGAAGTTAAGCATTAGTTGTCGTGGGTTGAGGAATATCACTATCAATAAATTCCTTTAGTCAATTGTTCTCTAGCACTGCATCCATCTTGTCCTTCCATTGTCTGTAATTTTAATTTCCCTCGAGTGCATATTCGAGTGTCAAGAAATTGAAAGAAATCTTGATCTATTGATGGGTCTTGAAGAACAAATCTGAAAATTCGATATACGTGTTCAAAAAAAACTCTGATTCTTCTCTTCTTTGGTGATTCCTGCTCTGATACCAAGTAGGAATTATACCAATGGATTCAATCTAATATTGTAATGTACTAAACCAAAATATTGAATCACTTCTACAAATTTGAGGAAACCAAATATGATCTCATAATCACAAACAAACAAAGAAATCAATTGATCACACAACACAAGATGTATATGGGGAAAGAAAATTCTCAAAACTGCATTATTTGCATATTTCATAAATTCAAGACCATGAAAAAGTACAATGTTAATCCTTTCACTAAGAAACCTCTACACTCTGATGATTATCTCACTCTAATGTACGAAATATCAGTCCAAAACTTAATCAATTCTCAGCCCCTATATACACATCTTTTCTTTCGCATTCCTGGAGGAATTTCAGACCTATTAATTAGGAAATTCCTTGGAATTGATTGTGCAATTCATCTAAGGATTGTTGGTGACCTCATGCATGAACTGTATAATTTTATAATTATACAACTGATAGTTATCTTCCCTTTAACCCCAATCCCAACTGCTCCTTCCTTAGAACTGGCATGCAACAACTATTTATAGAATTATCAGTTAACTCATTGACCACCACTTTTGAATTAAATTAGATTTAATTCACTGGACCTATCACTAGCTCATCTCTGAGTTAGAACTAGTTTAATTGATTTTAACTCATTACTTGAGTTAACTAATTACAACTAACAATAACTATAACTTCACCCCCTAAAAATAGGAAAATCCTCTACCTGCCTCCTCTTTAACCCCCAACTAGAATTTCCAAAGCTAACTCAATATTTCTGACTTAGTTAAGTAATAAAAGTTGTCATGTGATAGAATTACAATTTCTCTTCCAATTTAATTAAGGGGAAATTAAATCAGAAGCCCCATTGGGTGTCATTTCTTGTTTCCATTTTAACGGTTATGGATATTATGAATTTCCATGGCTTCCATTCTTTCTTCTAGCCACTAAATACATCATGTCACTTCAGCATTACTTATATGGCTTTGTCCTCTATATCCTCCTTTGTTAGTGTAGATGCAATATCTTCTCTGATACAATTTGGTGCAAGCCTTAACTTTACTAAAGCTTTATATATGGTAGGAAAGGCCCAAAAATTCCCCTTTAATGTCCCAAAGCTAAACTAAAACCATTCTAACCAAAACCACCAGGCTCAAGCATATTTTAATAGCCATGAAGATAATTTTATACGTTAATTGACAAGTGTATCCCACTCTCTATAGCTACCAATTATTTTACACTTTCATCCTACTCTAAGCAATGTGACCCCACAACAAGACCTTGGGTCTCACACAACCCTTTTCTCCATCGAGACACATAATCCTGGGATTAAGTGTGTGCAAAAGGGAATGATCCGACAAACAGACTCGGAAATGAGAATTATTCCCATTAACTATCATTCAAGTCCTTTTTTCCTTCAAGAGGAGTCCACAAGAATTTCATCCCTACTTCACTCTGCTAAATGGCTTCCACATCACCCCAAACTTCTTTATATTGGCACACTACTACTTCCGCCCAGTCCTCATTAAACCTGGCACATTCCTTTATGGGTTATCCCTTCAACCTTTTGTGGAAGAATATCTACAACACATCAAACTAGTACTCTAAATTAACATGTTTATCCATATATAAATTTTAAGCTTTGTTCCCCGACACTGGTAATTGACATACTCCTTCGAAAAATTTTAAAAAAATTTAAGCATTGTATGGCCCGTACATGTAATATGTTCTCAGCGTTGTTAAGGATCTTAATGCTCCCTTACCAATCCTACAAACCACTGACTTGTGCAGTCTAAACAAACACTTCACTTTAGTTTGTATATGATCACAAAGACCAAAGAAACACACATCAAAACACATTCCACTATAGATATTTTATTAATCCAATAATTATATGAATAGAAAGTGCCAATATAGATCCTCAAAGTTAGGATCGAAAGGGCTACTATTGGCTTAACAAAAAAAAAATACAACAATTAACTAAATTTATTAGATTACATGGCAATCAAAAACAAATTCTATCCTAACAATGCACACATTGAGGAACAAACTCCTTTAGTACAAGATTTTGACCTCTGGCTCAATTTAATTTTTATGGATGTCCCTACATCAAACTAAGACTAAGGATGATCAAGAGCCTACTAAATATATATGTTTAAATCAGATATTAATTCTTTCATAATTAATAATAATAATGATGATAATAATTTAAAATAAAGTCTTAAATTAATTAGTTTTCATGACTTCCTTAATTGTAGTTATGTGAGATATATTAATTTAACTTAAAAAAAAAATATTTAGCAATAGATAATATCTTAAATTTGATGAAAAAGAAAATGAATGTGGATTTAATAAACTTGAAATAGGATTGTACCACCTTGATATAATAATTTTTTTGAATTTTATTGAGTTGAAATTTAAAGTTAACCTTGTAACAATATGGTTTTTCAGTTATTGATGAAGAGGATGATTATGATGATGGAATGTATTTATGATGATGGTTAATAGATAATGTGTCTTTTCCGTTATTGATAAAGAGGATGATTATGATGATGGAATGTATTTATGATGATGGTTAATAAATGATGATTGAATGGAAGTTTTTAATATAGATTTTAATTAAATAAATTTAATTTGTAAAAAGTTAAAAATGATAGATAATAATTACTTTGTAAATTTTAGGAAAAAATGACAAATAGAACATTAATTTTGAGTTTAAATAACAGAAATATAGGAAAACAAAGTTTTGAAATTGTAAATGTGAGGATGTAAAAGTGCAAGTGCAAACTCATAAGAATATATAATCAATAAAATGTCAAAATTTTTATTTTAGCAACAAATCATTTAAATTGTCATTTTAGCAACAATCGTTGTACATCCCTTTCATCCACAACGTGATGAAAACATCTCAGCAATCGCTGAACATCAATGCTTGCATGCGGGTCGTCAACACCTCCTAACAAATCGATGTAAATCGCCAAGTAGCTCATGTATTTGCATTACAAATTTGCGGTCCACCTCCCGAGAATGGGGTCCACGTGGCCGTTGGAGGTTGCGGTCCACCTCCTGAGAATGGGGTCCAAGTAGTTCATGTATTTGGCCTACAAATTTGTGGTCCCGACGTACAACGCCTTCAGCACCTTCTGACAATCGAAGTAAGGCGAGCCTTATTTCCACTGCCATAGGCCCATAAATGCGCCTAGGCAGGAAATGCCCGCGGTCAGATTAAAACTGTAAATCATCATGCGGTGAGCATTCCCTGTCTGGACACATTTATGGGCCTATGGCAGTGGAAATAAGGCTCGCCATCGAAGTAAATGGCCAGATAGCTCATGTATTTTCCCTACCAGGTTGCGGTCCACCTGGCTGTTGGAGATTGCGGTCAATACCTCCTAACAATCACTGTAAATCGCCATGTAGCTGAAACGGTTGTGTTTGCTTTACCATAGGAGGTCCCATATTCTGACCAAGCAAGTTCAAGTTCAAGTTGGGTTTTTTGTCACCCAATTCTTTCAATGCTTCCTCCTTTGCATCCAGTGCCACGTTATCTTCTATGTCATCTCCCCACAAAGTACACTTCTTGTTGCATCTTTTGCACAGTTTCCCTGATTCTCGGTTAGAATGATGGCAAAAATGGAAAAAATTAATGAAGTTGTCTACCGAGCGCGCGAATTCGTCTGGACGGTAGGAATCTGGTTAACTAAAATTCGAAAAATCATGTGCTTGGAGTGTTTAGAATCCATTTATTGATGCTGGAAATGGATTCAGCACTATCAAAAACCCTTAGGGCACTCAAAATATTTAAGTTTAACAACTATAAACAAGATTTTGGGCAAATCTTTGCCAGATTTTTTAAAAATCATTGCCGGATTCTAGGTGAAAATGCATGCTTTTTAAACTATGCGAAAATTAATTACTAACAAAACTACGTTGTGAACATTTCTAGATCTAGATGGAAGAGCTTGACTCTCACGAAGGATACTAGAAAATAATGATTAATGTTTAAAACTTTCAAAGTTAAGTGAAAGAGTTTAACGGTGTGCGGTGATACTATAAAGAATCATGGTATTGCTCAAATTTTATGGGATAAAGGATTTAGAGATTATTTGCATGATTGTATAAAGATTAAAGATTGTATTAGAAGATGTTTTCTTAAAATATAGTGTAAATATAAATGTTCATGATAGATACAATGTAATTTCTTTTTCTTTGGAAAAATATTAAAAGATTGTATTAAAGTTGTTAGTTTTTTGTAGTGTAAAAAAGAATTTACATAGAAAAAGGTGTCAAGTAGGAAGGTTATAATAAGTAATGAAAAAATTAATTAAGTTGAAAATTAATGAATATACTTACACAATTAGTCTCAATATAAACATATTTTCCACTAGTTATGACATGTTAAATTTAAATTAAATAAACATTATAGATTAATGAAACCCAACATTTAAATATCAAAAGTTAAAAAATCTAAAATATTGTAAGCATCAACACAAAAAAAAACATTATCCCTTCCAAAGCTCATCTTCATAAAATTTTATAAAATAGAAATCTCTAAGGAAGATAACAATTCAATATATATATATATATATATATATATATATATATATATATATATATATATATATATATATATATCACGAAAGTTGGAACCAATAAATCATTGTTTGTATATTAATTCTGAAAATAATGATTTCATGCTTGAACTTTAAAATTAGATAAAGAGATTAATCAATGGAATCTAAAATTTAAGATATCAATAGGATTATAAATATAAAAAATTATGGGCATCAACAAAAAAAAAAAACCTATCCTCTAGATGCTCATCTTAATAATACTTTATAAAATAACAACATATAGCACTGAAAACAATCAATGTAAATACTTTGCAAAAGAGTAATTTCTCTCATTATAAATTGTTTTCACCCCAACCTTATTTTACACCTTTTTACTATTAAATATGGTAATCATTTCACACAAGAATATCTATAAATTATGAGTGCTTCTTCAACAGCATGATGTGAAAATTTCAATGAAATGAGAGGGAGAAGATGGTGATACAAAAAAAATGAGTGACAAATACTTCAATGGTGAGAACCAAAAATATTAGTGTATATGGATATATAAAAATTGTATAGTCAATATATATTTTAGTATAAGGTGACCTTAAAATGTAAGAAATTGAAAATAGAAAGAAATAATTTTAGTCTTTGTTTTTGGGTTCATTGAAGAGTGGATAACAAAGAGATAGAGAAAATAAACCATATAGAAAACAAATTATAGATGTTTTGTTGAATTTCAAAAGTTGGTGTTGTTTGCGATCAATGGAGATGTTGAGAGTAAATGAAAATAACTAGTTCCATATTGAAATTTGAAAATTAATATCTTGGAGCAATATCATAATAAGCTAATAGCCTTGACACTATAGAAATATAAATTGATATAGATATTGAAATTGATATGATCCAGTAAGCTAAAGAAAAATAATTATATCTAGGAAAATAGTTATAATCATAAAATGGTAGTCTCATCGAAATATAATCTACCATTATGATTAACAAGTCCACACAAATTAATAATATTGAAAATACAAATAAAGAGAGTGAAAAGGAAAAGAGACACCATTTGCAGTCACAACCCTATCAAATTTCATGAATATCACTTAGTCTATTAACATCTCAAATATCATTTATGTCTCTAAAACCATATACATATATGTACAAGTCATAAAATATTTTTTATTCTAAAAATACTTGATTCCGATATACATGCATAGGTTTTATGCACATTTTGCTTTATTTCTAGAACAATGCATCTAGAAATTGACATATACATTGAAATCAAATCATTTATTTATGTGTATATGCAATTATTTTAATGTACAATGAATAGAATTAAAGATGAAAATGTACATTTAGAATGATCATACACACACACATAAACTAAGTAAATTTAGAATGATCATACACACATAATTTTTATCATTTACAAAGTGTGTTATTATATACCAAAAATATGAAGACAATAAATTGACATTGATCATTTTCAAGTAGATTAGAAATGACTCAATGTTTTATTTCACATCATTGCTCTCTTTGAAACTTTAAATCTATCATAAAACTACCAAGAGAGAGAAAATACCTTCATAGGCCAACATTTCTTCAAATTCTACTTTTAAAAAGAAAGTTTACATTTCTAAGAATTTGATTTATCCCATGCTTAATGAATCCACAACCCTCAACCCTCACCAAATCAGCTTTCAACTAATGTTTTGAATAAAGCTTCTACAAATTCAAAGAGGTCACCTCGATATTCAAATATTTTGAGTTCAACTTCTAAAATTTAAGGACTAAATTTATGGCCGCAAATTCCATATTAAATAATTAGTCCCATTAACTGGTTTGTGATTATTTGACTTCCCTGTGAGTCCATTGAATTTTTCTTGAGTTTTTAATTTGCAAGGATGTATTTATTTTCATGATTAAATTTGTTCCATTGTGTTTTATTTGTGTGTCATTATCACTTTAAATTAGTATCCAAATCGTATCCATTAACTATTGTTTAATGGATACGAGGAATTCCAATGTTAAAAAATTCCATCTATTTCACAAGCATTTTGATCAATTATTATCACCGTTGGTCAGACTACAAGATCCGAATTACGATACATCCAATTTTGTTTTTTTAATTCTATATCCCAAACACTATCAAATGAAAAATATAATTGACCTCACAAAGATCTAAACAAACCCGATGGTTTTGAGGCCATCACCAAAAAAAAATTACCATTAACACTCTAAATTAACTATACTAAAGAACACAGACTTTTCCTTTAAAGACCAACAGTACTATTTGCACGTTCAATCCCAACTCCACCTAAAATAATTCCAGCTTTCTGATTATTAGTTACACTTCCCTCATACTAAATTTACACTCCATGTCGTAGGGATAATCTTCTCCTTCACAAGCTGACACTTTCTATGGCACTTCATACCTGAAATTCAAGACTTATTCACTTATTTCTGGGGGCGTCGTATAAATCCTTTCTCCTGCCACTATTTCTATCCATTTACCATCATCATAAAGAATATAATCAACACCATCACCATAATCGTAATTATGGTTATAATCATCTTCTTCCTCTTCATGATACTTTTCTAATGAATTGGATCGTTATGAGGCTTTTTCCTTTCCATGAATCGATCTCCTTTATTTTCCATACGGCCGTGTAACTGAAAGCATAATTTGTAGTGCACCCTAACCATAGGAACGCTTCGCAAATTTAAGCTCAAACAACACTTTCTACTCGGTATTCACATACGAAATCCTGCAGTGGAACTGCCCACAAACATAAAACCACCAAACCATTATTAACTCAGCAATGACCTTTAATTTGAGACCACAAAAATAACAAGAAAATATTTAATGCATAGTTACAAAGTTCCAACTCAAAGTCATTAGATAGTTGAAAAAAACTAGGTAGAATACGTTTTACAAATTTTAGAAAAACTTAAATAAAAAAAATAAATAAATAAATTGAATTCTTCTAACATTGATTTCTTTGTTTAAAATGCTATGGACCCTTTCTCATTAAGATGTGTTGAAAGCATTAATATCGCTATCCCTAGTTTGTTGCTAGGTGTCATATTCAATTTGAATTTAGTTGAGTTAGTTGAGTTTTAGTTAAGTATTTCTCCAGTTATTTATTACTATTGTTTCATAGTTTTTTTTTAATCTATTTAGTTCTTAATCAAAGATGAGACGTGATGTTTTCTCTATTTTCAATTTTGAATCTATCTTTGTGTATTTCTTTCTCTCCAATATTTGTCATGGTATCGAAGTGCAAGGTTGCATAAGAATTCAAGGATAGTAGCATTTTAAATTCATATGTGCTCACATAGAAATATCAGAGGTCGAGAGGAGCTAGAGGACATGAGAGAAGTGGCAGCCCAATAGAAAGAGTACTCACGCTACAAGAAGAACGAAATTTCATTTTTTGTTTTTTTTTTAAATTGTAGAGGATACCATTGGAGTATGAAGGAGAATAAAATTAGATTAATTAGACCCATACAGGGAGAGAAGGTGCGATGTAGATTTTATTTTCTACTGTAAAGGTATTTTTTTTGGTGTTTCAGAAGATGGAGGATATGTAGAAGCAAGGTCCTTTGTTTTGAGGTCAGGATGGCCTTTCCTTTCAACCTTGGTTACTAGACTTTAACCCTCTTTATATGACAACTTTAGTAACCCTAGTATGGGTTTGGCTTCCCAATTTTCCTATGTACATGGTGCACCTAGCTGTTTTGGAGGATATAGGAAATTTTCTTGATCGTTTCATAAAAAATGATGTTGAACAGATTGCAAAAGGAATCATGAATTTTATTCATATATGTGTGGAAGTGGACCTTCGAAAAGGTTTTCCATCAAGAATCCTCCTGAAATGGACAGGTAAGCTTTATGAACAAATGTTGAATTATGAGAATGCAAATTTTCACTACAGAAATTGTTAGAAACCAAGACACCTTCATGATGGTTGTCTGTATTTGCAAAGTCCCTCTTTACAACCAAAAATCAAGAAGAAGAATCATGGATGGAAACTTCATAATGGACCCAAAGCCTCTAAGTCCTCTATGTAGAAATATTGCTCTAATACAATGTAGAAAACATACCAATGGATTCAATTTGATCTTGTGATGTACTAAAACAAGATACTAAATCCTTCTACAATATTTTCGAAATACAAAACATGATCGCACAATCACATGCAAGTAAGAAAAAGAAGTAAATCAATCACAAAATATAAGATGTTCTTGGGGAACATAACTGCTCAAAACCCCTCTATCTATATTGTGTATTAATTCAAGGAATCATGAAGCAATACAATGCTTAATCTCTCATGAGACTGTCGAGTACTGTGCCAATTATCTCACACTCATCTAGGAAAAATCGGTCAAGTACATAGCCAATTCTTAACCTTCCTTCAGCCTTCCTTGCTCACAAAATTCCTAGAGAATTAGGCCCCTATTAAATAGGAATAATTTCCTTCCTTGATTGCACAATCCATCATGGCATCCCAATGAATTTATAATTGCACATCGACAATTTTATATAAATACAACCGATATTTATGTTCCCTTTAACCTCTGTCTCAACTGGGTCTTCCTCCAAACTGATATGCATGCAACTATTAACAACGAATTATCCATTATCTGATTGATCACTCATTGTGAATTAAATATAGTTTAATTCACTCGACCTCTCACTAGCTCATCACTCAATTAGAAATAGTGAAATTGAGTTTAGCTCAATTAATTGAGTTAACTAATTCACACCTACACTCCATTGATGCACCAACTGCAACTAAACCCCAAAAATATTAGAATCCCTATACATGCCTCATCGTAGACCCTCAAATCGAATTTCTAAGCTAATTGAGTCATCTTGACTTAGTTAACTCATACAAGTTGTTATGAGATGAAATTACAATTTATTGTCCAATTTATTTAAGGGAAAAATAAATTATATGCTTCACATTCCACGACCAAAATTCTGGTGCATCAAGGTTCGAGACCTTTGTGGATACAATTTTTTTCGACCTTTCTGGTTTCCAATTTCTGTTTCTTGTCTCAAATTTCAACACTCCCTCTCAACAAGAAAGGAATTCAATCTATCCTGATCTTGTACCTTAGGAATATTCTGCATGCAACAATTCTTGTTATGTCCCTATATTTTTTTTTTTTTCTAAATATGTTTAATCTATTGATAATCAGTAACCAGTATGTACATCAGGAGTAAAACCAGAGCAAGGCCTGAGTAGGCCTGTAAATCAGAAAGCCAAAAAGCTTGGCACTGCCCATTGAGGGAAACCAGAGCAAATCAAGTTCCATCAAAAAGACCCACACAGGGGCAATGTTAAAGTCTAGAACCATACAGAGACAAAATGCAAGCTTCAAACAGTGCCATAGCAAAAAAACCAAAACCAAAACCTGGGCCTGAGCAAGATCACTCGTCCGGTTCCACTTCCTCGATTCTGCACCCAAACCCATCAGGTTCTCCATCAGAGTTGTAGCGGTCCGCAGTTGTGTGAATGGTCTTGTTAGCATCAGGGGTGCACAGTCCATCACCCAGAAGTTGCTGGTGCGCAACGTTTGCATGACCCCGGTCTGGAATTGCATTCTGCTGCTCTTCCTGAGCCATCTCAATATCCATATTCACTCCAATTCCCTGATCCTCAACCTCCTCGGTGCTGGCTCTGTTCCTTGCCGGCATTTCTTCCTCATGCTGCTCATCAAGACCGACCCGCCCTTCATCAATCTGCACCCCCAGACCAGCCCGCTCATCATCATGCGGGGTTTCCCGGTACACTATGGTGACAGTGGCTGTAATACATGGGCGATTCAAAGCACTTTGAAACACAAAATGCCGGGTTTGAGAGTGAGCCGGAGCATTCTGGCCGATGGTGTTCCATCTCTCCGACCTGAGAATACGCCCACGAACAGCGTGAGAGGTGCTGGCCGAGCCAGTAAAATCCGCAGCCGAGGTGCTAGAAGACGGGGAAGAGCACCTGTAAGCCCTCCTAGAAGGACCCCGACGGCAACGCATTCTGTGCCTTAAACGAGGCATGCTGTCAGTCGTAGCAGAGAAGCTTGGGAAATGCGGAGAACCAGGCAGAGCGTTGGTGGAGTGAGAGCACGTGGGAGCTATGGGGAAGCTGAGCCAAATCCCGGACTGATGCATACAGTTACCTACAATGGAGAAATGAACATTGTCGCCCAAGACAATGCAACCATGAAGATTGGTGCGCTTGCCAGTGACGGTTCTCACGGAGGGGAGCCTCACAGTGGGCGAACAATACATAGCAAAAGGCCGAGGGGAACTGCTATAAGCCTGCTCTCTCTCCATTCTGCACTCAAATGCCTCGAAGCTATTGCCGTCCCAGCAAATTGACTGCGCCATGGATGGAGTAATGGCCAGATCTTTGTTACCCTGCTTGGAATTCTCTCGAATTGCGGTAGGAGGCTTGTTAATCGCGCTCATTAAGTTTCGACTTAAATGTTGCACAACTGAGTACAAACGCCATATGTTTGCCATGCGGTGAGGCCAGCTGCGAGCCTTAATGCCGTCTGTCCTCCTCTTGTTTCCTGTGTTAGTCACCCGCATCCGGGTCCTAGTTATGTCCCTATATTACTAGTATAGTCCCTTATTATTGTTTTTTTTTTTTTTTTTTTTTTTTTTTTGAGTAAGTTTAATCTATTAATATACAAAAAAAGGTTACATGGAGGCCGAAGCCTCAGAAATTCTCGCCCGAGAGATGGGCATTCTAGTGCAGCCATGATAGTTTAACAAAATAACAACACACAGTACCTGTAGACTGATACAGCTTTGATGCACAGAAATACTTCTAAGCACAGAGAAGCTTCCCTTATAGGGAAAACCGGCCTGAGAGTTCAAGTAGAGTATTAACCTACAGCATTCAGCTTCAGAGATGTAAACACAGTTATACAAAATGAACTGCCGCCCACTGGGGGAAAACCGGCATTCAATAGAACAAAAAGGGTAGAACCAACTGAACCGAGTCATCATACGCGAGCCAGAGCCGAGTCTGGCACCAAGAGCAGACCAAAACTGACCAGAGAAAGGAGAGGCCATTAATTACCTAGAGAGGAATGAGGGGACTCAACCACAGGGCAGGCATGAGCGTCGGGATCATCTTCGTCCTGCACAGCAACATTGACATTCGGAGCAGATGGATTGGAAGAGTTTGCACGATCCTCGTCGACCAGACCAGTGGAACAACCTCCCTTGAGAGAGCCCGCAATCGAATCCATGAAGAGGTCCTCCAAGGAACTGCCATCAACCGACTTCTGCTTCGGACCAGTGTTAGGGGGAGAACAGGCCTTATCGGACGTAAAATGCACTGGAGGAGAGTCAGACATCTTGGCACTCAAATCAGGCGACTCTTCATTGAATTCAATGGTGATAGTGGCTCTAACTGTAGGCATGTTAAGCAAGCAGGGGAAATGGAAATGGGCTCTATGTTGCTGACCCGGGAGCAAACTGGAGAGGTTTCTTGCCAGCATATCATTCCTACGCCCCAACATAGAGCTCTTGCCGCTACGAGTATTGGGATAACGACCTCTCAAGGAATTAGAGGGCGGAGAGGAGGAGCTGGGCGAGGAGGGAGAAGGACAATGAGAAGGACCCCCTCGGCACAGGCCCCGTCGGCTTCTCATCCCGTGTCTCAGACGAGGCATGGAAAAAAGATACATGGGTCTACAATTGAGAGAACAGGAGATAGCCAAACTGAGACTAGAGAAATGGCGGGAGTCAATCTCCACAGGGAGAGAGACAAGGCGGATACCAAGGCACTGAGAGCCGAAGGAACTATGCACAGAGTTGTTCGAAGCACCGTGAGAGAAAAGAGATAAAAAACCATTTCCAAAGCGTCCCGGAGAAGCTATGTCAATGTAGATGGATTGTAGATCTGGAGGAGTGTGCCGCATAAATGCTCCGGACCTTTCAAATTTAATGCCATTGATGGCGCAAAGGATGCCAAGAAGAGTGGCGGCGAATGAACTCCACGCGCCCGCCAACCGTCCTTGCCTCCTATCCATCGTGTTGGTCACCGGCATCCGGGTTAGTCCCTTATTATTGTTAGTGTAGCCCCCTTATTGTTATTTTTGTACCCCTGTAACCCCAATATAGTTATTATTGTTAGGTTGGATAGGATTATATTGTGACTCGATGGACTCCTATATATAGAAGGAGATTTTTTCATTTGTATCATCCAAGAATTGTTTGTTTATGTAATGTAAAGGAGCTTTCCCCCTCAAAATGGCTTATTTCTAAGGCATTAATCACTCTTTTCTTCTATTTTTGGAGCCTTTTTCATAACATTTAGTATCAGAGTTTTGGATTCTAGGGTTTTGCTGCTCCAAACACGTCATCGTAGAATTTTCGCTATAAATTTTTTTTCCACGAAGGTTATGAAGCTGCAAATTTTATCACGCAAAGACGAAATCCTAAGGAGCTTTGTGTAAAAATTTCAGATCTTGGTTTGCAACATTTTCGGAAATATGATCTGAGGAAGTTAGGGTTTTTTCAAGCTCCCAAATTTCATCTCAAAGAGATGACCGTGGGAAAATAGTCATAGCTCTCTCTCTCTAAGAATCACATTGGGATTTTGTGAAAAGTGGTCAAAAGTACACAGATTGTAGTTTCATATATATCAATTTCAGAGCCAAAGGAGGAAACAGTGACATGCGGCATGTTGTACAAGTTAGCTCTACTAAACCGGTCCAGAATTAGGTCATTGTGGTAGATTTGGAATAACTTTGTCATGAAGCATCCAAAGCAGGTCAGATCGTCTATATGACACGCACCTATGCGTTGGCACCTTAGTAGCACACGGATGAAAAAAACATTCGTAATAACCTCCGTCTGCCCAGGTTTTTTAGTTATGTTGAAATTTCATTAAAAGCTCTGTCAAAACCTCCATTACAAAAAAACAGATGTTGTACCAGATCTCTTTTTTAGAATTTTGGCCAATTTTATAACACTAAAAACCTCCGTTATAATCTTTGCTAGAGGGTATTTTCCTTGTAATGAAAGCTCATTACATTCTCAAATCTCTTTCATATATTAATATTAAATGTTCTAAAACATGCCATCAAAATTAAGATTATTTAATCCAGAATCAACACAGTCGAATTAGGCTTGGAAGTTTCATATGAGCATCATGAAATGTTAAAAATAAAAATAAATTGTGTTAATGCATCTTAGTTTCTAATATATCAAGTGCTAAAACGGATCATGTTACCTGTGCGAAGTTAAATTTCAGTGGAAAGGATTTCAACCAATCCTCCTAAACAATCAAGATACTTCTAGTTTACATTGAAATATTTTTCTACTATTAATAAGTAAAAAACATCAATATAATAACAATTATCATACTTAATATACAATTAAAAATATAATTTAAAATTATTTATTCTAATTTTAACCAATTTTATAATAATAGTGTAAGTATTCAATAGAATACTTATTCAATATACTAATTTATTTTTTCATAAAAAAAAAATATCAATAAAATATATAAAATTAAATATTTTAAACATATATCTTACATTTTAAAATTAAACAATATAGGATGTAAATTTAGAGAATTGTGCATCTTTTCTCTTTTTCTTATTTTAAGATATGATTTCCCATGTAATAGTATGGTTTTTCCATAATATTTTTTAAACCTATATACACCATCACCATTTAAAAAATTGTCATTTGTAAGTTAGTAATATCAATATTAAATAACATGACTTATTATTGTTATGATAAAAACCATATTACTAGAAATGTGTAAGCTAACTAGTATTAAAAGTAATATCAAACAACAACTATCATGGTACAAAATGTCATAAGGTCAACATACAACATATGTATCTTGTAGGATTGTTGCCTTTCTCCATATTAACATTTATGAGCTTGCCTTTCAATGCCAACTTCCTATGGTTTTTGCTATTCTGAAACAGATCTATTAAGGCCTTCCACATCACATATGGTGTCTCCTTTCCGTGGATATTCGAGACAATATGATCTCGAACTTCTTATAACAAGATCCTTATTTCCTTTTCTTTTTTCTTCTTCCAAGCATCCAGAAGTTGAGCATTTGTTGTCATGGGCTGAGGAATACCACTATCAATGAATTCCTTCGGTCCATTTTTCTCTAGCACCGCATCCATCTTTTCCTTCCATGCTCTGTAATTTGAATCTCCCTCAAGTTCATATTCGAGTCTCAAGATATTGAAAGACATATTGATCTATTGCTGGGTCTTGAAGAACAAATCTGAAAATTTGATATACGTGTTCAAAACAAACTATGTTTCTTCTCTTCTATGGTGATTCCTGCTCTGATACCATGTAGAAATTATACCAATGGATTCAATCTAATCTTGTAATGTATTAAAACAAAATACTGAATCACTTCTACAAATTTGCAGAAACCAAATATGATCGCATAATCACAAAAAAGAGAAAGAAATCAATTGATCACACAACACAAGATGTATATGGGGAAATAAACTTCTCAAAACTGCATTATTTGTATATTTCATAAAGTCAAGACCATGAAAAATTACAGTGTTAATCCTCTCACTGAGAAACCTCTACACTCTGATGACTATCTCACTTTGATCTACGAAATATCGGTCCAAAACTTAATTAATTCTCAGCCCCTCTATGCACATATTTTCTGATGCATTACTGAAGGAATTTTGGCCCTATTAACTAGGAAATTCCTTGGAATTGATTGTGCAATTCATCTAAGTATTTTTTTTGACCTCATGTATGACCTGTATAATTTTATAATTATACAAATAATAGTTATCTTCCCTTTAAGCCCAATCCCAACTGCTCCTTCCTTAGAACTAACATGCAACAACTATTTATAGTGAATTATTAGTTAACTGATTGACCACCACTTTTGAATTAAATCAGATTTAGAACTAGTTAATCTCTCAATTAGAACTAGTTAAATTGATTTTAACTCATTACTTGAGTTAAATAATTACAACTCACAAATAACTATAATTGGACCCCCTAAAAATAGTAAAATCCTCTACATGCCTCGTCTTTGACCCCCAACTAGAATTTCCTAAGCTAACTAAGTATTTCTAACTTAGGTAAGTAATACAAGTTGTCATGTGATGGAATTAAAATTTCTCTTCAAATTTAATCAAGGGAAAATTAAATAAGAAGCCCCCATTGGGTGTCATTTCTTTTTTACATTTCAATGGTTATGGACATTATGAATTTTCATGGCTTCCGTTCTTTCTTCCAGCCACTGAATAGATCATGTCACTTCAGCATTGGTTATATGGATTTGTCCTCTATATCCTCCTTTGGCTCCTCGTCTAACTTTGTGTTCCATGTTAAACTAATTTTTGTTAGTGTAGATGCAAGATCTGCTCTGATACAATTTGGTGTGTGACTTAACTTTAATAAAGCTTTATATATGGCAGGAAAGGCCCAAAAATGCCCCTTTAATGTTCCAAATATGAACTAGAACCATTGTAACCAAAACCGCCAAGCTCAAGCATATTTTAATATCCACAGAGACAATTTTATACATTAATTTACAAGCATTTCCCACTCTCTATAGCTACCAATTATTTTACACTTTCGTCCTACTCTAAGCATTGTGACCCCACCACAAGACCTTGAGCCACACACAACCCTTTTCTCTGTCGAGATGTTTCATCGTGAGCTTAGATCGCCTCCACTTAGATCTTAATGCTCCCTTACCACTCCTACAAACCACCGACTTGTGTAGTATAAAAAAATGCTTTATTTTACTTTATACCTGATCACTAAGACCAAAGAAACACACATAAAAACACATTCCACTCTAGATATTTAATTAATCCAATAATTATATGAATATAAAGTGCCAATATAGATCCTCAAATTTAGGATCGAATGGGCTATTATTGGCTTAACAAAACAAAATACAACAATTAACTGAAAGTATTAGATTACATGGCAATCAAAAACCAATTATATCCTAACAATCCACACATTTAGGAACAAACTCCTTTAGTACAATATTTCTACCTCTGGCTCAATTTATTTTTAATGGGTGTCCCTACGTCATACTAAGACTAAGGATGCTCAAGAGCCTATTATAAAAATAAATCATTGACTCATTCCCATGTATGTATGTGAATGTTTAGGTGTTGCCGCCAAGGAGGGTGTGAGTGAACATTTAAGTGGAGCACTGTCTAAATACACTAAAGGGCTTGAGGAAGCCAGGAGGAAACAAGACCCCTTCAACCATGGAAAAATGACACATAATGGAAGAGCGATAAACCAGAGGAGAGTTGATGCGACATTTCCCTGACATTTAATTTGTTTAGAGTATATTACTTTGAGCATAGGGAATTTGTTTTTATTTGGGGTAAATTTTATTCAAAATTTGATTAGAATTATTAAAATTGTAAGTTTAATTTACGTGTACATCCCTAAGTGTTTTTATTATGGAATAATTAATGATGATGATGATGATAATTTAAAATACAGTTTTAAATTAATTAGTTTTTATAACTTTCTTAGTTGTAGTTATGTGAGATGTATTAATTTAATTAATAAAAAAATATTTAGCAATAGATAGTATCTTAGTTTTGATGAAAAAAAATGAATGTGAATTTAATAAACTTGAAATAGGATTGTACCACCTTGATATAATAATTTTTTTGAATTTTATTGAGTTGAAATTTAGAGTTACTAACAATGTGTCTTTTCAGTTATTGATGAAGAGGATGATTATGATGATGGTTAATAGATAATGTGGCTTGAATGATTATGATGATGGAACATATTTAGGAAGATGGTTAATAGATGACGATTGAATGAGTTTTTAATATAGATTTTAATTAAATAAATTTAATTTTTAAAAACATAAAAATGATAGATAATAATTACATTGTAATTTAAGAGAAAAATGACAACAGAACATTAATTTTGAGTTTAAATCAAAGAAATATTGGTAAACAATGTTTTGAAATTGTAAATGTGACGATGTAAAAGTGCAAGTGCAAACTCATTATAATATGTAATCAATAAAATATCAAAAAATTTATTTTAGCGACAAATAATTTTCATTTTAGCAACAATATTTGTACATCCCATTCATCCACAACTTAATGAAAACGTCTCAACAATCACTGGACATCAATCTTTGCTTGCGGGTCGTTGACACCTCCTAACAATCGATGTAAATCGCCAAGTAGCTCATGTATTTGCCCTACAAATTTGCGGTCTCGACGTACAATCGAAGTAAATGGCCAGATAACTCATGTATTTGCCCTACCAGGTTGCGGTCCACCTCGAGAGGTTGCAGTCCACCTGGCCGCTGGAGATTGCGGTCAACACCTCCTAACAATCATTTTACATCGCCAAGTAGCTGAAACGGTTATGTTTTCTTTATGAGAGGAGGTCCCATATTTTTTTTTTGACGCATCGTGGTGAATCGGTAATTCTTTAGATTAATCTAGGGGAGACTTAGGATCAATCCTCATGGTCACCAATATAACACTAGGATATATCCAACATCCTGTATGTCAAATATACCAGTTCTTATGATTCAGCAAGAGACTAGACACCTCGGGAAAGAGAGAGCCTACTCCTGAGCCATTATCATAGCAAGCCACATACTCAATGAGATTTGAACTGCAGTCTTTTGAGTTTCACCCAAGAAAATTTTTTGTCAAACCACACATCGTTCAAGTTCAAGTTCAAGTTGGGTTCTTTGTCACTCAATTCTTTCAATGATTCCTCCTTAGCATCCAGTGCCACATTATCTTCTATCTCATCTCCCCACAAAGTACACTTCTTGTTGCATCTTTTGCACGGCTTCCCTGATTCTTGGTTAGAATGATGGAAAAAATGACGATGGTTGCGGTCCGAAATAGTCATTTCGCAAACATAACACATTGTTTTTCTACACCTCCTGCACTTGACGCTATTACAGCCATTAGTCGTTACTATCTTAGCCTTGAAAATTTTACATTCTCTTACAACAGCCTTTGTCATCCTCTCGTCCACTTCCACTCTTGTACAACGAGCAGTGTCACATATCTTTTCATTCACTTCTTCACACAATAACGGCAGGTGACTCGGCTCCCTGTAGTGGATGCATGAAGCCTTTAAACATTTTGCGTTTAGACAGTCCATAACTTGTAAACACTTGTCCACTTCACATGGAATGCCGCAAAATGGAAAATAAACCAGGTTTTCCAGTTTGGCTGCAATTATAGCATCTTGAGATTGGCCCTCTTCATTTACAAAGTGTGTTTCTATATACCAAAATATGAAGACAATAAATTGACACTGATCATTTTCATGTAGATTGGGAAAGACTCAAGTTGTTTCTCTCTTTGGAACTTTAAATCTATCATGAAACTAACAAGAGAGAGAAAATACCTTCATAGGCGGACATTTCTTCAAGTTCCACTTTTAAAAAGAGAGTTTGCATTTCTAGGACTTTGATTTATCCCCATGCTTAATAAATCTAGACTTAAAATGAATACACACTATGTTGAACCCTAACCAAATTAGTTGTTGACCAGTGTTTTGAATAAATATTGGAGAGATTCAAAGAGGTCACCTCCATATGAAAATATTTTGAGTTCAACTTCTAAAATTTTAGGGTTAAATTTTAAGGCCTCAAATTCCATATTAAATATTTAGTCCCATTAATTGGTTTGTCATTTATTTGATTTTCCTGTAAGTCCATTGAATTTTTTTTGAGTTTTTAATGTGTAATGATTTGTTTCTTTTCGTGATTAAATTTGTTCCAGTGTTTTATTTGTGCATTAAATCCTTTTCTCTAAGCCTTAGTTATTTTATTTTGTATTTTTTGATATTTAGTATTTATGGGTTTAACACAATTTTGGAAAAACATTTTTGAATTTTTTTTATAAATTTATAGGTATCCTTCAAGCTTGGAGTGATCCCTTACCAACTTCCTAAGCATAAGTATGTTACTCCTTTAAGTTTTGGTTTCCCTTACTTATCTAAGTTTGTTTATATTAAATACTAATCACATTTCTATTTCTGTTTTTCTTGATTAGGAAAAAGGCTTCCTATGTACTCAAGGATTATGACAAAACTTTGGAATTAGAAGGTTTTTCAATTAACAAATGTATGCCTTAAGCTATAAATTATTGATCTCTTCATGATAAAAGTATATTCATTCCTTTTTATATTCTACATTACTAATATTTTCTTTTTTACCTTTCTTGAATAAAAAAGATTCTTGATTGGGTGATTCATCCTCAGATAAATCTAGCCTCCTCACACATTTGATTATTCTTATAAATATTCTCTCGAAAATCCTAACCTAAGGGTATATCAATGATAATATGTCAAACACTAGCCCACTTAGCGTTATTGGTGAAAAATGCTATTTTTGATGTTTTGATGTTTGGGGTTTTTATATGGTTATGAAAACCCTAACCTCTTAGGGTTGAATGGAGCTACCTGAAATCCAAAACATTTAAAGTTTTGATAAATTAGGGTTTTCTATGTTATGTATTTAAAACCTATACATTTAGTGTTTGGTAGGGTTTGTGAGAAAAATCCTTATTGAGATATTGTCCTAGCAATGAAACCCTAGGCATATGCTTGTCCATATAATAAAATAGTTAGATGTATGAATATGTTTGTATCATCGGGTTTGACTAACTTATACTTGTGTATGATGATGTAATTCTAGATATATGTGTTGACTTAATTATTGTTGGCCATTTGTCTGAGGGTTTCGAACTAAGGGTTTCGAACTAATCCCTAGTCGAAGTTTGATAATCGAGGATGATAGAGAATTCTGTGATTTTGTAACTAAATCTTAATATAACATTTAATCTCTAATACCTCATGAAAATTCTGAAATTGAGCTATGATTTGTTTTTATTATTGAAGCTTAAAATTTCATGTATTAAATCTAGGATTTGCAGTAAAATCCTAGTGCGAATTTTAACATATGAATTATAAAATTTGTTAGATACTTTGTTATAGTTATTTGAATTGTTTATAGGGTTTAAAAATTCATCCTAGATATAATGATTGACGAGATTTAGGGTTTGTATCAAAAACTGAGAAATAAGTTTGAAGTATATGTTTCTTGATGATTGTTTTTAAGTATGTTGAAAAGTCTAAATGCTTCCATCATTATATGATTTTGATAAGATTAACTTCATGCTTCTTCAAAGTGGGTTGTGCTTTCTATCTAATATGTGTAGGTACATTGTCTTTATATGTTGAATATTCCCATAAGTAAAGTTAACATGATGAGAATTATAAAGAAATATATTCAAGATGAATTTGATAAGAAGGATGGAAGCTATGAAAAATTCTCCAATGAAGAAGTTGATCTCCCTAAGTTAAGAGGGAGCCTGGGTAGAAGATATCTCCGTAAGATTCAGAGGGAGGGCATATCATAGTCATGATGAATACTTTAAAAGAAGAAATTGGAAAATGTGTTTTGAAGGTGTTGGTTGTTGAATATGTTACTACATGTAAAGTAGGAACATAAGTTGAAGAATCTTCTTTCAAAGATTCGTTTGGAAGTCTTACTGTGGAAAGAAACGTCTATATGACTTAAATACTGAAGAGTTTTTTACTTAGATATGTACATTTGAAAGTTTGTTATTAATTGGGGTTATGTCCTGACAGGAAAATTTATCAAAGATTTGGTAAGTTTGGTAAGGAGAGATGTGTTAATGATCTGTTTCATCAAGGTAGATTTTCTACCGATTGGAATAATCAAGAGTGTTGATGCTTTGTAAGTGGCACATTGCGTAAATGTATAGGGAGGGTGGAATTGGTCATAGAGATCTCAACTTAGATACACACCTAGACCCCTAGGTTGATGGTTATTAAGTAAGTGTGATGGTACCTAAAAAGACTGAAATTATTAGTCCATAGTAATCCCATATTGGATATATTTCCCTAGTTAGGAATGTAGTCCATGGCATTATGGTTCCTACATTCTTCATAGTTCATATATAGTTTGAAATCTTCCTTGTACTTGTTATGAATAACTCCCTAGTTAAGAGGAAGTGTTGAAGAATGTAATTAGGTTCAGTCTTCATAAATGTATTTGAGTCATGTACTTATCAAAAGAATGAAAATAAAATTTTATTATTATTACAATGACTCACTAAAGCATGGTTTTCAAGCTTGGATAATCATGTTTTAGGTCAAATTCCACATTGAGGAATGCTAATATTTAATGAGTTCGTAGATTCTTCGAACATTTAAAGAGACACTTATTGGGGTTTTGAATCATGTAAAAGGGATTATTTTTTAGCCAAAAATGAATTGTAATCTCCACACCAAGTTGGCCTCAAGGAGATCAAGTTGACCTAAATAATATCAATTTGACCTCACCAGAAGGGCGTATACTTAAGTAGTTTGATTCATTTGAAGTCATCACTCTGACATATGTTCGATATCACAAGAGGAGCTGGAAAAAGTGTGAAATATGGAAGAAGTCCTAAGAGAAGTGTGAGGTTGGAGAAGAAGCAGGAATAAGGAAAAATCAATGTTTTGGACTCTCTCTCACACGTGTGGGATCCTCCTGTAATATCTCTATTTTCGACATTTTATAATGGAAAAGACACATAAAGGTCAGGGGAACCCCAGAAATAAAATATGTAAATATATTAATTGTGTAAATTAATATATCAATGTGGGAATAAAGCCATGGTGTAAAGACAGAGTAAATTCAGATGAGGAATTGAAAATCCATGAGGAGGGACTAGATTCCTAATACCTTCCCAAAATTCTCCAAAACACCTTGAATAAAAATTAAATAAAAAAAATATTATTAGATGGCAGAAAAATATCTAATAAAAGCCTCATTAAAGTCCAAAGTTACTCAGAAGAGGTAAGAACAAAATTAGAAAGTGGAAAAGATAGTTTTAAAGAAGCTTTTGCGGAAGAAACAAAAGTAAATCCTAAGCGAAGGGAAACAACATCCCAAATTAACTCGACACAGTTATGGAAACATGTTGAGAGAAAGAAAGCTTAAATAAGATATTTCTAGTCATACAAGAGGTTGTCTACACTGTGGAAGAATTGGTCTATGCTCGGAGGGAGCTGTGGATTAAACTCAAGGTTGGGAGGAAAATAGTATTTACCAGATTAGTATGCACATTCTGTGAAGTTTTATGTTTTATATTACTATTATACTTTATATAAATCTGATGTAGATTAGAAAAGGTTATATTTGATGAATTGTGACTGAAATTTTGGTACAATTAATTCATAAATTTTGGGTAATGTTATATGTTGAGTTCAGAAATAAAATAAGCGTTATATGTATTAACAAAGATTAACCATAGTTGGGTATAGTTAATATTATATATGGTTACATAGACAAAATTTAACATTATGATCAACATATAGAATCTCTAAACCTTGGGAAAGGGTCTAAATCTTTTGTTATGTAAATCTGATTAATTTCAGTACCGGTACCAATAAAACAACATAATTCTGCCATAATAATAACATTCAATTATGGAAAATATAGAAAAATCTAAACCAAATATAGTTTAGATAACTAGCATAAACATAAACATATATCTGAATGATGCATAGACAACTCAGATATAAACTTTAAGTAGAAGAATAAAACTACAAATTTGAATGAGGAACATATAATTTAGATTTAAATTTTAACTAGAATTATAGTATATTGTCATTTCATAAATACTTTCTATTCTATGCATATTCAGTCATATAAGAATAGATATGTACTAAACACAAAAAATTTTAAATTTCATATAACAGTCTTAACATATATGAACATCCTCTCACGGAGATGAGGATAAGAATACCTTACAAATTAGTCAAACAGAATAATTTCTATAGCTAATTACAATTTGACTTAAATTCATCCCTTAAAAATTTAACTACAAGGTATGGAGTTGTAATTGGTAAATAATATATAGAGGTTGTTGAACCCTCTATATTCGAATGACCGTTCTGGAAGAAGACAAAACATGTCGTCAGATCTTCTGACATGGGATTGTAAAGAAATGTAGTGGAATTTAATGAGATATAACATACCTGTAACGAGGCATATACAACAATGTTAGAATAATATTAACTATATTGAAAATATTTTGCAAAAGACAGACAGTTTGTACAAGTAACAATAATAAAAACTATACCTGTCTAAGGATCATCAAAGTGAGAATTCCTCCTGTACATAATAGAAATAAAATGTTAAGTACAGGAATATAAAAGAGATTAAAAAAATTGTAATACTATAATTATATAAAGCAAATGTAGTTAATTAATTACTTGTGAGGATGGTTGTAGCCTTGTACAGTGGATCTTAACATAGTTGAGGGAACTATGAAAATCTAGAAAATGGGTTTTCTAGTATTAGAAATAGAATAAAAGATTATAATTATTAATTACAATCAAAATTTGGACTTCGATAAACTCTAACTGAGTTGAGTATATAAAGAAATTAATTCTGATAGTTAAGAAAAATCAAATTCAACTCAGAAATTTCACCATTTTATAATACTTCCAATTCAAGTATATCGAGGGAAATTTATACATGAAGACAAAAAAAAATATAATACCCTATCTAATTATACAGACATATATTATAAACTTATTAAAAATGAGAAATTCACAGCCATTGTTAAAGACAATGCAAATGTAGAAATTAAAGTAAATTGGAGTGTCTAATTAAAATTTCAAAGAAACAGAGTATACTTCTGTTAAAATGAAATTGATGTAAACGAGTCCTAAGTTCATGAAGCATTTCAATAATAGTAAATAACATAATTTTTACCAATACATAGGCAATAATGAGTGTTGGTGGAGCATGAAGCCAAGGTAGGCTCGTATCACCAAACCCTCTCTATAAATGCAAATTTAATTCGAATATATATATATATATATATATATATATAGAGAGAGAGAGAGAGAGAGAGAGAGAGAGAGAGAGAGAGAGTAACAAAGAATTAACATCTCATCAGAAGTCGAAATTATAGTTATCAATTCTATAATACATTGAACCAATTTAATGGAGGAAAATGAAGATTTTTAAATTGAGAAAATCCAAAATCAGTGAATTAAATCACAGTCTTTAGTTATAAATTTAAGGGAATCGAAACTTGGGGAATGTTTTGTATTGACGTTTTCTTTAAGGGAAAAATGGAATAGACCATTCGAAAACCATTCATCATCGTTCTGTAGAAATGCAAAATGAACTCAAGAAGGAGGAAGTCTAAATATGAACCCCATTAATATAACTAAATCATTAAGCTAAGGAAGCGACTATGTAGGCATCGAAGAGAGTTAATTTGGGGAAAATCGATTTTTTCTCAACACAAAATTTTCCATTTAAAATCCACGAAATGAAAATATTGTAAAAAACATAAATCAATCATACGAAAACTAGGAATGAAAAACCAAACTAAAATTAAAATTAGTTGAAACTTATATATAAATGAAATGGGAAATTCCATAATTTATGGATAATAAATGAGAATACCGAGAATGCACAAAACTAGGTGAAACCCTGTAATTGAGGGAAATAAATCAAAATAAAATGCAAGAATGTAAGAAATCAGAGTGTTACCTTGCCTCTGGCCATCGATATTTCTAGAGAAATATATGATAACTCAACCATAATCTATTTCCATAATAAAACTACAGCCAAAACAAAAATTTGTTAACCATCTCAGAACTATAATGATCTTTCATTATAACTAGAAAATCTTGACAGAGAATGAAAAAAAAACACAGAGTAATAACATGGTATAGAGGAAAACTATGGAAATTTTACCTGAAATGCGATTGAAAAATTTAGAGAGTTAAGGAAGTTAGTTGGGTTGACCCTAGTACGTCCATGTAAGGCCGGTACATATGGAAAAGGGAGAATATTGTTATTGTATGAACTTCGCTAAACCTCAAGGTAGAAACCATGGAGAAATGTTATTTGTGTATGGCCCACACCAAAGAAATGCGAAGAAAGAAAATGTGCCAATGAAAATGATGTAATAAAAATAAAATTCATTCCAAGTATTGAAAAACCTAGACTTAATCCACACCATCGAGGCAGGGCAAGATCTATCATACACATAGTAGCAACCGTACAAAACCCATGTGACTTGCAAATATGAAGGTAAGACTAATAAATGAGTTAAGATTTCGAAATGATAAGGGTTAAATGCACTTTGGTGAAATCAAATAAAGCATAACTCACAAAGATCTCAAGTGTGAAACGTATTTAATTACACCATAATACATTGTCAAATCGTATGAAGGGGAATAAATTATATGGTTATAGATATCATGTAAATAATGAAAACTTTGCTAGGTTTATATGGAGAGCATACGTTTCATAAAAATCAATGTGGTTAAAACATTATACATATACATAACTGTACCTTAGTTATAAGTGTGTCTATGTAGGTATGCTTATTATAAGGGCCTTCATAACTTTACCTTGTGGCAATTTGTATAAGTATTAGGATGACATATAAATATTTTTTATATATACAAGAACTATATATATAAAGGGTTTCCAATTGACTAATATATAAAGAGTTATATATTTCATGATGTTGGAAAATATATATAGAATGGACTGCTATGTAAAGAGTAATATATATATATATATATATAAGGCTAAATTAGATTCCAATAATATAAATATCATAAATTCTAATCCTATGAGGATAGGAAATAAGAATAGTGATGTATACATTAGTTAACATTTAAAATCACGAAAATGTATACAAGACAAATTAATATTTTTTATTTGGTAAATAAAGGTAATACATTTCTTTACAAAAATCATGGTAACGAATGTAGTTATTAAGAAATATATGATCAAACCAAGATAATTACAGAAAATAAATTAAGTAGTGACAATCTATAAGATTGTACTGTTGTGACAATATTAAATGATGAAAGTGTCAGAAAATAATTTTTAGTATGACCAGAATTCCTATATATATATATATATATAATTGGGTAAGTGAAGTTGTTACAAATGGTATCAAACCCCATGTTAAAACTCTGGGCTTATGGGTCGCAATATAGGGAAATATTTATGTTGTCAAATTCACATTAATTTTTTTTAATTATGATTACTAATATCTGTGAAGAAAAAATCTAGTGCAGGTATCAATGCAGAAAAAGTACAACTGTAATTATTATTGACAAAGAAAAGTTGTAAGTAGAACTGGGAAGAGGAGGGGCCCTATTAGATCTGAAATGCTCAAATGTTAAAAATAACATTTCAACAATAATAAGCTTAGTTAAAGAATAACTATGAACGGTTGCTGCAGTAGTGAGAAAAAGAAGTTGGTAAAGAAATTACCTCTAATTATAGTTTCAAATGAAATAGAACTCAACTCAGAGAGGTCTGAGAGTGGGGAAGAATCTTCTTAAACAACATAATAAAAGGGAGTTCCAGAGAGAATTCCGAAATTAAACTAAGTCTCCAGCCCTTAAATAAGAAAAGGGATGTGGAACATGACTCCTAAAAAAGATTACTTCCATGTATATGAATACGGAAGAAATCTAAAAATAACAATTGTGGGTTACTAGTGGCAAACCAAAGTCACACTTTGGTGAAATAAACCAAAAGTTTACATAGACTTGATTGAAATTTAAAAAAAAAAAATTGTGCAATGACAATAATTTCAAGAGAAATTCAAATCTCGATACCTGAGTAAGATGCAGTATGACAACATAGTAAATAAACAAGTATGAGCTAAGGCACAACAACTCACTGTAGACAAAATTGTGATGAAATTCAAAAAAATTATTCAATATGTGCCTTACATCAGGGGGAAAAAGGCCAATGAATAGTGAATTCTGACTGTCAAAACCACATCTAAAAAGACAGAATTGAAAGTAACAATTCTAAACAGTTGTTCAAAAAACACGATTGTGTTACCAGCCATAAAAAGACCAGATCGATCAACTGAAAATCTAGTGAAAGCAAGAGACAGACAAACTAAAAATCAGTTAGCAATGATTGAAATTGCAAGTACACATTCTAACCAACTTGTGGTTCTTTTACTTGATTTAGTAGAAAATTGTAAATTGTATCAGCCTCAAGATAGTGGAAAAAGGTAGTTGAAAATTAGGAAAAGGTAAATACTTGTGACTGGTACATAAAATTTCAGGAACAAAGAAGAAGGTCATTCATCAACTAACTAAATTGTCTGAAAAAAGTAAGATAAAATGGTATATAATTCCAATACATAGTTGTATGATATTTAGTGGAAATGGATTAAATGGAACCACAGAAAGTAATAGGGAATGGCTTGAAGGGTAGGTACTTGCACTAAGAAAATAAGAAAATATGTTACAGTTAATGGAAAATAAAAATTAATTACCATTAAAAATATTTGACAATACAACAAGAACGGACAACAAGAAAAAAATTGTCAGGTATGTTGCCCAAGTTGGGGAATTGGGATAGCCAACAAGAATAAGTCTATGGGAGACTTATCTATAGTTAAGAAAAAACTTCAAGGATGTATAGAGTGAATACTCTTGAACAATAAGAACTAAAAGTTAAATTACAAGTGGTATAATTCAGATAGACAATAATAACATTAAACCAAGCATGTCTCTGGGGGAGAAGCACAATGTTTTTTTTCCAAAAAAGAGGGATGACATGTCTATAAAATTGGACCGTTAAGCTAGTTAAATATCAAGAACTAGTTAAATTTTGAAAACACAGATGAACTAATTGATCAAATGGGAAGAAAACATTTATAAGACAATATTCTTAACTGGAAAAGGATAATATAAGGTTAAAACGTTAACCTTTGGACTTACAAAAAACATGTTATAGTCCTACATACAGGTACTTACTGAACAATATACTACTGAAACAATTGAACAAGTTAGCATGAGTATTAAAAGAAGATATTCCAATATACTCTAGTAAAAGGGATAAGAATATCGTAGCATAGTATTATAAATACTTCGATAATTGTAACTACATGTAAAACTCAACCAATGTGAGTTTCACAAAAACCCAAGAGATAATAATTGAACATGATAATTCTAAAGCGGGATTGGTGATAAATCAGAAACAAGTAATATTGAATTGACCCAAATCCAATGAGATACTAGCAATACAATCAAATAAGGAGTATTTCTGAATAATGTCATAAAATTGAAAAAGGATTTATGCATTGCAGAAAAATGAAAATAAAACCTTGAGTGGAAATAACAAATGAAAAAATATTTTGGAATAGCTAAAATGGAAAATTAGTACTATAGTGAAAGTTACTAATTCAGCTAAGGAGTGGTGGTGTATACTAAAAAATAGTATCAAGAGACTGAGAGAAAGGTTGTTGCAAGATAATGCAGAAATATTATATGAATATCGAAATTTAAAATTTGAAGAAACATGAAAATAGTTTTGTACTCTATGAAGTATAATTTGATGATGTAATAAATACCTTAAAAATGTTGGAATAGCAACAGGGAGAAAGCTAAAGTTAGTGATAATAGGTCATAAATATTCCTTTATTCAAATAAAGTGAAATTCAAAATAAGTATGGTGGAAAAAAATTTCCTTAGTAAAAATGATGGAAGGAAAAGAAAACTGAATTGTTGATCTGTAAGTAGACAAATTCATCAAAATTCTGACACATAGAAATAGTAGTGAAAAAAATTGAAGTGGGAAAACGAATGCAAGGGAGCATTGTTGAAAAAACCCTCAATAGGTAAGATTTCGATAAGATGAAATTAACTGATAACAAATAAATCAACCCAAAACTAATTGTTACAAGTAAAGTTTATAAAATTATAAGGTGTCAAAGATGAACCCTAAAATAATAGATGAATATCATCATAATACTAGCAGAAACCTTGTGCAGGTGATCTATGTATATGAATATAATAACCACCTTGAAGGAGATTATACTTTGACCAAGGATTAAGAAGGAGGTAACAACGAAGTAATTTAGAACTTCAATATCCTACTAATACATTAAATTCCTTCTTTAATTTGGAATAGAAGAAAATTTTGGTAGCAATGGAATTTAATTCTTGACTACTAAGTAGCAAGTCCAAGTAACAACATGAAAAAAAATTGTGGGAAGAATCGAGACTCTAACGAAAACAATACACTTCTATTTTTACAAGTAACACATCACATGTGACCATAAAAGGAAATAAATTTGTAACTCCATAGAATCACACAATGGATCTCTCTGATAGAAATACCAAAAGTACATATACTTTTGGGAACATCAAGTCTAGAGGAAAGGGGGGGAGTTGAATTGCAGTACAACTTATTATCCTCATATAGTTAGACAGAAAGAGAGATCAAAACAAATATTAGCAGACATACAGTATAATTATAAAATAGATAAAATCTAATAGTCAGGGAGAATTTCTTTATTGCTATAAACTGCATACAAATATAAGTATGAGATGCCCAGTGATAAAAGTCAGTCAAAAACCTTGTATGAAAAAAGAAAAAAAAATGGCCACACTCCACTTAGTGGAAATTAACAGAATAAAAAATTGGTTCTGATACTATAATTAATACAGTAGGTGGAAACAAACTATAGAAAGAATTCATATAACTTGTTGGAAGAATGATGCAAGAATTCAAAAAATAATCAAATATGGAGATCAGGTATATCTAAGAATTAAACGCCACAAATATGATATTGCACACTAACAATTATGTTGAGAAACACCTCAAAATTATTGGGCCATGAGGATAGAAGTGAGAGTATAAAATCTCTCTACTTCATCGTATAAGAATTGGTTTCATATTTCATTATTGGAAAATGTATTTACATGAACCTACTCATTTGATTGGATTGTGATACAAGTGGAGAAAAAAATGAAGTTTCATCCAGATAAAACAGTAGTGGGTGAAAGTGCAGTGGAAACACTCCGCACCTGAGGAAGCTACTTAGGATCAGGAAGTTATGATGAAATAAACATAACCATTTTAGGTAAATGAAAAAACAGGGAGATTTGCATAAACCAAGGACAGTGTTTTTTTTAGAGGGGGACTATGTAATATCCCTATTTCCAACATTCTGTATATTGAAAAGACACATAAAGGTCAAGGGTACCTCAGAAATAAAATATTTAAATATATTAATAGTGGAAATTAATATATAAATGTGGAAATAATACCATGGTTTAAAGACAAAGTAAATTGAGACCATGAAGTCAAAATCCATGAGAATGGACTAGATTCCTACGACTTTCCCAAAATTCTCCAAAAAACCTTGGAGAAAAACAAATTAAATTAAATTTTATTATATGGGAGGAAAAAATCTATTCAAATCCTCAGTAAAGTGGAAATTTACTGAGAAGAGGTAATAATAAAACTAGAAAGTGGAAAAGCTAGTTTTAAGGAAGATTTTATGGAAGAAACAAAAGTAAAACCTAGGCTACAAGAAACAACATCCAAAATTAACTGGACGCAGTTATGGAAACATGTTGAGGGAAAGAAAGCTTAAATAAGCTATTCCTAGTTATACAAGAGGTTGTATACACTGTGGAAGAATTCGTCTCTGCTCGGGGGGGAGTTGTGGGTTAAGCTCAAGGTTGGGAGGCAAATAGTCTTTACCAGATTTGTATGCACATTCTGTGAATTTTTATGTTTTATATTATTGTTATACTTTATATAAATATGATGTAGATTGGAAAGGGTTATATTTTATGAATTGTGACTGCAATTTTGGTACAATTAATTCATAAATTCTTGGTAATATTATATGTTGTGTATAAATTAAGTGTCATATGTATTTAACAGAGATTAACCATATCTGGGTATATTTAAACTTTTCTATAGTTACATAGACTAAATTGAACGTTATGATGAACATACAAAATCTCTAAATCCTGGTTAAGGGTATAAATCTATTGTTAGATACATCTTATTTATTTCAGTATAGGTACCAATAAAGCAACATAATTCCACCATAACAATACCACTCAATTATGGAAAAGATAGGAAATATAAACCAAACATATTTTACATAACTAGCATAAACATAAACATATATCTGAATGATGCATAGACAACTCAGATGTAAACTTTAAATAGAAGAATAAAACTACAAATCTGAATGAGGAAGAGATACTTCAGATTTAAATTTGAACTATAATTATTGTAGGTTGTCATTTCATAAATACTTTCTATTCTATACATATTCAATCATATAGGAATAGATATTTACTAAAAAAAAACATGTTTAAATTTCATATAACTGTCTTTAGATATATGAACATCCTCTCAGGGAGATGAGGATAATAATACCTTACAAATCAGTGAAAAATAATAATTACAAGAGTTAATTACAATTTGACTTAAATTCATCCCTGAAAAATTTAACTACAAGGTATGGAGTTGAAATTGGTAAACAGGATATAGAGGTTGTCGAACCCTCTATATTCGGATGACTGAACTGGAAGAAGATAAAACATGTCATTAGATATTCTAACATGGGATTGTAAAGAACTGTAGTGGAATTTAATGACATATAACATACCTGTGACGAAGCATATACAACAGTGTTAGAATACTATTAACTAGATTGAAAATTATTTACAAAAGACAGAGAGTTTGTATAAGTAACAATAATAAAAATTATATCTGTCTAAGGATCATCAAAGTGGGAATTCCTCCTGTACATAATAGAAATAAAATGTTAAGTACAGGAATATAAAAGACACTGAAAATTTTGAATATTGTAATTATTTATAAAGCAAAGATAAGTAATTAATTACCTATGAGGATGGTTGTAGCCTTGTACAGTGGATCTTAACATAGTTGAGGAAACTATGCAAATATAGAAAAAAGGATTTCTAGTATTAGAAATAGAAGAAAATATTATAATTATTATTTATAATCAAAATTTTGACTTCGATAAACTCTAAGTGATTTTAGTATAAAAAGAAATTACTTCTGATAAATCATATTTTGATAAATTACTTTTCATAAATCCAATTATGATAATCACATTTTGAATATCAAACATCATTTAACAAAATAATTTATTAGAAATTACCCATGATCTACACAATACACTAGTGCATTTCTCCACCCCGTTGAAGGTCGAATACTTACCTATGAAATTTTATGACGAGGAGTACATTTGTTTGAACGTGAACCTTGTCTGCATGTCGGCACTTCCTAATATCTCAAAGTATTACCTACTTATGAAAATATTAATAATACTACGTTATAAATGTTCATCATCATTGTGAATTAACACTAAATTCTAACCTACATTGTTTGGTTATGTTGCCTCGATTAAATTTGTTTTGATGAAAATTTAGCATAATTTCACACACCAGTGAACACACCGAGGATCTTCACTACTTCTAAGTATTCAATAACTCATATTTTTTTAATAAATGACATGTCTAACTAATCTTGGAACTTTATTTCTTCCACAATCCCCTTGATGCTACATTTACACATGAATTATTATTGGGTTTTCATGTTACATTGAACAATTATGTATTAATGGTCTATGCCATCATATGTCACCTTTGGGTTACTCCATTTTCTTCAGAATGTGGCAATGATTTCGTGGCGATTTACATGTTATTTACTATTTTTCATGTGAATGATGAGATGAGGAGAAATTTTGGTTTCATACAAGTGTATTAAAAGTTACTCAAGAATTTATATTTCTGTTAACATTAGATAGGGTAAAAGACATAATGTTATCCATTTAATTGAAATCTGTATTGTATGTCATAACTTTAATATTAAATTTGAATTCATTTTTGAAAAGGATAGGATGAGATTACTTTGAGGGGAGATTTTGTTATGGATTCATGAAATGGGGAGTTATTTGTATCTCAGGGCCAGTATGCCGAGGAGATTATGAGGAATTTCCACATGGAGGGAAAAAACCCATGGAGACTCCTTTATAAGGAAACTAGAGGAAGGAGGATACTACTTCGGGAAAGTAATGGATGTTATTGTTCACATGCAACTTGTGGGTTCACTCATGTATTTGGTGAACACACGACCCAACACATACTTCGCAGTTAATTAGCTGAGCCAAGCTATTGTTAAACCTACCAAGCCATTTTGGAAGGCAAGGAAGCATGTGATAAGATACCTTAAAGGCACTATAGAGTATGGATTATAGTACAAACAGAAAGAGGGAGTTAAGCTTCAAGGCTTCACCGATGCATATTGAGTAGGGAGTCCATTCGACAGGAAGAGAACATCAAGAGGCATCTTCAACATAGGATCAGTAGTAACTTCTTGGTACAATAGGAAACATATATCAGTTGCACTCAGTCCAAGAGAGGCACAATACATGTTAGCCAGTCAGGCAACATGCGAGGCAATCTAGATGAGTAAGATACTTGTTTATTTGTTTGGTCGACATATGGATCTGACAATGATACATTGTGATAACTAGAGTTTCATCAAACTCTCGGTTAATCTAGTATTCCATGAGAGGTCCAACCATATTGATATCCAATATCAACATCTCAGATATTTTGTGTAGAGGTAGATTATGAATTTAGTGCAAAATTTTCTGAATATACTCAACAGAAATCCTAGTGCAATGAATCTGATTTAATTCTCCTAATTGTTTATTTAACTTAATAAGTTATTTTCTGAATAATTCATGAAATCATCGAAGTAAACACACTACATCCTACATAATTATACAGATCAAAAACTGAGCAATAAGTAATCATCCAGACAAAAGACATAGAAATGTTTCAGATAAATTTCCCCAAAAAATCCCAATGCAAGAAAACATGTGAAACAACTCTTGAGGGTTTTATTATTATGCATATTTCTGAATAAAAACTAGGGCGCCATAATCGATTCACCCAACAAAGAAAATCCTTGGTAGAAGCACCTCTATCCGGAGACAGATGTTATAGCAGATCCAACAACTTGATGAAGAAACCCCACAGGTGACCGCACAGTCTCCAGAGATTTTGAGCGATGGATAGAATAAGCTAGACTATGTCACCTTCTCCAGTAGTTGCATCACCCTCTCCATGAGCCTTCCTAGCTAACAAATCAAATCTGGATAGTTGCCCGATTTTCCCCCCAAAAATTCCAACGCAGCTCTCTGAGTGACTGCGTCACCCTCTCTGGGTCTGTGTCCCTATGCATGAGCCCTATTGTCTTTGCATCAACCCTCCTGGGTCTGCGTTCTCTCTCTGATGTTTATTTTCCTCTTTATTGTTGTATTCTCGGCCCTGGATGCAATATACCACTTCTAAACTGCCCCTCAGTGCACTGCAAGCTCACTCTGAAATTATCATCAAACTATGCCCCATAATTTCAAATCAGCTCAAGTGTTGCTACTTTGTGTGTGTTCTCCAACTCACCCCAAGCCTTCCTTTAATAATTTTCCTGTTGATCAATCAATGGTCATGATCTAATCTCTAATTGATGTCTAATATTAGAAAAGTATTGATCCTCATCACTTAGAACATTCTCACCCACATGTTAAATTAATTCACTTTAATTATTTAAACTCCCTAAGTTTTAAATTAGGCTCCATTTAAAATAATTAATTATTTGAATAACTTAAGCTCCAGGTGGAATTTCTCCAAACGATTTCAGGGTCTTGGAGATTTCATGTGTTCTATCCCCTCCACAAAATTTTAGAGCAAGAGCGCATACAATAATACCCAAAAATCAACAGTTAGAGTACATTCCCACAGAGCATATTGACGAAGTTGTTCGAAAGAAGAAAATTTGAATTCCACAGAGATAGGATCGGGGCAGAAGATAATCCCTTTCTTGTTTAGAGGGAGTGTTTAAATGGAACCAAGAAATGACACCCAAAGGGGGCTTCTCATTTCATTTTCCCTTAATTAAATTGGAAGAGAAATTGTAATTTCATCTCATGACATCTTGTATTAGTTAACTAAGTCCGAATGAATGAGTTAGCTTAGGAAATTCGAGTTGAGGGTCAAAGAGGAGGCACATAGAGGATTTTCCTATTTTTAGGGGGTCTAGTTATAGTTATTTGTGAGTTTTGATTAGTTAATTCAAGAGATTGATTTAAAATCAGGTTAACTAGTTCTAGCTAAGAGATGCACTAGTGATAGGTCCATTGAATTAAATATGATTTAATTTACAAGTAGTGATCAATCATTTAATTGATAATTTGCTATAAATGGTTGTTGCGTGGCAACTATAAGGAAGGCCCAGTTGAGGTTAAAGGGATGATAACTATCAGTTGTATAATTAGAAAATTTTAGAGGTGAGTTATATAGTCATAAGGAAGCCTATGATCCATTGTGAAATCAATTCCAAGGACTTTCCTATTTAATAGGGAAAAAATTCCTCCAAGACTGTGTGAGAAAGGCAAGCTGAGAATTGGTTAAGTATTTAACTAATTTTACCTAGAGCGGAGTGAGACAATTTGCAGAGTGTAGGAGTTTCTAAGTGAGAGAAAAGTATTTTATGGTTTCATGGTATTGACTTTATACAATATAAAAATAGTGTGGATTTAGGTTGTGTCGTTTCCCCAAATACATCTTGTGTTGTGCGATCGATTGATTTCTTTCTCTTACTTGTTATGTGAGTGTGTGATCATGTTTTTTTTCCACAAATTGTAGAAGGACTAAGTATTTTGTTTTATTACACTACAAGATCAGATTGAATCCCATTTTTATATTTCCTACACCACAATTAGAAAAAAAAACCATACCTGATAATTCTTTGTTTCCATCTTTTTTATTCTCGATTGATATAAAGTTGGGTGCTCCCAAAGATGAATATTTGCTAACGTTTGTAACTATCACAACATCTGATATATCACTATCACTACCAAAATTTTTTGACTTCTTCCTTCAATCTACATTCCTCTTTCGCATTATCCCTGATCCATTCCAAGGATTAAGCTTTAACAAAAGTGACCTGCTCCAATTCCAATTGTTGGGAAAAATATTGAATACAAGTAGTTTAAATCCATTTAAATAACATTTCATCATCTATTTAACTTGAAAAAGTGTGTCATTACTTCATTAAACATTAATTAAACAATAACCATGAGCACTAAGAACAAAAAAAACCATCACACATAAGCAACATAGTAACACATGAGAACACGAATATTTTTAAGGTGGAAACCCAATTTGGCAGAAAACCAGCATTAGTGTCATCTCTATTTTCTTATTTTATTATAAGGAAAACATCTTACAATACTGTATTGGTGCAAACTCATACCAGTACAAAGGATCCCACTTGAAAAACGCTACAACCTACTCTCATTCTCTAGCACCCACTCGAAGTGGATCTCGTTTAATGGAACAAACTAGAATGGAGCCCCAATCCCCTGATCAGATTTACTACCTACCACTGGAAGGAGCATTTGACTTCCTGATTGAAAGTTCCAACCATCAGCACCTCTATGGACCATGTTTCATAATTTTTTTTCACTACAAACCCTAATCAATCATATGTCAGAAGGTATACGCTATTGTTATAAGTCATACCCTCCTATCAATGCACTTTCCCCTAATAATACATGCATACATATCTCAAAACAGTGATAATTGAATATGCATTACTGTACCATTGAATCGATCACTTCATCATGCACGGAAACCATCACAGATCACTGAGCCAAATATAGATCACCATACAACAATATCATCACAAGTCAATATTTCATTCCACTATCAGTTAAATCGAACAAATACTATTAAACACAAATTATCATAAGAGAGGCATCATCGAAGGAACCCTTGGAAGGAATGAACACGCATATGAATATGTTGACACTAATCTTGATGTGCATCCATGTTTAATGGACGAGTATGATGATAAAAATATTCTCCCCCATAAGTGAAGAACACTACGAAGGAAACATTTAGGGTGATGAGAAAAAAAGGGAGCTAAAGAGGAAGCTAATCATAGAGATTTTTTGTAGTGAAAACATTTTTTCATGCCCTTGTAATGGGTGTTTTGTCCATTCACTACTTTTGATTATATAAAAATCTATTCCAATGTGAATGAAAGACAATAATTCAATGACATGTTACATAACAAAAATTGTCTTAATGCATTGATAATTGTGAGTTTTTTTTATTTTCCAACTCAAATGTATTTAGCCATCAAGTTTCATATATAATTTGGGTTTCTAGTTTTAGAATTCCCTATTCTTATTATGTAAACCATGTAAATTACATAATATTAATTAAATGAACAAGAAAAAACCTTGAACTTGCACCATGGAACTACACACTCAATTATAAATTCATGACAATAAGTAGTGGTTTTTAAAGGAAGTAATGCTATATTTTTAAATGTTGATTTTTATTATAATAATAATAATCTCTCTCTCTCTCTCTCTCTCTCTCTCTCTCTCTATATATATATATATATATATATATATATATATATATATATATATATATATATATATATATATAACATTGAAATATTTTTTATGTTATTATTATCATTATTATTTAATGCTACTTGTGGTATGGAATTACTCATGTAATTCATACTAGGTTACATAAGTGCCAGTTAAGAAGTTGAGGACAAGATTTTGATAAATTATTAAAACTTTGGAAATCAAAAAACCATATCTCTCACATGAAGAATAAACATGAAATTGAAAATTGAAATAAAATATCTAAATATTGTAATTGAAAAAAATATCAAAGACAAAAGAATACCATGTTATTATAAAAACATCATCAATTCCAAGCTTGATCATCATTTCTACTATAATTAGTTGCAACCCTCAAAATTATGTTTAATCTAATAACTAACTTAAAAGAGACCCTAAACGGATGCTTCCAAAAACTCTTGGTGAACCAATAATTTGTACTTATGTCATATTTTATATGTTATACCAATTGGTCATTCCCTAGCTATTAACAAAAACAGATGAAAACATGTTTTCCCGGAATTGATTAAGATAAATAATCATTTAATATTCATGGAATTACAAATATTAGAGGTCAAAATTGTGAAATCTAATTGCAATAAGCATATTCAAGGACATTGAATATATTTTCTATATTAAAAATGAAAATTTAACCAACCCAAAGTTTCAATTTAGAAAAGATTGTTTTATTAGATTTGGATCGAGATAAACATAAATGTCTAAAACGTAGGATGTTTAGAATTCTTCATAATCACATATAAAGCTCATTGCATTCTAAAATCTCTTTGATATATTAATATTAAATGTTCTAATACATGCCATCAAAATTAAGTTTATCTAATCCCGAATCAACCCAGTCGAATTAGGCTTGGAAGCTTCATATGAGCATCATGAAATGTTAAAAACAAGTCTAGATCCATCTTAACTACGGATCTATCAAGTGCCAAGAGTGATCAAATCCCTAGAGGTGAAAACCTCTTTTTTTAGTGCAAAACTTGAGAAAAGGTTTGCACCTTGAGATATTTTATCCCTCTTAGTGCTTGATAGATCCCTAGTTAAGATGGATCTAAGTTGGTTTCAGTCGTGGCCGACCAAGGAATATCTATCGATAATACGAGGAACATATGATTAATTTTATCAATAATATGTAAATAAATCTAATATTTATATAACCATTTTAAATATTCTAAATATGTCTAATATTTATCGAGTCCTTTTTATTTTAAATTTTCTTAGTTACCTCAGTTTGTTGAGATCATAAATATTGTAAAATAAATTTAATGATGAAAAATGATGAAATAATTTTTTTGAATGCAAAGTGACAATGTATTAATATTGAATGATATAAAATGTGAATAATAAGAATGTAGTCAATTACAAATAGCCTTCATTGTGATCAATCTCATACTATTTTCTTCAATATTCTTATTGTCACCCTTGTTAGTTTTTTCATCTTTCCATATTTATTATATGAAAAAGATAGTAAAAATCATAAATCATAAACATTTTAAATATTTAGCTCGAGTAGTTGTAGTAAAAATCATACCTTGTCTCTCTTTCTCTCTAATATTATTAGGTTTAATTACTATAACATAAAAATCATTCTACACTGTCAATAATTTTTTTTTCTTACACTGAAATCATTCTGCACTATTAATCCAATGACTTCAAAAGTTAAAAACTTATGTACCATCATACATCCAATTACATCAAATCAGAAATCAACATATACACTAAAATCAATGGATCTAATGCAAGAAATCAAATAAGATTAGAAAACAACATCTACATAGAAATCAATGCATCTAATGCAGGTAATCAAATAGGATTAGAAATCAACATCTACACTCAAATCAATTCATCTAGTGCAAGTAAGAAAATAGGATTAGAAACCAAGATGTACACTAAAATCAATGCATCTAGTGCGAGCAATCAAATAGGATTATAAATCACCATCTACACTGAAATAAATGCATTTAGTGCAAGCAATCAAATTGGATTAGAAATCATTTATATTGAAATAAATGCATATAGTGTAAGAAATCAAATACAATTATAAATCAACATCTACATTGAAATTAATGCATCTAGTGCAAGAAATCAAATAGGATTAGAAGTCACCATCTACACTGAAATCAATGCATTTATTGCAAGAAATCAAATAGAATTAGAAATCATATACATTGAAATCAATGCATCTAGTGCAAGTAATCAAATATCCTTAGAAACCAAAATCTACACTAAAATCAATGTATCTAGTGCAAGAAATCAAATAGGATTACAAATCACCATCTACGCTGAAATAAATTCTTCTATTGTAAGAAATATTCTTCCCTCTCTCCCTCCTCCATATATATCTATATGTCCCTCCATCTCCCCTTCTTTATCTCTTTATCTCACCCCCAAAAACACACAAACACTCTCAATCCATATTTATCAATATCTTTGTCCTCCCTCCCTCTCTCCATCTATCTCTTCTTTCTCTTCACCTTAAATCTATATCTCTATCTCCATTTGTCTCTCTATATCAACCCCAAAACATACACTCTTTCTCCAATATATCTATCTATCACTCCCTCCTCCTCTCCCTCCCTCTCTCTCTCTCTTCCCCTTCCTTACCTCTCCCCCACTTCTATCTCTCTTCCCTCCTACTATCCTCTCTTGCTCTCCCACCATATTCCTTATCGCTCATTCTCCCTCTCTCTCTCTCCAACTTTTACTCTCTATGTATTTTTTTCTTACCTCCCTCTCTCTCCCCCTCCATCTTCATCTCTCTTTTCGTACCTCTCTCCACTCTTTATCTTCCTTTATCTCCCACCTCTCTCTCTCTCTCTCTCTCTCTCTCTCTCTCTCTCCACCTATGTTTGTCACTATATGCCTCTCTCTATCCTTCTCTCCCCCATTCTCTCAATATATTCTTCTTTGTCTATTTATCTCACCCCCAAACATACACACTCTCTCTCCATCTCTCCCTTGTCACTCCCTCGCTCTCTCCACTTGTTACTCTCTATGTCTTTCTTCTTCCCTCCCTCTCTCCCCATCCAAATCCATCTCTCTATTCATCCCTCTCTGCCCCTTCAAATCCATCTCTCTATCCCTCCTTCTCTCCCCCTACAACTCCATCTCTCTATCCCTCCCTCTCTCCTCCTCTCTCTCAAGTCCCCTCTCTTTTCCTTCCTCTCTCTCCCTTTCTCTCCTACCTCCCTCTCTCTTCCCCCATCACTCACTCACTCTCTCTCTCTTTCCACTAAAATCCTCTATATTCCCCCATCACTCTTTTCCTCTCTCTCGTCCTTCCTCTCTTTCCCTTTATCACCACTCTCCCTCTATCATCACCCCACTCTCTCTCTCTTTCTCTTTTCCCTCAAATCCTCTCTCTTCCCCCATCACTCTATCTCTCTCTCCAACTATGTTACTATATTCCTCCCTTTCTTCTTCTCACACCTTCTCTCCCCCCTTGTCTCATTAGGGGAATTTTGAGGTAAAAAATGGGCCTTCTAAGGAAATTATAAAATAATAGTGGAAATAATAAAGTAAGATTTGATGACATCATCAAATTTTAGAGGGAAAAAAGAAAAAACTAATTTTTCAACTCGTATTTTCAACTTATCTCCCAAAGTTTTTACTCAAATTTCGAGCGGGAGTACTTTTTGGATGAAAATTTTAATTCCTCATCTAAGGAGTACCCATGTTGCATAATTTCTATGGACCCTGCTACATGAAAAAATAGAAATACATGAAAAACGTGATTGCAATCATGTGTTTTCATGTACTTCTCATTTTTCGCATAGCAGGGTCCATTGAAAGTATGCAACATGGGTACTCCTTGGATGAGGAATTAAATTTTTCATCCAACCAGTAATACCCTTTGAAATTTGAGTAAAAAATTTGGGAGATAAGTTGAAAAAGTAGTTTTATTATTTTATTATTTTTTAATATTTTGACCCTTTTACTTAAAAAATGGCGAATCATCCCCCATAGTTGACATCATCATCTTGAATCCTATTGGTTATTATAAAGTTTATTTTGGTTGTACATTTTTCTTAGGAGGCCCATTTTAGACCTCAAAATTCCCCTAATGCCATCACTCTTTCTATGTCCCTTTATCTCACCCCTAAACATACACACTCTCTCTCCATATCTCCCTTGTCACTCCCTATCTCTCCACTTATCACTCTCTATGTCTTTCTTCTTCTCTCCCCCTCCGAATCTGTCTCTGTATCCCTCCCTCTCTCTTACTCTCATCCTTACTCTCTCTCCCTTTATCTCCTCCCTCCCTCTCTCTCTCTCTCTCTCTCTCTCTCTATACACTCCAATCCTTTCTCCTTCTCTCTTCCTCTCTCTTTCTCTCTCTCTCCCACCTCCATATTGATGTATCCCTCTCCCTCTCTTAGTCTTCTCTACCTCTCTCATCCTCTCCCTCTCTCTCTCTCTTCATTCCTCCTCTCTGCTCTCCTTCAGTTTATCTCAATCTCTCCCTTGTCATTACCTCTGCTTCTCCACCTCTATCATATTTCTTTGTTCTTACCTCCTATATATATATATATATATATATATATATATATATATATATATATATATATATATATATATATATATATATATATATATATATATATAAAGTTATTAAATTTAATAATTTTAATATTAATGTTAGGGTTAATAATGTTTCTTTTTTCATGGTATTATTATTAATCTGGTCCATGGTATTTGGTACATAGGCTTCAAATATAATTAGATGTTGATTTCTACTCATATTTGATATATTTTTATTTATTTATCTTAGTTTTTTTATACGTATTTTATAAATATGGTATATGGCCCATGGTATTCTGCCCATGGGATTAATAATAATTTGTCCCATAGTATTTGGCCCATAGGTTTCACCTAAATAAAAATTCTTTTTGAGTTTTTGTAAATATAAAGAGCTTTATGGAGTAAATATAAAAGATGTCTTTTTTTACCACACCTCTAGTTTATTTATATTTATATTTATTTACCATGCCTCAGCTTTTAGTTATTTACCATACCTCTGGTTTATTTATATTTTTATTTATTTACCATATCTCTTTTTTGAGTGTTAGTAAAACTCTTCATATTTTAAATTTATTTTAAATTGTTTATTTATATGATTATGTAAGTTATTTTTGAAGCCTACATTATTTATATTTTACTTAAAAATTAGAAATAAAAATTGGTTGGCTATAGAATGCCCCTATCCACGCAATAAAAATAAATTGTGTTAATGCGTCTTAGTTTCTAATATATCAAGTGCTAAAAGGATCATGTCACTTGTGCGAAACTAAACTTCCGCGGAGAGGATTTCAACCAATCCTCACAAACAATCAAGATACATCTAGTTTAGATTTAAATATATTTCTACTATTAATATTTTTTAAATGTTAATTATAAAATTTGTATTTTTCAATTATATATTAACAACGAAAATAATAAATATATTAACAATGAAAATAATAAATATATTTTATAGTAATAAGTAAAAAACATCAATATAATAACAATTATCATACTTAATATACAATTAAAAATATAATTTCAAAATTATTTATTTTAATTTTAACCAATTTTATAATAATAATGTAAGTATTAAATAGAATAATTATTCAATATAGTAATTTATTTTTTCATTAAAAAAATAAATAAAATATATAAAATAAATATTTTAAAAATATGCCTTACATTTTAAAATTAAACAAAATAGGATGTAAATTTAGAGAATTGTGCATGTTTACTCTTTTTCTTATTTTAAAATATGGTCTCCTACGAAAAATGTGGTTTTTCCATAAGTGTTTTTAAACCTATATACACCATGACCATTTTAAAAATTATCATTGGTAAGTTAGTAATATCAATACTAAATAACATGACATATTATTGTTATATTATTGTTATGATAAAACCCATATTAACTAGAAATGTGTAAGCTAACTAGTATTAAAAATAATATCAAACAATAACTATCATGGTACGAAATGTCATAAGGTGAACTTACAACATATCTATCTCGTAGGATTGTTGCAACTATTACCAATACTGGAATGGAAATGGGATTTGTTATGATAGATTTCATCACTAATTTTCATAAGGAAATACATATAGAGGATATTTATATGAAGGAAATTTCGAGACAACATGCAATTTTAATGGAAATTGTGTGAAATAGAGATCCAAAGTTCACTTCCAATTATGGAAGGGATTTTTAAAGATATTTGGAGTAAACTATACAAATTATATTAATGTGAAATATGTAAGTAAACTATAATTAATATTAATAAATAGCCAGAATTATCATGATGATATTAAAAATAATATTCATGACAAACATGTAAATCCATTGTATGTCACTTTTATATCCATAGTTATTCTTGGAGTGTTCCCTAAAGCCACAGATATTCTTCCTCATACAGAAGGAAATATATTAAGGACCTGAGACCCAAAGGCATCTGGCAGGAGGGAAATATTACCCCCTTACAAACCCCCCATTCTAGGTGGTGTGCATTCATGAATAACTACCAATGATGATTGTCCTCACTATTGGTTTGAAAATTCCTTTATGATAAATCTTTCGAGTTTGAAAAAAAAAGTACATTTCCCATTAATACAAAATCACTCGTCCTCTACACTTTATGTCTAATTAAAAAACCTCCATTTTACATTAGTTACAAATCATTAGTTAATTTGGGTATGTTAGTTTGGGATATATTTAATATATGGAATATATTAATTTATTTTAATGAAATAGGCAAAGTGTTTATAATAATGGAGATGAGATCTAACCAAAAACTTTTAATATTCTTCTAATTGAAATAAATACCGAATGAAGCTCCACTATCCATGTAACACATAGAACCCATTACCAATGAAACCATGCATGCGATGAGAGTGAATTCCAACTCGAACCGTAAAGCTAATGCTTCACCTGTTGTTCCTCCTTAGGCCTTCTTGTTGGTCTAATTTTATGGAAATTTTGTGGCATAGTATCCATGCTCATGATAGTGAAAAAAGTTCACCTTTGGCAAGTCTAACTACTTTCCTGCCTTGCCAAAGTTTGATTTGGAATAGGAAGCCTTCCCTTTTCCTTTCTTCTCTTTTCCATCTAAGGCATAGTTCTCTTTATCATCAATCTTTGATGAGGATCCATCTCTGGTGCTCCAACGAAACTCTTCTTGTACCAAGTTGAACCACAATCATTCCCAATTTTATAGCTACTCCCTACCATTCAAAATTCCCTTGTAGCTTTGCCATCTCTTGGGAAGGCCTAGAAGTGCTAGGCTCACCAAATAATCATCAAATATCACCCCAACACTTCCAAGCTAATTTCTACATTGAGAAAACTTCCTCAAGTATTTTCGACTATGTTTCCTTTCTCCATGTTGATATTTATGAGCTTCCCTTGAGTGCCAAATTCCTATAGTTGTTGCTATTCTAAAACAGATCTGTCAAGGCCTTCCACATCGCATATGTAGTCGCCTTTCCATGGATATTAAAGGATCTCAAACTCCTTCTAAAAATATCCTTCTTTCGTTTTCTATTTTATTCTTCCATGCATCAAGAAGTTGAGCATCAGTTATCGTCCGCTAAGGAATATCACTATCAATAAATTCCTTTTGTCCATTGTTCTCTAGCACTGCATCCATCTTGTCCTTCCATGCTATTTAATTCAAATTTCCCTCGAGTGCATATTCGAGTCTCAAGGCATTGAAATACATCTTGATCTATTGTTGGGTCTTGAAGAAAAAATCTAAAAATTCAATATACGTGTTCAAAACAAACACTGATTCTTATCTTCTATGGTTATTCCTACTCTAATACCATGTAGAAATTATACCAATGGATTCAATCTGATCTTGTAATGTACTAAAAAAATATTGAATCACTTCTACAAATTTTTGGAAACCAAATATGATTGCATAATCACAAACAAAGAAAGAAATCAGTTGATCATACAACACAAGATGTATATGGGGAAAGAAACTGCTCAAAACTGCATTATTTGTATATTGCATAAAGTCAAGACCATGAAAAAGTACAATGTTAATCCTCTCGCTGACAAATCTCTACACTCTGATGACTGTCTCACTCTAATCTAATAAATATCGGTCCAAAACTTAATCAATTCTCGGCCCCTATATGCACATATTTGCTTATGCATTCCTGGAAGAATTTTGGCCCTATTAATTAGGAAATTCCTTGGAATTGATTGCGCAATTCATCTAAGGATTGTTAGTGACCTCATGTGTGACCTATACAATTTTATATTTGTACAACTAATAGTTATCTTCCCTTTAACCCTAATCCCAATTGTTCCTTCCTTGGAACTTACATGCAACAACTATTTTATAGTGAATTATCAGTTAACTGATTGACCACCACCTTTGAATTAAATCAGATTTAATTCATTGGACATATCACTAGCTCATCTCTCAGTTAGAACTACTTAAATTAATTCTAACTCATTACTTGAGTTAACTAATTACAACTCATAAATAATTATAACTAGACCCTCTAAAAATAGGAAAATCCTCTACATGCCTCATCTTTGACCCCAACCTGGAATTTCCTAAGCTAATTCAGTATTTCTGACTTAGTTAAGTAATACAAGTTGTCATGTTATAGAATTAAAATTTCTCTTCCAATTTAATTAAAGGAAAATTAAATTAGAAACCCCCATTGGGTGTCATTTCTTGCTTCCATTTCAACAGTTATGGGCATTATGAATTTCCATGGCTTCTATTATTTCTTCCAATCAGTGAATAGATCATGTCACTTCAGCATTGGTTTTATGGATTTGTTCTCCGTGTCCTCCTTTGGCTCCTCATCCAACTTTGTATTCCATGTTCAACTAATTTTTTTTAGTGTAGATGCAAGATCTGCTCCGATACAATTTGGTGCAGACCTTAACTCTACTGGATCTTTATATATGGTAGGCAAGGCCCAAAAATTCCCCTTTAATGTCCCAAAGCTGAACTAAAACCATTGTAACCAAAACCACCAAGCTCAAGCATATTTTAATAGCCATGGAGACAATTTTATACGTTAATTTACAAGCATGTCCCACTCTCTATAGCTACCAATTATTTTACACTTTCGTCCTACTTTAAGCAATGTGACCCCACCACAAGACCTTGGGTCTCATACAACCTTAGATCACCGGGCTTAGATCACCTTGGCTTGTCCGAAGCGTGTGCAAAAGGGAATGATCCGACAAACAAACTCGGAAATGAGAATTATTCCCATCAACTGTCATTCAAGTCCTTTACTCCTTTAAGAGGAGTCAAAGACAATTACATCCCCACTTCACTCTGCTAAATTCTTTCACATCACCCTGAACTTCTTCATATTGGCACGCTACCACTTCCGCCCAGTGCTCATTACCCTAGCACATTCCTTTATGGGTTATCCCTTCGACTTTTCGTGGAAGAATATCTGGGACACATCAAACTGGTACTATAAATTAACATGTTTATCCATACATAACTTTTAAGCTTTGTTCCCTGACACTGTCAATTGACGTTCTCCTTAAAAACATTTAAAAAAAAAACTAAGTATTGTATGGCCCGTACATGTAATGCTCCCTTACCACTCCTATAGACCACCTACTTGTGTAGTCCAAAAAAACGCTTTATTTTACTCTATATCTTATCACTAAGACCAAAGAAACACACATCAAAATAAATAACTATGCATTATTATTAATATGTGTCTGTATGCGTGATCAATATGATAAAATGAAGTGATTAGAGAAGGACTAGCTATGATATTTTATCAAGAAAATTTACTCCCCACATGCCACTCTAGATATTTTATTAATCCAATAATTATATGAATATAAAGTGCTAATATAGACCCTCAAAGTTATGATTGAATGGACCATTATTTTGTCTTAACAAAACAAAATACAAAAATTAACTTAAATTATTAGATTACATGGAAATCAAAAACAAATTCTATCCTAACAATCCACACATTGAGGAACAAACTCCTTTAGTACAAGATTTTGAGCTCTCACTCAATTTAATTTTTATGGATGTCCCTACATCAAACTAAGACTAAGGATGCTCAAGAGCCTACTATAAAAAGAAATCATTGACTCATTCCCATGTCTATATGCCAAGGTTTATGTGTAGCCACCAAGGAGGGTGTGACTGAATATTTAAGTGGAGCACTTTCTAAATACAATAAAGGGCTTGAGGAACCCACGAGGAAGCAAGACCCCTTCAACAGTGGAACAATGAGACATAATGGAAGAGAGATCAATAAGAGGAGAATTGATGCGTCATTTTCATGACATTTATTTTTTTCGAGAGTATATTACTTTGAGCATAGGGAATTTGTTTTTACTTAGGGTAAATTTTATTCAAAATTTGATTAGAATTGTTGAAATTGTAAGTTTAATTTATGTGTACATCAATAAGTGTGTTTATTATGGAATAGAGTTTATACCATTTCAATTTAATTATCATAAATTATTTGGTGTATGGTAGGGATTTAACATACAATGAATATATTATAATATTCATAGTGATATAGAAAAATCAAAGTTGATTTTTGAGATTTTTTAAAGTAGTTATGTCATTTTTCTCTTTTTAATTAAATTGATTAACTAAAATAAATGGTATACCAACAAGTGTCATTTGAAGTAAGTTATGGTTTTTTGTATTTGTGATATGGATAAGTAGTGATATTGGAATATGCTATTGTAACAAAGCTTATTTGAACATTAAGATTCTCCATAGTAAAATGGAGTAAATCTGCATGATTAAGAAATTTGTTCCATGTTTTTTTAAATATATATGTTTAAATCATATATTAATTCTTTCATAATTACTCAATCGTAATTATGTGAGATGTATTAATTTAACTAATAAAAAAATATTTAGCAATAGATAATATCTTAGTTTTGATGAAAAAGAAAATGAATTTGGATTTCATATACTTGAAATTGAAATAGGACATATAATAATTTTTTTGAATTTTATTGAGTTGAAATTTAAAGTTAACCTTGTAAGAATGTGTCTTTTCAGCTCTTGATGAAGAGGATGATTATGATGATAGAATGTATTTATGATGATGACTAAATGGGAGTTTTTAATATAGATTTGAGTTAAATAAATTTAATTTGTAAGAACTTAAAAATGATAGATAATAATTACTATTAATTTTGAGTTTAAATAAAAGAAATATTGGTAAACAATGTTTTGAAATTGTAAATGTCAGGATGTAAAAGTGCAAACTCATAATAATATGTAATCAATAAAATATAAAAAAAATTATTTTAGAAACAAATAATTTAAATTTTTATTTTAGCAACAATTGCTGTACATCCCTTTCATCGACAACTTTGATAAGCGATCATAAATGATATTGAGGAACATCAATAATGTTGTATTAAGTTAGTCAACACCTCTAACAATCGATGTAAATCGTGATAGTTCATGTCGCCCTACAAATTCTGATCCACGCTTCGAGTACGGGATCCACGTGGCCGTTGGATGTTGCGGTCCCCACGTACAACGGCTTCAGCACCTACCAGGTTGCGATCCACCTCTAGAAGTTGCGGTCCACCGGTGTTGGAGATTGCAGTCAACACCTCCTAGCAATAGCTGTAAATTGCCAAGTAGCTGTAATATGGGACCAGGACCAAAGGAGGTCCCACCATTGCCACATCATCTTCTATCTCATCTCCCCACAAAGTACACTTCTTGTTGCATCTTTTGCATGGCTTCCCTGATTCTCGGTTAGAATTATGGCAAAAATGCCAGTGGTTGCGGTCCGAAATGGTCTTTCTACAAACATAACACATTGTTTTTCTACACCTCCTGCACTTGACGCTATTGCATCCATCAGTCTGTCGGCAAACGTAACACATTATGGTTCTACACCCACCACACTTCATATTATTGCATCAATCCGTCTTTACTATCTCATCCTTGCAAGTTTTACATTCTCTTACAACGGCCTTTGCCATCCTCTCTTCCACTTCCACTCTTGTACGATGAGCAGTGTCACATATCTTTTCATTCACTTATTCATAAAGTAATGGCAGGTGACTTGGCTACCTACACTGGATGCATAAAGCTTTTAAACATTTTGGGTTTGGACAGTCCATAACTTGTAAACACTTGTCCACTTCACATGGAATGCCGCAAAATGGACAATAAACCAGGTTTTCCAGTTTGGCTTCAATTATAGCATCTTGAGCTTGACACCCTTCATATTTTTCAATCACATCATTCGGAAGAGCTCTCTCAATCTCAAACAATGGAATTGGCTTTTTGCAACCATGAGTATTCATGCAAGGCACATGGCCTCGTGCTTCATAATTTCCATATATGATTTCCTTTACCTCTCGCCTTACACATCCAAAACAAAATAGATACCGGTCTGTGCACTGTACTATTTTATAGGACGAGTCCTCCCCTACATTCATGATATCTCTGTTGAGGTTTTGTATTGCAAGTGTTGTTTGGCTTGACGATTATCAGAAGCCTACAATTGGTTTTCTTTCTTCAGGGATCAAATTGATCATTGTACACCACAAGTAAAGGTATAAGTGCGACTGAAGTATGGTATAGTGGTTACTACAAGTGCATAGATTATGATGCAGTTCGGACTGGTGAGTGGATACGAATCCAAAGATACATATAATGACGTGTTGGAGTGCACTAAGTGTGGATACGATCTAAACTAATTGGAGTCTGATTGGCAATGGTATCACATCATTTAGAAAGGATCCAAATTGGTAGATCCATGCAAGGGATTGGCCAGATTTATTTTTCAAACAATCGCATGGGTATCATGTTGTTTACAAAGGAGCTAGATTGGTAGATTTTCACCCCATATTGAATGGATCGATTTGTGAGGATGTGTATGCAACCACCATGAATAAAAAAAACAATGTAGGGTATCTAATTGAGATTTTCACTAGTGCATGGGTAGTGTGAATGACTATCCAAGCATATTGATTTTAAGAGTTGTACATTTGCATAATTGAGTGAATCATATGTCCAAGATTTGGGATTGGGATTGATAAAATTCACCTTTCAAGAACATTCCAAGCATCATGTTTTCTATTAATCAGTGTGATAATATTTATTGACTATAATACAAAGAGAGTCAAACTGTTGGGGACACGTCTAGCAAATCGTGAAGGCTGGGTCATGCTTGTTTGAGTATGATTTGGATTATTCCTATGGCATATATCCTGGAGTTTTTTTCTTCAAACAAAAATCCCATTGTGTGATGGGTTGATCTATATGGTTTTTGTATGATGTCTAATAGTGATTAGTGGTATATTTAATGATGTGTATGATCTGGATTTATGTAGGAATGCAATAGAATACACATATAGCCAAAGATACAGAGATGCAGAGGAAGTAATGCTTCATTTTATTATAATCAAATTACTGAAATATGCTTACAGAGAGAGCGTTGGTAGGTGTATCTCTGAGAAGATATGTGGTGGCTACAGGCCTCTGAACTGTGTTACAATGAGACATAATGGAAATAAACGGCGAAGGTGCTGGTAGGCTTATCTCTGAGAAGAGATGTGGTGGCTACAGGCCTTTGAACTGTGTTACAATACAAACATGATGGGAACAAACGAGCTAGGGCACTGGTAGCGTATATCTAAGAAGAGATGTGTCGGCTACCACCCCCTAACCTATGTTACAATGAGGCTTGAAGGCCTATTTATTTTTTAGAAACAATGTAAAACCCTAAACAGCCAAAAACCCAACCCTAGGAGATGAAGTGCCAAAATTGTGGGTCCCGTTTGGGTAAATTGGTGTTTCAACTTCCCGAGGACTTAACTTTGGCATAAGATCTTCGTTTGACGTTCTCAATAGCTCGTTAGAAAGATCCGTTCGAGGAATACAACTTTTGAGTGAGAAAAAACAATTTATAGAGCCATGTTGCTCCCGATTTCCCTAAAAAATGTGGTTTAGAGCCTCAAAACAACTCTGGAAGTTCAAGACTCGAAAAACTACTATAAATAGTAAGTTGTGATGAAACTTACAAACTGAAAGAACTGATGATGAGGGTTCAAATGGAATCGGTGGGTGGCCACCAATATCCACCTGGATGATTAAGTCCCCAAAACAGCTCTGTGAGTGCAGGACCCGAAATCCTGCTAAAAATAGTAAGTTGTACTAAAGCTAAAAAACTGAAAGAATTGATGTTGCGTGTCCAAATGGAATAGGTGGGTGGCCACCAATATCCACCTAGATCATTCCTCCCTCCTTAGGAAGCAATGGTCCCCATTATGTTAAGTTCCTCCATGGGGGGTCTAATTCAGCTGAACTTAGTATTGGATTCGTCTAGGATGTCGTGGACCTGTTGGCAGACATGTTGGATGTAGATGTGTCGTAAGTGGGCAATAATTGAAGGATATGGGAAAATTTATCCATCATCGCATTCCTCTATTTCTCGAGGTCCTCGCTGAGAAATATTTTGATAGGATCTCCTGCTTGCTCGTCTTTCTTTCCTTCCGCCATGGGGGGTCATCATGGTTTGTGAGGCTGATCTTGCAAGGGTGCAACCATATCAAGCCCAAAATCCTTATACTATGATCGCGCTGGGGACATGCAAAGAAAAATAGAGAAAGAGTAGACCCCCTTTGATACCTCTAATCTAGATTTATGCAGGAACACAACATAATGCACATATAACCATAGAGAGAGAGATGTGGTGGAAATAATGCTTCATTCTATTAAAAAAAGAATGACTGAAATATGTTTTAATAGGAATTAAAAGCTAGGGCACTAGTAGGCTTATCTCTGAGAAGAGATGTGGTGGCTACAGGCTCTTGAATTGTGTTACATTGAGGCTCGGAGGCCTATTACAGACATCATGGAAATGAGCGGGCAAGAGCACTTGTAGCGTATCTGTGAGAAGAGATGTGATGGCTATAGGCCCCTCCACTGTGTTACAATGAGGCTTGCAAACCTATTTATTGTTGAGAAACAATGTAAACCAGAAACGACCAATAACCTAACCGTAGGAGATGAAGCGTCAAAACTATGAGTCTCGTTTCAGTAAATTGGTGTTTCAACTTCCCGGGGACGTAACTTTGGCATACGATATTTGTTTGACGTGCTCAATAGCTTTTTAGAAATATCTATTTGAGGACTACAACTTTTGAGTGAGCAAGATTGGTCAACAAAACCATGTTACTCCTGGTTTCCCCAAAAAATGTCGTTTAAGGCCTCAAAATGACTCTGGAAGTTCAGGACCCGAAAAACTGCTATAAATAGTAAGTTGTGATGAAACTTATAAACTGAAAGAACTGGTGGTGGGGATTCAAATGGAATCGGTGGGTGGCCACCAATATCCACCTGGATGATTAAGTCCCCAAAACGGCTCCAGGAGTGCAGGACCTGAAAACCTGCTAAAAATAGTAAGTTCTGCTCAAGCTGAAAAACTGAAAGAATTGATGCTGCATGTCCAAATGTAATAGGTGGGTGGCCTCGGATATCCAGTTGGATCAGTCTATAGGTAGAGTGATGTAAAAAAAGTGTGTTGAGTATAGTTTGAAACAATGATGCATTGTGAATAAATTTAGACTCATTGAGTATTTTCAAGAATATCAGTATGAACAGAGTGTGGTTCAAGAGGTTTGTGGATTAAATGATGTTTGGTCACTAAGGAAAGTGTAATAGGGTGGGATCAAATCATCCTATGTGCGTACTTTCATAAAAATTGACCTACACATTTATGGATGCTATAAAAAAAACATAGTAATACATAAGATTGATGGAATTTCATATTATATGGTAGATATGGATCATATTGTGAGTGTGTTGGATTGTAATTTTGGTAGCAAGCGACATCCAAAATTTTGGTGACACCTTTAAACTTATTTTTGTTTTAAAGGCTTATGAATGCATTTGGTCGATGATCAACATATAGACACGGTGTTTTAGGATATTGGATTGATGTTGTTGTAATATAGCTATAGTGGAGGCGTTAGACTTCCAATCATAATATAGAGGAGAAGTTCTAGATTTCCATTTGGAGCTGAGCAAATGGAAGTGTGATTTGGAGATCCTTGTAGTAGAGTTTCACATTTTTTTCATAGTGGTCAGTGTTAGAGGTGTTTTTCCCAGCTAAATTTAGTGCATGTCATGTATTTTGTATTAAAACCAAGAAAATGATAGAGACTACTGCTATGTAGTTCACATGTTATATATAGCTAATAATGTGTTTGTGGAATAATGGCTAAGTGACTTAATGAAAGAATTATAAGCCACTATTCTTTGATTATATATATATATATATATATATATATATACTCTGTATTTTCACAATATATGAATATCACCATATTATATTCATGGCTAAGTGAAAGTTATATGTCCATGAGTGATTTTATATTGCTCTTATGTTGAGCATATGTTGGAAAGATTCTATGTCTAGAACAAGGTGCATAAATTCCATATATATATATATATATATATATTCACGATAGATGAACATCACCATATTAGATTCATGGCTAAGTGAAATTTATATGTCCATGACTGTTTATATATTGCTCTTGTGTTCAACATATGTTGCAAAGATTCTATGTCTAGGACAAGGTGTATAAATACATTTGTAGATACCTCTATAACATCACATGCTATGTAAAATATGCAGTGAGTGTTATATATTTTTGTTGTGTAAGAGGGTTTGTCATAATTGTCTTCATTTGTATGTTAGAGTGAATAGATTGGAGTTTTGAATATTGCTGGTATTATTTAATCATGTGCCATATATATTCATTTTTGTAGCTAAATCTAAATTTTGTGAAAGATTGAATGTTTCCTCTGATTGAGTGAAAAAAGTGTAGCTCTCATATGTTATATGGTACTACTATTGCATTAGTAGATCTATGTATGGTTGCCAGTAATACCTTGTGTATGCTAATGATTTTCTACTAGGGTTACGATTTTTATTGTGATGCAAAGATCAAACGATTTACTACTAAGAAATTTTGATTATTTTTTCATTTTTCTACTGGAATATTCTTGTAAGTGTCCTAAGATATGTAATTTTTTGTACTATCATAGTTGATGAGAAGTGTTGGGACAAAGTATATTTGTTGGGTCTTGTGTTTGGAGCGTTGATTTATAGAGACGTTGCATGTATTTTTGGGTCAAAATATTGTTGAGTTGATTTACTCGTGTGATCTTAAATTTATTATAGAGTAATTTGATAGAGAATAGCATGTATTTTCCAACTAACTGATATCTAAGAATGTAACAACTCCACTTACCCAAAAAAAAAATTCTATTTATATCATAAATGCTACTTTGTCATCAATGACTTTAATACCTTTCGTCCTATTATGATGTTTCCATTGCAGTGTATTTTCTGTGGTAAAATTTTCTCCCCCACTTATTCCATTATTTTCTTCAAGTGCTTACTTCTGTTGTAATAGAAAAATTATTTTTCCCTTAATTTATTTCCTCATAATGTTCGGCTTATTCTACATTTGTTATTAAAATAACAAATTTCATTTCTTTACTTAGAATATTTTCCTATATTCTAAGATTTTCCTTATCATTAAATTCCTCTAATAATTTTATATATATCCTCATCCTCCTTTAGTCCACTTATATCAAATGGTTTAACTTTTAGTAACTCAAGAGAGTTAATACTAAAATTTAATATCTATACATTGACAACCTTGAACTATACTACATAGTCAATATAAAATAATATGCATAGTTTTATTAATAAATATCGTATGACATTCTATGATAATTCTAATATACCTTAGAGTATCATTATATCTCTATTTTTCATTTTCCACTTAACCCAGTTTTCGAATATATGCAGTGCCATTTATGGATTAGACTAAATTCAAATTTCGTAAATGGGAATCATAGTATACATACGTTTATGAAGATCTATTAATACCTATTCCTTGTTATCCTATACCTACTTAGGATACGAATCGAATTCCTAAATTAAACTTTTCATTTTGTATATATTTCTTGGATGGGATATTACGTTGGTATACATATTAACATGTCAGTATTTACTAATTAATATATTAATCTGCAGTTAATGTATTGAATTTCTCAATGGTTACTGGGATTCGATTTTATCTTAGCCATCTCTTAAGGACATATGATTTATTACATTTCTCTGTTCGAGAAAGTCACTTATTAATGAAGGTACTTTGATCACTCGATCACATGGCCTTCGGGATATTTTGATCCATTTTTGGAATGAATCCTTGACACTTTTATGATGAATATTAATTCTATAAATGTTCCCTCCAACTATTCGTTTGGTTTGGCAAAGGCAGGTTAGGGTTTTCATTTTCATTTTTGTTCACTATAATGCCTGTGGTTTCAAATCTGTCTCTTCCTTCAAAACTTTACGCATGTTTTGCATTCTTCATTCATGGTTTTCCATAATTGAAGCCCTCTAGTAAGTATTTTTTCCACGTTCATTGTTATTGTACTAATGTTCCACGTTTTCTATTTCCCTATTTTAATTATCCATTGTTTACTAATTTCGTTTGTATTGTTTGGTTGCAGGGGAAACTTCGTCCTTCACCATTCTAATGAAATTTCGTTTTACAAACACTGAGTAATAACTTTCGGAAACCTTCGTTTTATGGAGAACAGATTTTACCTAAGCAAAATTTTTTTTTCAATACGACATTCAAATCATATTTATTTTCGTGCTAGAATTATGTGAGGAATCTTGAATTTTCATTATTATTTAGAACAAAGATCCACTACCTCTATTCTAGAGGTGTATCTTTTTATTTTTATCACAGTGACTTTGTGGCACGAAACAGGTTTTCACTTCAACTATTGACTCACAGCGTTTTGTAGTGATAGGTTTTTGGATTTAATTTAATTTCTTTTATCATTTTAATCTATGAAGTCAATTTTCCCCAAATCGATTTCCATACCAACACTGAGCTTGGCTATCATATATGAATGCGTTCTCTTTTCTGGGTTTTTCTTAGATACACACTCCCTTCACATTGCATTTTCTTTCCATTCTTAGCCTTTTAAAATTTTAAAACATAATGGATATTATTAATACCAATGTTTATAAAAATTATTTCTCCTCCACTATGAATACATGATTCTCAATGTAATTAATATTCATTTTTCATTTTAAAGAATCTCCGAAATCATTTTGCCTCAACCAAATTAGAATAGCTACTTGTGAGTGAACCCTTCAGTAGGAACTGAGTTGGAAATTAGAGGTTGAGTTTATTATGTTTCATAACATACAAACTTGTACTTTGATTTGTATATTCTCTTCTATTTTATTCCTACTATATCTCTGCAAGTTATGAATCCCACTAGTGGTTCAGGTTTATGATTTCTTTACAGTTTGAATTCTTGTTTCTTCCATATATATATATATATATATATATATATATATATATATATTAGAATACTCTGTAAGTTTTACATAATAATTTTTTTTCTTTTAATTCTAATTTTGTTTACTATTTAGTAAATTTGGTTTATAAGAGAATTGTAATTCTCTTCATAATTAGAATAGATTATTTTATTAATTTCCGCAATTTAATAAAATAATTAAATTGTGCAGGGGCTCTTGCTCTTTCCACCATATTTTTACATAATCACAATTTGTACCCTATCTCTTAGTTTTCGGGTATTTTCCTTTTTCATGTTCTCATACATCTTCCCCATTATTATCTTGTTCATCTTCGTACATGAACTCATTAAATTCTATTTCTGTATACAAGAATAGTTCTACTATTTTTAATGGAATAATAAGGTAATAATTCCTTTCCACTTACCTTAGTAAATTTATTGTAATTATTTTATTTATTGTATTCACATATAATAATATTTGTATATGTTATATTTATGCAGGTATTTCTCTTCGCTACTTTTTATCATTCTTCAAATTTGAACAAACAACTCTGCCATTCTTTGACAGTATAATTTTCTTTCTTCTATGTACAGGTTGGTCCATATCGTCTAGAGAATTCACTCTCCTCAATTTAGAGCTATGTTCATATTTATAAATTTGTGGTAATTAATTTTTGTAGGACCATGGACTTTGTAAATACTTTATGACAGCTTGTAATGGAATTTCCATCGTGGATAATATAATGGTTATGTGATAATTGTAATGATACATAGTCATTTGTTATCCTTCGTTTACAAGGCAATTATATACTTCATTGCATTATGTTGTTACTGTACTATCCTCTAGTACTTTGTTATGTATTCCATGGTTAATTTCTTAGTTAATAAAAGAATGAATGACTATATGTAACCCTCTGGTCACAGCAGGGATTTTAAATTAATTTTGTGTAATCATGCTTTCTAAGAGAGGGACAATTGTCTCTTTATGTACATATTTTTATATTCAATGTTTTAATTACATAATTGTTAAATACAATATTTTCCTTCATTCCACATGCATTGATATAATTTATGTATAAAGTTTAGAGGTTTACAACCTAACCTCGGATTTAAACCCTACAACTTGAGTTTAGACATTCTATGTGTTGGTTTCCAATTTCAAATGTATATATAACTATATAGATCGACTATATCTAATATAGTTGTTTTATGTTAAATATATCAGACTATATAAATACAAATTCTACATAAATCTAACTTCCCACTTCTTCTAATTGAATTATAAATCAATACAGAAAGATAAATTCTAACTTTCTTACATAAATAATCATTACTCTAACTTTCGTTACCATCATAATTTCATAATACATAATTAAATGAATTTTGCATACCAATTTTGGTAAGACTATTTTCCACCCAACCTTGAGCTTTCTCTCCACGGCTCTCCCCGAGCAAAGACCAATTTCTCCAAAGTGTAAATAACATGTTTTCTACCTAGGAATGGTTTATTTAAGCTTGTTTTCCCTTCAGCATGTTTCCATAACTGTGTCTTGTTAAATCAGGATGTTGTTTTCCTTTTTTCCTAATCTTTACTTTTGTTTTTTCCACAAAAATACTTTAAAACTAGTTTTTTCCTCTTTCTAGCTTTATTTCACCTCTTCTTAGTGAATTTCCACTTTACTTAGGTATCTTTTAGATTTTTATCTCCAATCTAATATTTTTAATTTATTTTATTTTCTCCAAGGATTTTTCGGAGAATCTGGGAACGTCTTTGGATTTAATTCAATTCTCATGGACTCAAAATCCCAGTCTCCAATATACTCTAGTCTTTGCACAATAATTAAAATTCCACATTTATTAAAATTAAAAAATATAATATGTCCACAACGATTGTTTTCCTTTAGTTTCACTCAACCTTTAGGATTGTTCAACTGTCTAATAAAAGCAGTATAATTAGGGATATTACATATTCCCCCTTTAAAACAAAACACCATCCCCGGTGTTGCAAAATATCAGTTCACTTTTTCAAATAGTGATGGATATTTTTCTTTCATTTCCTCTTCTCGCTCCCAAGTAGCTTCTTCAGGTGTAAAGCGCCTCCATTGCACTTTCACCCTAGCTATTGTCCTATTCCAAAGCTCGATTACTTCCCGTCCCTATATGCGAAGGGGTTCTGGAAGAAATTCCCCTTATTTTTCCACCTGTATCACAATCCAATCAATTTCATGAAGAGGATCATGTATATACTTTTTCGATAAGGAAACATGAAAAACATTGTGAACCTTAATGTGACTAGGTAGAGCCAATTTATAAGCTACTGGCCCCACTCTTTCTAGAACTTCAAATGGTCCAGAGTAGCATGGTGCTAACTTAGCACAGCTACCTGTATACAAAGTACTCTTTTTAGGCTTAATCCTCAAGTAAACATGGTCTCCGACTTTGAATTTTCTATGAATTCTCTTTTTGTTCACATATCTTATTTTGTCTATCTTGAGTTGTTTTAATATTTTGTTGAATTTTCTTCACATTTTTTTCCATCTCTTGCAATGCATCCAGTCCAAGAATTAACTTATCTTCAGGCGGACTCCAACTAAGCGGCATGTGGCACTTTCTGCCATATAATGCTTCAAAATGACTCATCTTTATTGAAGCTTGATAACTATTATTATATGCAAATTTTAATAGATGTAGAAAATCTTCCCATCTTGTAGGTCTATCCATAACATACATGTGTAACATGTCTTCTGAAATTTGATTTTCCTTTCAGTTTGTTTGTTTGAGGATGATATGCGGTACTAAAGTTCAATTTGGTACCCATTCCTCCAAACAGAGTCATCCAAAAGGCTGAATTAAAATTTGCATCTCTATTTGATATAATAGTTTTAGGAATGCCATGTAACTTAACAATTTCTTTCATGAATACATTAGCTACTTGATTGGTACCAAAAGTAGATTGCACTGGTAAAAAGTGTGCAGCATTAGTCAATGTGTATACAACCACCTTTATAGATTCATGTTGATATTTAGTTCTAGGCAATCCAATGATGAAGTCTATGGAAACCATTTCCCATTTCCATTCTGAAATAGGTAAAGGGTTCAGCAATCTTGCTGGATGGTGATGTCCCACTTTTACCTACTGAAATTCTAGACATATAGCTAGATAATCTGCTACATCTTTCTTCATACCTGGCCAAAACATGTTCTTTCTCAATGTTGAAATCATTTTTTGATAACCAAGATGTCCTGCATAAGTTCATTTATGATATTCATCTAAAATTTCCCATTTTAATGAGGTCATATTTGGATTATACAATCTGTTTTTATAGGAAATAAACCCCTTCTGATTTTGAGTATATCCCAATATTTCAGTGTTCTTCAATTTTTCTTGCAATTTCTCATAGTTTGGATCTTGACTCACCATTTCTTGTATCAATTATTCTATGTAAAATTTCACACTACTTCCAGCACTATTCAAAATTTGATGATCATTCCTACTCAAAGCATCTGCAATCTTATTTTCCTAACAGATAATGTCTCCACATCTTCAAAGAATGTATCACAACAGTTAACTCCAAGTCATATATAGTATAATTTTGTTCTTGTTTCTTTAATTTTATTGACTCATATGCTATTACTGAGTTTTCTTGTACTAATACCTCTCCTAATCCTTCTGCACATGCATCTGTACATACTACAAATTATTTGTTTGGATCAACAATATTTAAAATAGATGAAGTTGTTAATTTATGTTTTAACTATTCAAAACTATGTTGACACTTTGTTGTCCACTCAAACTTTACTCCCTTTTTCTAAAAGGAAGTAATAGGATATGCTAAGGCTGAAAATCCTTATACAAATATTCGATACTATCCAGCGATACCCATGAATGATATTATGGCTAGGACATCAGTAGGTATAGGCTAATCCCTCATTGCTTTTATTTTCTCTAAGTCTACTACCAATCCAACCTCTAAATTTACATGACCCAAATACTGAATTTTGTCCTTTAAAAATTCACACTTGTTGAGTTTGGCATATAAATTTGTTCTCTAAGTGTTTGTAAGATGATTCTAAGATGTTCTTTGTGTTTTTCTTCTTTTTGGAATATACCAGAATGTCATCAATGAACACTAAAACAAATTTGTCTAGATACTTGTGTAACACACTATTCATTAAACACATGAATGTTGCAAGTTCATTAGTAAATCCAAAAGGTAGAACTACAAACTCATAGTGTTCATATCTAGTCCTAAATTTTTTTTTGTTGACGTCCTCATCTTTGATTCTAAGTTGATGATATCTTGTTCCTAAATCAATCTTTGAGAAGATAGTAGCTCCTCTCACTTGATCAAATAAGTCATCTATTCGGGTTAGAAGATATCTATTCTTTATGGTCAATTTATTCAATTGTCTATAATCTATACACATCTTGAATATGTCATATTTATTTTTAACAAACAATACAAGTGCTCCCCAAGGAGACACACTTGGTCTGATGTAACCTATGTCTAATAACTATAGTAGTTGTGGTATTTAGCTCTAACAACTCAGGAGTACTCATTATCTATGGTGCTCTAGAAGTAGGGGTAGATCCTGGTACCAATTCAATGGAGAAGTAAATTTCTCTATTAGGGGGTAGATGGGGGATTTCCTATGGAAATACATATTTGAACTCTCTAGTTATTGGTAAATTTTCTACAACTTCTTTTTTAGTTTCTTGTCCCAATTCCTCCACTTGTACAACATACAATTGACAACCTTGTCTTGCTGTCCTTTTTAACTGTAGTGCAGAAATGTGCCTAATTGATATGGGTCTTGGTTTTCCTTTCAGTATCATAGGTTTTCCCTCACGATCTATACGGTGAACTGTTTTATGTAATCAATTAACTATGGATTTATGCTTCTCTAACCAGTTCATTCCCACTAACACATCATATGAGCCTAGAGGAAAAATATTTAAATTATGTTCAGTTTCATACCCATTTAAATTTACAGCAATTTTTGGAAGTTTATGGGTCACTTCTCTTTTTGTTCCAGTAGCTGACTAAACTAACCATGCTTGCTGAAATTTTTCTGATTTTGATTTTCACTTTTCCACAATTTGACTTATATAGCTTAAATTTTCACCTGCATCTATCAAAACAAAAACAGTTTGTTCACTAATCATATCTTCAATTTCTATCATGGTTGATTTTTTTTCATCTTGGCGATCCTCAAGTGTGACACTGATCCTTGGAATGTTTCTAGCAATGTCATTTACAATAGTCGCCTCTCATAATACTTGAATATTCTGAACTTTTCTATGAGGACAATCATGTAATAGGTGAGGTTCTCCACAACCCCAACACTTTAATGGTTCCTTAATTTTTACAACCCCTTCCTTTTTGTTGTTTGCATCCATCTACTTAGATCCATTCGATGATTGTGCTAGTTGGTTTTCTTCGGTTTTGTTAAACTTCTTCCTTTGATGTTTTTTTCCAAAGTTTTTCAAGTATGCTAGTTTCACTCTTTTTAAATTAGAGTCACCTTTCCCTTTTTCTTTGTTTTTCTAATTTTTCAGCTAATCATTTCTTCCTTTGAACTGCTCATAACACAGTCTTGCTTTGCGAACAACTTCATCCATTGTCTTGGGATTGTCAAATTCTATTCTCTCCTTATAGATAGTAGGTATGAAATTTAAAAATCATTGTACTTTGGCCTTTTCCTCTCTAATATAAGGCACATAACAAAACAATTTAGTGAATTTGGTAACAAACTCATCAATACTGAGCTGTTGCAATCTCAGCTCATGAAATTTTTTGGCTTTGTCATCATAATATCTCTCATTCAGATATCTAGACCTGAATTTTGTTTGAAAGTCTTCCCAGGTAATAGTTTTCTCATCGAACACATGTACCATTTTGGTTTATTCCCACCACAGGGTAAATTTACCCTATAGTCGGTAAATATCCAATCTGGCTTTTAGATTACTTCCATATTCATAGACTTGAAAGTATTTTACCATGTTCAGAAGCCAAGCTTCTGCATCCTCCTCCTTTTCACCAACCTAAGTAGGAGGTTTAATTTTTTTAAATTCTCCTTATATTCCTTTTTCTTTTTGGACTGCTATCCAATTGCTTCACCACCCTTAGAATCTTCTGAGTTGGTTTCAGATTCTTTTCTCTTTCCTCCAGTTCTTCACTTTCGTGACTAGACCTTGAGGTTAATTCCTTAATCAACCTCTCTTGCTCTTCGCTGGCTTGCAACAATCCTTCATTGCTAGTTCTCAACTGAATCAATTCTTGTTGCATATCCCTGACCATATCTAGCAACTGTGCATTTCGATCTAGCGGGTTTCCCTCACCACCTAGATCTACGTACAACCCTCCTCTATCACTCATAATAAAATTTGTACCTTTTTATACTAAATCATTGTACACAGAAAATAAATTAGTGCAATAAATTATTTTCAAAATTGTAATTAATTTACAACAACATAATTTTAGGTTTTTATTTTTATGTGTGAGGACACATATAGGCCCAATTTTTTCAACATGGGCTCTGACGCAATTTTTAACAACTCCACTAACCCAAAAAAATCAATTCTATTTATATCATAAATGCTACTTTTTCGTCCATGACTTTAATACCTTCTGTCATATTACAATGTTTCCATTACGGTGCATTTTCTTTGGTTAAAATTTCTTCACCCACTTATTTTATTATTAACAGAATAAAATTCGACAATAATGATCCTATGACCATATTAACGATTTCTTCTTTCTTTCAGTATTGATTGTCCTTGATGATAGTTCTTCAAGTGCTTAGTTATTTTATAAATGAAAACTTATTTTTCCCTTAATTTATTTCCTCATAATGTTAGGTTTATTCACCATTTGTTATTAAAATAACAACTTTCATTTCTTTGCTTATAATATTTTCCTATATTCCATGATTTTTCTTATCATTAAATTCCTCTAATAATTTTATATATATCCTCATCCTCCTTTAGTCCACTTATATCATATGGTTTAACTTTTAGTAACTCATGAGAGTTAATACTAAAATTTAATATCTATACATTGACAACCTTTAACTATACTACATAGTCAATATAAAATTCAATATAAAATAATATGCATAGTTTTATTAATGAATATCGTATGACATTCTATGATACTTCTAATATAACTTAGAGTATCATTCTATCTCTATTTTTCATTTTCCACTTAGCCCACTTTTCGAATATATGCAATGCCATTTATGGCATAGACTAAATTTGAATTTCATAAATGGAAGTCATAGTATACATATGTTTATGAATATCTATTAATACCTATTCCTTGTTATCATATACCTACTTAGGATATGAATCGAATTCCTACATTAAACTTGTCACGTTGTATATTTTTCTTGGATGGGATATTACGTTGGTATACATATTAACATGCCAGTATTTACTACTTAATATATTAATCCACAGTTAATGTATTGAATTTCTCAATCGTTATTAGGATTCGATTTTATCTTAGCCATATCTTAAGGACAGATGATTTATTACATTTCTCTGTTCGAGAAAGTAACTTATTAATGACGTTAATTTGATCATTAACTCGATCACATGGCCTTTGGGATATTTCAATTCGCTTGTGGAATATATCCTTGACAAGTTTACGGTGAAGATTAATTCTCTAAATGTACCCTCTACCTATTCGTTTGGTTTGGAAAAGGCAGGTTAGGGTTTTATTTTTCATTTTTGTTCACTATGTTGCCTGTGATTTCACCTCTATCTCTTCCTCTTGAGCTTTACGCAGGTTTTCCATCCTTCATTCATCGCTTTCCATAACCGAAGCCCTCTGGTAAGTTTTTGTTCCACGTTTATTTTTATTTTTACCATTGTTACACATTTTCTATTTCCCTATTTTAGTTATCCATTGTTTACTAATTTCATTTTTTTTTATTTAAGGGGAAACTTCGTTCTTCACCATTCTAATGAAATTTCGTTTTACAAAAATCAGGTGATAACTTTGGGAACCTTCGTTTTATGGAAAACATATTTTACCTAAGCGGATTGTTTTTCAATACGACATTCAAATCGTATTTATTTTCGTGCTAGAATTCTGTGAGGAATCCTAAATTTTCGTTATTATTTAGAAAGAGACCCAATACCTCTATTATGTAGGCATCTCTCTATTTTTTTAGCACAGTGACTTCGTCGCATGAAATGGGTTTTCACTTCGACTATTGACTCGCAACGTTTTGTAGTGATAGGTTTTTGGATTTAATTTAATTTATTTTATCATTTGAATCTATGAGTTCGATTTGCCCCAAATCAATTTCCATACCAGCATTGAGCTTGGATGTCATATATGAATGCGTTCTCTTTTCTGTGTTTTTCTTAGATACGTACTCCCTTAAAATTGTATAGTCTTTCCATTCTCGCCCTTTTGAAATTTTAAAACAGAATGGATATTATTAGTACCAATGTTTATAAAATACTTTTTCCTCCACTATGAATACATCATTCTCAATGTAATTCGTATTCATTTTTCATTTTAACAAATCTCTGAAATCGTTTTGCCTCAACGATATTAAAATGGTTACTTGTGAGTGAACCCTTTGGTACGAACCGAGTTGGAAACTATAGGTTTAGTTTATTATGTTTCGTAACATATAAAATCGTACTTCAATTTGTATATTCTCTTCTATTTTATTCCTACTATACCTCTGCAAGGTATGAATCCCAATGGTGGTTCAGATTTTATGATTTATTTACAGTTTGAATTCTCATTTCTTCCAGGTATATATATACTTAGAATACTTTTTAAGTTTTACAGAATCATTTAAATTTTATTTAATTCTAGTTCTTTTTACTTATTTAGTAAATTTGGTGTATAAGAGAATTGTAATTCTCTTCATAATTAGAATAGGTTATTTTATTAATTTACGCAATTTAATAAAATAATTAAATTGTGTAGGGACTCTTGCTCTTTCCACCGGAATTTTACAAAATCACAATTCATACTTTGTCTCTCAGTTTTCAGGTATTTTCCTTTTTCGTGTTATCAGACACCTTCCCCATTATTATCTTGCTCATCTTCATGCATGAACTCATTAGATTCTATTTGTGTATACAGGAATAGTTCTATTGTTTTTAATGGAATAATAAGGTAATAATTCCTTTCCACTTACATTAGTAAATTTCTTGTAATTATTTTATTTATTGTATTCACATATACTAATCTTTGTATATGTTATTTTTAGACACGTATTTCTCTTCACTATTTTTATCATTCTTCAAATTTGAACAAACAACTTTGCCATTCCTTGACAGTATAATTGTCTTTCTTCTATGTACAGGTTGGTCCATATCTGTAGAAATTATATAACATATGGATTATATATCCAGATTCTCCTGATCTAACAATATTTATCTTCTTGCTAAATACAGAATCCTTCCACTATTAATATTTTGCAGAAATTATAAACTCAGTTCCAAACACATGAAGCAATAAAAACAATCGCACATAACACAATTGTTTAAAGGGAAATCCTAAAGCTAAAAAACCCAACTATCATATATTATGTGTCATGGAGATCATGTAACAATATCATACAAAGCTTAGTACATCAAGCTCTTAGTACAATGTAGATTCATTACACACTGTCATGCAGAAATTTGCATCTATATGCACCAATTTCTCACCACCTGATAGCCTGCCTCCACTACGCAATCCCTACTGAAGAATAGCTCTGAATAAATTAGAATTACCCTTGCCTGGACTGTGCAATCCTCATTGGAAACTCCAATGTGTGTGTGATGTAATCAATGCATCACTATAGTCACAATAGATAGTCCATCTCACCCTTTCACCTACCTCTCCATTGGGTTTCCACTGGAACCGACATGCACTATAGTTTATTGTTGTATTTTTTCAGTTGATTAGTGGTTTATTATGTGTGAACTAATAAACTAATTAATTCACTCCACTCTCACTAGTGTATCATTCAGATAGACTAGATACAACTAGCTCAACTGAGTTTAACTCCAATAACTGAGTTACACTGAATAACAACTCCTTGAACTACTCTTCCAACTATGTCATAACTTTTCCACTTCAGTTCTAACTGAGTCCTCCATGCATGAACCAAAAGTAAACCCTAGGAATTGCATAATTCCTTTAGCCCACTGATTTGCCAAATCTGTATATTGAAATAAAGTGCTCTAGGAGAATAAGTTGATATTTAGAGTCTGATTATTATTAAGGGATAATAATAATCGACACATCTATTTTTAAATCGAAGATCTATAAATAGAGTTCACCCAATATTCTAAAAATAGAATTTCATCTATTTTTCCAACTTGACCCACCATCCACAAATAACATCCTGCAACTTCTGAAACATGATCACCATGTCTAAAATTAGACATAGTCTAAAAATAGACTTGCACCTAAAAATAGCCTACGAGCCCACTTAGTGAAGGTGATTGATTTTCACTAAGCTTCATCATCTTGTTGAATCTCAACACTCCCTCTCTACAAGATAGGGATTATCCTTCACCCCGATCCTACCTCTATAGTATTCGAATTTGCTCCTAGTGAGCGCCTTCGTCAAGATATTTGCATCCTGATCTTCCGTTGGAATGTACTGAAGCAACATGACCTTCCGCTGCACACAATCTCTGATATGATGATACTGGATATCAATATGTTTAGATATATCATGAGACACAGGATTAATCAAGAGTTTAATGCAACTCTAATTATCACAATGTATCATTGTAGGATCTAAACGTGAACCAAACAAACCGAACAAGATCTTCCTCATCCAGATAGCCTCACATCGAGCTTGACTTGTTACCATGTATTCTGCTTCCACTGAACTAAGTGCCACGGATATTTGTTTCCTGTTGTACCAATAAACTGTTGTAGATCTGATACTAAAAACCCCTCCTGATGTGCTCTTTCTTTCCGTTAGGCTGCCTCTTGTTATAGCATCATTTTTCACCCTCATGTGATTCATGATTGTCTCTATGGCCTTGGGCACCCATTCCCACAGACTTGAACAAAATTCATAAAAAACAGTGTTAAAAATCCCATACGCGGGTATGCCCAGACTTTTCCGCATGTATACGCGAGTCCACATGTACTTTTCCGCGTATGCCATTAAAATCATTAAAAAATATATAAAAATTCCCTATTTTCAGGCTGGGTTGATGGTTACTCCAGTAGTTCAACCACCCCAGCACGTGGCCAACTGTTTCCAACTGATTGAAACTACTTTGAGGGAGTATAAAATCCCCTCATGTGCATGGCCTAAGGGAGAGAGCAATTTATAGATATTATACTCTGTTGGAATCCCAATTCAAGTCTGAATTCCCGTGCCTCCTGCACTTTCCCAGATTTTTACAGGAAACCCTTGTTTCCTGGAGATGTTCATCCATTTATATGCCATCTCGAGTGCACAAGTCTTGAAAGTATCTTAGCGAGGCAAGGGTGGGACGGATCCGGGCGAAGGTCTGTTTGAAGATCGTGGAAGGATTCAGGTGATCTCTCCACTTTTTATTACTGTACATGCTATTCATAATAGAGAAGAACCATCTTGTTCCTGAATTCACGTGTTAATATCTGCTTGTATATGTGAAAAGGTTATTATTTAAGCATTTATTATTGTTTATATGATGTTTCACATGGTTCTCACTGACATTTAGGATAAATATATGCTGTACAACTAGATTTTCGTGCACGTTTATTCTTGGTTTTCAGGTTAAGGAAGAAGAAGGGTTGTTAGGGGTTTGGACCCCGCGGGATCTACATCAAATGTAGGATTACAGGTGAGTTCTACTATCGATGTTATCTAGTTTTTAGCATACAAGTGTGGTTGTGTGAGTCCGTCTTGAATAGCATGCCCTGATCTGTGGAGGTTTTTACCCAAAAAAACTCTAGGGTGTTTTTCTCCAAAACAGAACTGGCGACTCTTCTAGGGATCGCATTCTTGTGATTCCCCTGTTGGGTGGTTTCAACTGTTTGAAAGGTTTACAACAGTTTTAACTATTATTTCCAGTCCAGTTAACTTTTTCTCATTCAGACTGAAGACCTAGTTCTTTATCCAGGCTTGATCTTTTTTGTTTTTCATTATTTACCTTTCTATATGCGAGTTTTTCTATACACAGACTCGTATACACGCAGTTTTCTTTAAAGGAATTTGCGTATACGTGGGTTTCCTTTGACACAGTCGTATATACACGCTTGTTTCAAAACTGTCAAGTAGCGTATGCCTGGGAAAATCTTGAAATTTTTGATTTCTTGGCTTTTCAGTCTTGTCTGCCTGTGGAGACATGTTCCTGCAGTGTCTTTAGAGTCTTTGGTTTGGGTTGGTAGTGGTTATTGGTCTTTTTTCTCTCTTGGTTGAAAACTGGCTTATTAGGAAAATCTTGTTTTTAGTGCTTGCATTTCTGGTTTGAGTACCAAGATCTCTTCCTGGAGATTCTTGGTTGTTCTACTTCATCAGGACAGAGAGCTTCTGCTCATTTACTCTTTCCTAGCTTTGTGTCTTGCTTTGCGCTTCGATTTTTGCCCATTTTTTTGGTTGGTTTTCTTGAGTTCATTTGACTACGTCTTGTTGCAATTTTTGAAGAGTCTTTCTTGATTCTTTGAATTTTTTGTTTGCTGCAAGGTTGTACTATTCTTCTGGGTTGAGTTACTGAGTTTCTTGTCTTCCTTTTCTCATATAAATCTTGCTACTAAGTAGCCCTATAAGATTTGGAGCGTTTTTGAAGTTTTGCTTGAAATTCAGAGTTGTTTGGCTTGGAATTTGATAGTTTTCTTGGTCTCTTAGAGCTCTTCTTTTTTATAAAATTCAAAAGCTCAAAAAACATTTTGTTTTTTTTTATTTTCTTTTGTTTTGCATTTTTGTTTTCGTTTCCTTACGTTTTTTTAAGCTTTTTTGAGATTTCTTGCCTTTGGTTTTTGACTTGATTTTGGGAAAGGAATTGTCATTGGTTTCTTCCTCTTGTTTCAAGCATATTTTGGTGTCTTTATACTCAGAGTATCCGATTTTGGGAACTAGCTTTGTGGACAACCGAAATGAGATAAAACTGAAGGATCTTTGGGAAATTTCTCTCTGCTTTAGTAGATTTTGCATCTTAGAATTCGCATGCTCTTAGTTATTTGCATTAGGTGCACTTAATAATTTAGTATTTTTCATAGTTTTTGTGAGTGTGAAGTTTGTTATCTGAAAAGAAAAAATTTTAGTCTCATAGAACCTGTGTAGAAATTTCTTTTCATCGAAAGGCAATTACTGCATTTGCATGTAGTTTGGTTTTTATTAATTTCTTTTCTGTGTCACAAAACACCACGAGTTTCATTTCCGTATCCCTTTGACTTAATATAACAGCCGATTAAAATAAGTGCTATAATTTAAAAACAGCTAGCAAGTTTTTTATTAAGTGTCATACACCAACTAGCTAGGTTGTAGGGCCTTGGATTAGGTGAGTGGAGAGTTAACTCTCCAAGGCCGCTCAAACAAAAACATAGAAGTTGATTAATTGAGCGAAATCCAACTCCATTAGGTGGACCGAGAAAGCTCTCCTCCAGAGAGTCAAGCGCGAGGGGAAGTGAAGGTCGAGAAGAGAGATACCCCCTCTCTGATTTGCTGGATCTTGCCTCAAGACCGTTCCGCCCAGCTTCTGACACGGATTTGTGCCCATAGTTGCCATTCCTAGGTTCCACATAGGTGACTGTGGGGGGGGAATACTCGTGGTACCTGAGGCAGACGTCGTATCACTTCCAGCAGTACTTCTGGGGGGTGCCCTTGCGAAGCTTGGGTACTTGTGCCGGCAAAGGCTATTGTTAGGAGGTCAGCGTAACTATTTTTGTTACCTTCACTAGTAGGCCTGGGCCATAATTATCCCAGACTACTTTCAGGAGGTCCTATTCTTCGCTTCCTTGTATTTTGGTGTCCGGTCCTAATCACCCAGAGCGAAAATACCTAAAGGTTGTTTGCTTGATTGTATCTCAGGGATTTTTTTTGTAGTGAGTGCTCTTTGCTCCTAGCTTTCCTAGCTTTATACTTTTTTGAGTCTAATTAAAATTTGTTAAAGTGGCTGATCAAGCGCCTCGTCGATCGAGGAGAATCCGGGGGTTATCTCCCGAGAGTCCAGAGCCTTCTTCAAGAAGGCGTAGGAGTAATTTAGCAGGTGAATATCACCCTGTGGCATCTGATGTAGTGGAGAGAGATCCTCCACTAGGGTCTGAAGGCTTTGTAATTGGCTCCGATACTGGTTCCGAGAGGAGCGTTCCGCTCACCTCGAGAGTCTTATTTCCGCAGGAAGAAGAAGTACAAGTAGAGGAAATATCTCAACCCTCTGAGTCACTTCCATCTCCTCTTCCTCCTGATTATCCATTTGTTGTTGAGTACATCGGACCTGAGTCTGCAAGACCAGAAGATCCTCCATATTATTCATACCTTTCGATGGCCACGACTGGGAACGCGACTTCTGCTGTGAGTGCTGCAGGCATTCAGACTCCTGCTTCAGTTGAAGGAGGAGGCACTATTGCTATATCTTCGATTGCTTCTAGTACTGCTGTGTTTGGCTCTGGTTTCACCCAAGCACATGCTTCTCAATCTAGTCCATTTTGTTTTGGAATGCCCACTAGTGGGATTCGTTCATTTTCCTTTTCCGCTGCTGCAGCTGGATCTACACCCATGTCTTCCATGGCTAATGGATCAGCTTCTTTTCAAGGGTTCCCCTTCGGAACTGGGCATATTCCTAGTTCGAATACTTCTTTAGGGTCTTTTCCGTTTAATTCTCAAACTCAGAGTTTTACCCTTGGTCTGGAGGTCAGAATTTGACTACTTTTACAGGTTGGAACCCTATATTCACTATAGCGGGGGCAGGGAATCAGTTTTACACTGGTCACCAAGGGAATGCTTCTTTCCCTTCGTCGAGTGCTTATCATAATTTTTCCCCTCTTTCTAATGCCTGTAACTCCTATCAGGGGCTTTCCTCTTCATTCAATACTTCGAGGGCAGGGGGGGGGCTGGTCCGGTCTTTGGTAACTCTACGTTGGGAGGAGGTTCTTCTCCTTTTTCTATGAGTTCTTTTGGGTAACCTGGTGCCTCATCAAATCCAGGGTATTCTTTTAAGAATGTAGGGAATTCATCCCATCAAGGATGGAATCCTCAAGCTCCGCCTAGTTTACCTTTTCTGGAAACGTTAAACTTTCCAGTTCTGTAGAAATTGACGAATGATCCGATCTGGTACAGTCCAGGGTGGCCTCCGGTTCTGACCAAACTACCTTCAGACATTCCAAAGTTTGAAGGCAAGAATGGAGAGGAATCGGCTGACCATATCACCACCTTCCATTTATGGTGCTCTTCTAACTCCCTGATCGATGATTCGATTAGGTTGAGATTGTTTCAACGCACCTTAACTGGAAACGCTGCTAAGTGCTATATTGAGTTAACTGGGGGCAGTTTTGCTACATTTGGAGATCTGGCTATTACATTTCTAAATCATTTCCAGTTGCACGTCCGTTATGACGTCGGGACTGAACTCCTAGCTAATTTTAAGCAGGACAACGCAACCCACATTTCTGACCATATTCAGGAATGGCGGAGAAGGAAGATGCTTATTAAAGCTCATATTCCAGGAGAATTCCTTTTGGAATGGTTTCTGAAATTTCTGCAGTCAGACATTTCTAAGGATGTATCCATGTCTGGGGTATTTTATGAGGAACAGGCCATTTTTAGGGCCCAGCAGCTTGAATTGATATATTCTCAATCTAGGGTCCTTCATAAATATTTTCCCAATGCTCCTCGCTCCAAATTATATTTATCCAAGACTAAGCCTGGTCCTCATGGTGATGGACTTATTGGGTCGATCAATAGTGGTGCAGCTAACCTGCTTACTCAATTGCAGTAGTTGTCTATACAATCTGCTCCTTCTGGTCAGGTTGTGCCTGTCGAGTCATCACCTTCCCAATATTTGTCGGTAAATGCCATCCAAACTTTCGATCCCAAAGGAAATCAAAAATCTGAAGGGAAGAAGAAGGGACGGAATAATAAGAAAAATGGCAAGAATGGGAAGGGTAATGCAAATAAAACCAACGAGCATGTTGGTGAGGGTCAAAAGGATAAAAAGAAAGTGAAGTTTCCATGCAAGTTATGTGCTGGAGACCATCTTACGCACCTTTGCCCTAAAATTCAGGATGCGCAGCGCTTGTTAGCTCAGCAGGGTTCTTCTAGTTCCCAGGCTGTGTTGACAAACCCTTTTCCCCAAGGGCAACAGCTAGTTGTTGGCGTGAATCAAAATACTGGGGCTTCCTCCGGGGGCACCCAGGAAGGGGAAATTCTGTCAAACATATACATGATGAGTTCTCACGTGGATGTCGCCACGAGATCCCGTGATTATGGCGAAGATGAGTCTTCGAAAGCTAAGGGTGCTCCCGATGCTACTGAGCCGCTTCATATTACGAGGCCTACTGTTGAGCCTATACTACGTATGCAAAAAGCATCTACCAAGCATATGACGATTAATCCAAATGCTAGGGCTGCCTAGAACTACTCTATTGTGGAAGATCTGGTGTAGAGTCCTTGTGCCATGTTGGCTTTAGAGGTGCTCCAGTCTTTTCCGGCTCAGCGCAGTGCTCTGCTCACTACTCTTGGGCTGTTGATCCAAAGAACTCTCCTTTGATTACATTCGATATGACTAATTTTAAAAAGAGACTTCCCCATCATATGGATTTTCATATTAAATCATCGTATCGGAAATGAAATATTTTCCGGACGGTCGTTGATGAGGGTGCTTCCATATGTGTGATGTCTCTCACATGCTAGAAGGGAATTGGATCTCCCGCAGTTGTTCCATCTGCTACTCTTCTGACTACGTTTGACGGTCATTCTCACAAACCGCATGGTATTGTCCCAGCTTTGCCTATCTGTGTTGGGGGAAAAACTATAAATATAGAGGTTGAGATAGTTGATGCAAGCTTGGACTACAACCTTCTGTTGGGGAGAAACTGGATTTATGAGATGGATGCTATTGCATCTTCATTGTTTTAGATTATTTGTTTCCCTCACGAAGGGAGGATTGTTACAGTGGACCAACTGGACTGTCCTCCTGTAGACCCGAATGCATCTACTGACTCAACTATTCCAAAGTTGGATAATACTAAGGGGCCTGTTGAGAATTTAGGGGTTGGAATGTATTCTTCCTTGATGGTACTTTTGACATTCCACCTCCTACAGTTCATATAAATTCAATTTCATCCTCCAGGGCTCCTCTTCGAAGAGAGTTCTTCAGAACTCATTATTTTTCAGACCCTTGGACCTTGCCTTCCCCTACCGCCACATTAGCGGAAGGTCAAGTGGGTGGAATGGCATTTCCAATGTCTGCAGCTGAGATTGCTTATCAATCTATTGTTGTCTCTGCAAAATCCATTCCAGCTCCTCTTTCACCGGAAGAGTTAGATGGAGATGTGGCTCTGGCTTGGACACTTAGTTCTTCTTCTGCCCAGGATTGCCTTGATACCACTCTTCCATCTGCAAAGGCCATCCTAGAAGCTATGACTGGTATAAATAGACCGTGGGATGATTTGCATCATCGGTCATACTTTTTACCTGAGTTGAGCGAAGTTGAAATGAGTTTTCCAAGTCCTCCGTCTCCTGGTCCTGTTCGCCTAGTCCTTAACCCTTTAGCACCAACATAGGTATATGCTGAAGGGAACATGGTTGTGATTTCTCCAACTATCCCGGTGAACATTTCCAGGGATCCCAATGTTATTGAGAATGTCTTCATCGGAGCTGAATGTTCCCTTGAAGAAATTCAGATTTATATTGATCTCTTTAAAGAGTATAGGGCTGTATTCGCTTGGTGTTATGAGGAAATGCCTGGTATAGATCCATCTATTGTCCAGCATGAGATCAAGACTTACGAAAACGCTAAGCCAGTGAGGCAAAAACTTCGTCCGGTTAATCCTAGGAAGGCTGCAGCTATCAAAGCTGAGGTGGAGAAGCTGCCTAAGGCAGGGTTTATTTATCTGGTTCCTTTGACTGAATGGGTTTCAAATCCTATTCTCGTGGATAAAAAACAAGGAACAATTCGAGTTTGCATCGATTTCAGAGACCTTAATAAAGCATGTCCGAAAGATAATTACCCCACACCATTTATAGATCAGATCATCAATGAGTGCGCCGGTAACGAAATTTTCTCCTTCATGGACGGTTTCTCTGGATATAATCAGATTACTATCCGTCCTGAAGATCAATATAAGACTGCCTTTATTTGTCCCTAGGGTACTTTTTCTTACAAGAAGATGCCTTTTGGTCTTAAAAATGCTGGGGCTACATTTCAATGGGCCATGTCATATGCCTTCCACGACGTCAAACAGATTATCAAGGCATATTTGGATGATTTAGCCGCTCATTCTCGAAAGAGGATGGATCATCCTGCTCACCTCTGTCAAGTATTTGAACGATGTCGTTTCTATAAGATTAGGTTGAATCTGAACAAGTGCGTTTTTGCGGTTACATCTGGTTGGTTATTGGGATTCATTGTGTCTAGGGAAGGGATTAGGGTAGATCCCTTCAAGGTTGAGGCAATACTTCAGTTGCCTCCCCTGTCCTCTATTCGTCAACTTCAAAGTCTACAAGGAAAGGCTAATTTTCTTCAGAGATTTATCGTAAATTATGCTGAAGTTACCAAGGGATTTATGAGATTGTTTAAGAAGGGAGTTCCATTTTCTTGGGATGACTTCGCTCAACGCTCATTCGATGCTTCGAAAAAAGCATTGACCTTTGCTCCTTTATTGAGTCCACCTGATTATAGAAGGGATTTCCTTTTATATCTTGCAGCAACAGAATCTACCATTGGTATGGTTCTGGTTCAGGAGGATGATGCTCTTGCAGAGCATGTTATATATTATCTTAGTCGAGGATTGGTAGGCCCTGAACTCTGGTATACTCCAATAGAAAAATTAGCTTTAGCAGCTGTTCATGCTATGCAGCGACTCCGGCATTACATTCTTCTATGAAAAACTTATGTTTTGGTAGCAGCCAATCCATTTCAGTTTCTTCTAAGTAGGCGAGTGATTGGGGTCAAATACAATAGATGGATTGTGATTTTGCAGGAATTTGATCTTGAGTTTATGTCTGCCAAGTCCAAGAAATCATTGGTTTTCATGGAATTGATCTCCGATTTGCCCTGTGGGGATGAGATAATCTATGATGAATCCTTTCCGGATAAACATTTGTTTCTTATCTCTCCATAGGATCCTTGGTATGGAGATATAATTGTGTATCTCCAGACTACGAAGTTTCCCTCTACTTTTTCGAAAGATGAGCGTCATAAGTTGCGTCACTTGGCTAATAATTACTTGATCATTGGTGATTCTTTATACCGTCGAGGGGTTGATTCAATCCTAAGACGCTGCTTAACTCTCGAAGAAGCTGAGGCTGTGCTGAATAATTACCACAGTGGAACTTGTGGTGGTCATTTATCTGGGCTTGCTACAGCCCAAAAGATCTTGCGTGCTGGGTAATTTTGGCCTTCGATTTTCAAAGATTGTATGGAGTCGGTCAAAAAGTGTCATCCATGTCAAGTTTATACTCGAAAAATGCACGCTCATCCAGCTCCTCTTTTTCCAGTCATTACTGTCGGTCCCTTTACAAAGTGGGGTATTGATTATACTACTTGTAACCCGCCTTCGGCTAAAGGTAACAAGTACATTATTGTAGCAGTAGACTACTTTACGAAGTGGGTCGAGGCTATGCCTACTTTTGGGAATGATGGTGAGACTGCAGCTGTTTTTCTTTTCAACCAGGTTATTGCTCGTTTTGGTATTCCTAGCGAGATTTTCACTGATCATGGCAGTCATTTTCAGAATAGCATGATGGCTGAGTTGGCTCTAAAATTAGGTTTCCGGCAGGAGCAGTCATCTCCGTATTATCCTAAAGCCAATGGGCAAGTGGAAGCCGTGAATAAATCCTTGAAGACAATTCTTCAAAGGACAATCAATAAAGCTTGATCCAACTGGCATATCATGCTATATCCTACACTTTGGGCATACAGGACGTCAGTGAAAACTGCAACTGGCTTTACTCCGTTTCAGCTAGTCTGCGGGTTGGAATCAGTATTTCCTATTGAATGTGAGATTCCTTCTCTTAAGTTAGCTATTGAACTTCTTCCTGACACTTCTAGTCTTGAAGAACGTCTCCTTCATTTGGAACATCTCGATAAGCAGCATCGAGATGCCGCCACGATGAATGAAGCGCTAAAAAACAGAGTTAAAGTTCAGTACGATAAAGCAGTCAAACCTAGGGTTTTTTCGGAAGGTGACCTTGTTTTGGTCTATGCCCAAGAAAAAGATGCCTTCGGGGTAGGAAAGTTTAAGTCTATGTGGTATGGCCCCTTTATCATTAAAAAAGTCCTTAAAAAAAGAGCATATACCTTGGTTGATTTTGAAGGAAACGAGTTACCGAAGCCCAGAAATGGGCTCTATTTGAAAAAGTATTATGCCTAGGCTTCGGCCTGACATTTTGCTTTTGTATATAGTAGTTTTGCTTTGTACATATCTGGTTGTTTTTCAATCTTTGATGGGATGGTGATGTTTTTTATCTTCTTTGGCATGTTGTGTCGGATGTCATGAGTCATTTTGGTTTCGCCGATGGTGCTAGTAGACACACCCGGAACTTGGCTTCCGCGGCTTGGGTGCTTCATCATCCATCCAGTCAGCTGTTAGTATCAAGAGGGGTCTGCATTGGTCCTGCTTCCAATAATATAGCAGAATACATTGTAGTTATTTATCTACTCTTGGACGCAATATCTTTGGGTGTTGATTCGTTGGTAGTTTTCTTGGATTCCCAGCTGGTGGTGTCACAGTTGAACAATACTTATCAGGTTCGAGATTCATTTTTACTCCGGTTGTTCTTGAGGGTACATTTGTTACAAAGATCATTTCAATTTTTAACTTTCATTCATATTCCTCGAGCTGACAATTGGATGGTAGACTCATTAGCTAATCAAGCAATTGATTGGCATATTAATCATTCCATACAATAAAATTTAATCATCAAAAACATTATACATTTTTATACATTTGTCACATCACATCAAATCGCCGTATATATATCATCAGAGTGTTTCAAAAAACTATACAAAATTTGGATTCATAAGTCATACAAAAAATTGGGCTTATGCCCGATCATGTTCAGTCTCAAAAAATATACAGTCATCTGGTATATCACATCTATCTACTCCTGTGGTCCCTGCCCAGAATTTGTGTTCCTATAGAACACGATCGCGGTGGAAACTCGACGGAATAACCGTACCCAGTCACGGGGTACTCCTACCACCCGTCTCTGGATGGCTTCAGGCAGATCTTCCACTGCAGCCATAGGTACTTGGCGGGTTAATCCCTCCAAGTTCCTCTGTACAACCTGGAGGGTCCTGTCTGGATCTACTGTATCCGCCTCGCCTCTGCGACGCTTATGTCATGGGTAACCCTCAAGTCAGACTGGTCCAATATCTATATCATGATCATTTTAAAATTGTAAGTCATTTTGAATCCAATCAAAAAACGTGTTTATTTTCCACATTTTTTCACATATATTAAAAAAATCCAAAAAAATTATATAAGTCAAGAATTTCAAACTTACCGACTGTGCCCCATGCCATGCCTAGTGGAATGACGAGGTCTGGATTGCCTCGGAAATCCATCCCGGCATAGGGATAGTCCTCCACAGCGATGATTTTTTCTCCCCACCATTGGATGAACTCATCATCCCAAGTGGTTAAGGGAACTTCACTTCCCCCCAATCTCTTCATCAAGTCAGCCCATCGGGCAATTCTTGGGTCTCTCGGGCTGCTGATAGAAGAGATCACTTTGGGTCTCAGTCTAGGAATCTTCTCGAAGAAGAATTTCATCAAGATTGTACCATACCCGAAATGTTTTGTCTTTGTTTTTTGGATAGAAGTCAATTGTTGCTTCATGTTCATCAGTAGAGCTGTGCATCAATCATATAAATGAGTTAAGCATTCCACTGGTATACTCATTTGAGTCCTGGATGCCTGGTGTAGGGAAGCAGATCCCGCTACCCTGCCAATGGTAAAAAGGAGGATTTTCATGTGCAAGTATCTTAAATCTTTGATATCAATTTGAGTTCCAGCTTTCTTGGAACCCTCTATGCAATAGACGTGGACGTAATCTTCCATGGTTAGCCCTCCCAAAGGCTTACCATGCAAGTCTACTGGCTCCCTCCTCTGGGAGAGTCCAGTAATAAAATAGATATCTTCCACCTTGATGCATATGGGCATCTGATCTATTATGAAGCAGTCTTCTTCCGGTTCCCAATAATTCACAAGCATTTCGAGCAACCGGACATTACTCTTCATATTTGGCATTTTGAAAAACTTGAGCAACCCGCAATTTCGAAGAATATTGAGTGATACTTGGTCCTGCATGACTTCATTGTCAATGGCATTGTGTTCATACTCTCTCCAAGATATAGTCATCCTGCAAAAATTCAATAATTCGTTCATTAGATACGTGTTTTTTCATTTTGGGTTGCACATACGTGACTTTCTTTGTACACAGTCGCGTATATACGCAACTTGGTCATTATAAACCCGCGTATGTGCAAACCCGTGATTTTAAAAAAATGATTCTACGGTGAAAATTCATAATTTCTAACTTATGAACGGACAAAATGAATAACAAGGATGAATTAAGAGCTTACCTGACAAATTCGGTGAAGTTTGACGGTTGATTGCTCCTGTTTTAACGAAAGAGGCTTTTTCTCCAGAGCACTTTTTTCCAAATCAGCAATGTAAAAATGAACCAAATATGAGGTAACTTATGTATTTATGCCCAAAAAGTTGAAAATTTTCGCAAAAATTTGTTATGCTTATTTTTTCAATCTATCTTAAGCTGCATAACCCGGATGCTTGGAAGTGCCTAGATTGGTATATTTTCAGGTACATTTTGACGAAGTTGAGATTTTTCCCGGTTTTTTATCCATGACTGCTGACCCATCATGGCAGGTATATGATCTTCACTAGCATATAGGTTAGGGAATCCACTTTCCGTTGCATTTTGCATACTAGCCTCCATTCTGATCACTTGCCATAGGGTCGATCCCATCAGGTCATGAGTATTTCACCCATTTCACTCACCGATTATTTAATCATGACTTGGTGGTAGAGCCTTCCTTTACATGGGCTTCCTAGTTAGTTCCTCGCTATCACTTGTTGCCCATGCTATGTTTTATGTAGGCTCGGGAGTCCTCTTTAGTCCCGCCATGACTTATGTGTTGAAGCTTCATTCTTCTTCTTCCTCTCTATCATTTTTTTTAGCTATTACCCTAGAGGCTCCCTGGTGTTGTTGAGTTGTATTACTGCATTGCATATTGGCTACTTGTTTATCCCGGCCTTTAGCCGGCTTCATTTGGACTCAATGTTTAAGCCAAACTTTTGACCTTGACTGTCTGTACAAGTTAACCATTGCATGCACTTAGCTATCGCGACTTGACACCCTTTTACCCATGGATGGAACATTCCTTTGAGTATCGCTTACCAGTTTCCACCACCTTGCATTGAGCATAGGATCGTTCCAATCCTAGGAGCTAGTGCATCTGTTTCTTGATACTCGTTCTATCCATTGTACCATAGCATTCTTTTATTCTTTTGCAGGCTTATTATATGAAAAAGACAAAAAAATCAAATATAAAAAAAAGAGCGGGAACGGGATGTAACTTCATAATTTGATGGCAGTATAGTGTCAGTTTGTCGCCCTTGAAAAAAGCACATAAACTTATATATTTCCTCCATTTTGGGATGGTTTTAGTTTTGACCTAGGTTCAGCTTTTGCCTTGTTTCACTGGTCAGTCCTCCTCTGGTTGGTTATCTCTTCCAATCATATGGAGAGTTTGTTTTTGCCTCCTGCATAACAGACTTATACAGTGTCACTTTTTACTGCCATGGTCATCATGAGTCGTGATTTTTTTCAAGGGAAGTCTAACCAGAGTCGGCCATTCTGCGGTGTCTCTTGACTCATTATTCAGTCGGCCTTCTCGGTTTTGTCAGTATCTTGTTCTATCACATCAGAAGTTTTGATCTTCTGCTCGTGCTGGTTTGAGAATGTCTCCATTGACTTCTAGCTGGCGGGTTTTTCTCTTATCGACTACGACACATTGCTCTGAGAGCAAACCTAGAGCCGCACCCTAGCCCTATTTCCATCATTGATAGGTGACCTTGTGCTCAGCATTTGATCATCATTATGGGTCTTTGACTGAGTGGTTTCCCCTGTGTTCGACGTCAGCATACATTATCACACTTGGGATTCATGCAGTATCTTGATTTCCATTTGACCCTATTGGTGGATATCTCGCCTCTCTGTCATCTTTCATTATTGGTTGGTTCAGAGGGTTTCTTTCGTGTGTTAGCTTCATCTTGTGCATGTTGGAAACGTACTTCGGTTTGGTTCCGTCACTCTACTTCGTCCGATTCCTTCCAAATCTTGGCCTGCGGGTTACACTCGCGCTGGACTGATGTGGGATGCCTTAATGCCTTCCTTCCAGCAGATCTTTTCCCATCGACTCCGACTCATTGCTCTGGGAATAAGGTATAGAGTCTTTTTGTCAGTACCTTAGGGTTTGCAGTCATCAGTGGCAGACTCTTCGCTATCGACAGTGGGGATTCATCATTGCCTCCTGATTGGTAGATTCTTTCAAGTGTTCGACTTCAACTCATTCATTTGCACTTGTTAGTTTGTACTGGGGCACCTTGACACTCATTATCATTATTGGTGGGTTGTCTCGCGTTGGTTAACGGTATACATCATTGACCGGTAATCCAACGATTTCTCACATGGTCGACTTCAGCTCATTTATTCCCATTGTGTAGAATTGTGCCATAGTGATCGGTGAAGACCTCAGGTTGCATCAGCATTTCTCGGTTCACTTTTGACAGTCCATTCAGTTTCTGCCAGTGATGTCGTTCACCCTTATATGTTGCAGTGTCAGTGCAACAACATCCTATATGTTGGCTCCCGAGTTGCGTGATTGTACCGTTTATTCCACCTCTTATGATTTGGTACTTGGAGATTCAGTTACTTATATGATCAGACATCCAGTTTCAGCATCATTGATCAGCTTTCTATATGTGATACTTAGACATTGATTCAGACTTATACTTCCGGGCCATGCTCAGATGATTCATTGTGTACTTTCAGTTCAGCTATACTTGTATACATTTTGGATCTATTATGTACTTTCCATATGATGTATTTTTGACTAAGCATGGGTATGCCCGCCTCAGCATGAGTTGACTCTCTGTTTTCTTTCATTGGTTTTTTGGCAGGTTGAAATCTGGTGAAGTCCTCTCTTGTCCTTGCGAAGTTCTTTCTATGTGCATAATACATTTCGGCCATCATGTACCCCTTCTGACCTCATATATTAGGGGGCATCTGTTATAGCATCATTTTTCACCCTCATGTGATTCATGATTGCCTCTATGGCCTTGGGCACCCATTCCCATAGACTTGAACAAAATAAAAAAAAACAGTGTTAAAAATCCCATACGCGGGTATGCCCAGAATTTTCCATGTGTATACGCGAGTCCACATGTAATTTTCCGCATATGCCATTAAAATCATTAAAAAATATATAAAAATTCCCTATTTTCGGGCTGGGTTGATGGTTACTCCAGTAGTTCAACCACCCCAGTACGTGGCCAACTGTTTCCAACTGATTGAAGCTACTTTGAGGGAGTATAAAAGCCCCTCATGTGCATGGCCTAAGGGAGAGAGAAATTTATAGATATTATACTCTGTTGGAATCCCAATTCAAGTCTGAATTCCCATGCCTCCTGCACTTTCCCAGATTTTTACAGGAAACCCTTGTTTCCTGGAGATGTTCATCCATTTATATGTCATCTCATGTGCACAAGTCTTGAAAGTATCTTAGCGAGGCAAGGGCGGGACGGATCTGGACGACGGTCTGTTCGAAGATCGTGGAAGGATTCAGGTGATCTCTCCATTTTTTATTATTGTACATGTTGTTTGTAATAGAGAAGAACCATCTTGTTCCTGAATTCAAGTGTTAATATTTTCTTGCATATGTGGAAAGGTTATTATTTAAGCATTTATTATTGTTTATATGATGTTTCACATGGTTTTCACTGACATTTAGGGTAAATATATGCTGTACAACTAGATTTCCGTGCACGTTTCTTCTTGGTTTTCAGGTTAAGGAGGAAGAAGGGTTGCTGGGGGTTTGGACCCCGTGGGATCTACATCAAACGTATTATTACGGGTGAGTTCTACTATCGATTTTATCTAGTTTTTAGCATACAAGTGTGGTTGTGTGTGAGTCCTTCTGAATAGCATGCCCTGATCTGTGGAGGTTTTGACCCAACAAACCTCTAGGGTGTTTTTCCCCGAAACAGAACTGGCGACTCCACTGGGGATCACATTCTTGTGATTCCCCTGTTGGGTGGTTTCAGCTGTTTGAAAGGTTTCCAACAGTTTTAACTATTATTTCCAGTCCAATCAACTTTTTCTCAGTCAGACTGAAGACTTGGTCCTTTATCCAAGCTTAATCTTTTTTGTTTTTCATTATTTACCTTTCTATACGCGAGTTTGTTTACACACAGACACGTATACACGCAGTTTGCTTCAAAGGAAGTCGCGTATACGCGAGTTTCCTTTGACACAGTCGCGTATGCACGCTTGTTTCAAAACTGACAAGTAGCGTATGCCTGGGTAAATTTTGAATTTTTTGATTTCTTGGCTTTTTAGTCTTGTATTCCTGTGGAGACCTGTTCCTGCAGTGTCTTTAGAGTCTTTAGATTGTGTCGGTAGTAGTTATTGGTCTTTTTTCTCTCTTGGTTGAAAACTGGCTTATTAGGCAAATCTTGTTTTTAGTGCTTGCATTTCTGGTCTGAGTACCAAGATCTCTTTCTGGAGATTCTTGGCTATTCTGCTTCATCAGGACAGAGAGCCTCTGCTCATTTACTCTTTCCTACCTTTGTGTTTTGCTTTACGCTTCGATTTTTGCCCATATTTTTGGTTGGTTTTCTTGAGTTCATTTGACTAGGTCTTGTTGCAATTTTTGAAGAGTCTTTCTTGATTCTTTGAAGTTTTTGTTTGCTGCAAGGTTGTACTATTCTTTTGGGCTGAGTTACTGAGTTTCTTGTCTTCTTTTGCTCATATAAATCTTGCTACTAAGTGGCACTATAAGATTTGGAGCATTTTGGAAGTTTTGCTTGAAATTCAGAGTTGTTTGGCTTGGTAATTGGATAGTTTTCTTGGTCTCTTAGAGCTCTTCTTTTTTATAAAATTCAAAAGCTCAAAAAACATTTTGTTTTGTCATTTGCTTTTGTTTTGCATTTTTGTTTTCGTTTTGTTACATCTTTTGAAGCTTTGTTGAGATTTATTGCCTTTGGTTTTTGACTTGATTTTGGAAAGGAATTGTCATTGGTTTCTTCCTCTTGTTTTCAAGCATATTTTGATGTCTTCATATTGAGAGTTTCTACTTTTGGGAACTAGTTTTGTGGACAATCAAAAAGAGATAAAACTGAAGGATCTTTGGGAAATTTCTCTCTGCTTTAGTAGATTTTGCATCTTAGAATTTGCATGCTCTTAGTTATTTGCATTAGGTGCACTTAAGCATTTAGTCTTTTTCATAGTTTTTGTGAGTGTGAAGTTTGTTATCTGAAAAGAAAAAAAAAATTAGTCTCGTAGAACCTTTGTAGAAATTTCTTTTCATCGAAAGGCAATTACTGCATTTGCATGTAGTTTGGTTTTTATTAATTTCTTTTCTGCATCACAAAACACCACGAGTTTCATTTCCGTATCCCTTTGACTTAATATAACAGCCGATTAAAATAAGCGCTATAATTTAAAAACAACTAGCAAGTTTTTATTAAGTTTCATACACCAACTAGCTAGGTTGTAGGGCCTTGGAATAGGTGAGTTGAGAGTTAAATCTCCAAGGCCGCTCAAACAAAAACATAGAAGTTGATTAATTGAGCGAAATCCAACTCCGTTAGGTGGACCGGGAAAGCTCTCCTCCAGAGAGTCAAGCGCGAGGGGAAGTGAAGGGCGAGAAGAGAGATACCCCCTCTCTGATTTGCTGAATCTGACCTCAAGACCGTTCCGCCCGGCTTCTGACACGGATTGGTGCCCATAGTTGCCATTCCTAGGTTCCACATAGGTGAATGCAGGGGGGGATACCCCTGGTACCTGAGGCAGACGTCGTATCACTTCCAGCAGTACTTCTGGGGGGTCCCCTTGCGAATCTTGGGTACTTGTGCCAGCAAAGGCTATTGTTAGGAGGTCGGCGTAACTATTTCTGTCACCTTCGCTAGTAGGCATGGGCCGTAATTATCCCAGAATACTTTCGGGAGGTCCTATTTTTCGCTTTCTTGTATTTTGGTGTCCGGTCCTAATCACCCGGAGCAGAAATACCTGAAGGTTGTTTGCTTGATTATATCTCAGGGATTTTTTGTAGTGAGTGCTCTTTGCTCCTAGCTTTCCTAGCTTTATACTTTTTTGAGTCTAATTAAAATTTGTTAAAGTGGCTGATCAAGCGCCTCGTCGATCGAGGAGAATCCGGGGGTTATCTCCCGAGAGTCCAGAGCCTTCTTCAAGAAGGCGTAGGAGTAATTTAGCAGGTGAGTATCACCCTGTGGCGTCTGACGCAGTGGAGAGAGATCCTCCACAAGGGATTGAAGGTTTCGTAGCTAGTTCTGGTGTTGGTTCCAAGAGGAGCGTTCCGCTCACCTCGAGAGTCTTATTTCTGTAGGAAGAAGAAGTACAAGTAGAGGAAGTGTCTCAACCCTCTGAGTCACTTCCATCTCCTCTTCCTCTTGATTATCCGTTCGTTGTTGAATACATCGGACCTGAGTCAGAGAGACCAGAAGATCCTCCATATTATTCATACCTTTCGATGGCCACGACTGGGAACGCAGCTTCTGCTGTGAGTGCTGCAGGCATTCAGACTCCTGCTTCTGTAGAAGGAGGAGGCACTATTGCTATATCTTCGATTGCTTCTAGTACTGCTGTGTTTGGCTCTGGTTTCACCCAAGCACATGCTTCTCAATCTGGTCCCTTTTTTTTTGGAATGCCCACTAGTGGGATTCCTTCTTTTTCCTTTTCCGCTGCTGCAGCTGCATCTACACCCATGTCTTCCATGGCTAGTGGATCAGCTTCTTTTCAAGGGTTCCCCTTCAGAACTAGGCATATTCCTAGTTCGAATCCTTCTTTAGGGTCCTTTCCGTTTACTTCTCAGACTCAGAGTTTCAACCCTTGGTCTGGAGGTCAGAATTCGACTACTTTTACAGGTTGGAACCCTATATTCAATACAGCGGGGGCAGGGAATCAGTTTTATGCTGGTCACCAAGGGAATGCTTCTTTCCCTTTGTCAAGTGCTTATCAGACTTTTTCCCCTCTTTCTAGTGCCTGGAACCCCTATCAGGGGCTTTCCTCTTCATTCAATACTTCAGGAGGGGGAACTGGTCCGGTATTTGGTAACTCTGCATTGGGAGGAGGTTCTTCCCATTTTTCTACGAGTTCTTTCGGGAAACCTGGTGCCTTATCAAATCCAGGGTATTCTTTTCAGAATGTAGGGAATTCATCCCATCAAGGATGGAATCCTCAGGCTCCGCCTCGTTTACCTTTTCTGGCAACGTTAAACTTGCCAGATCTGTCGAAATTGACGAATGATCCGATCCGGTACAGTCCGGGGTGGCCTCCGGTTCCCACCAAACTTCCTTCAGACATTCCAAAGTTTGAAGGCAAGAATGGAGAGGACCCGGCTGACCACATCACCACCTTCCATTTATGGTGTTCGTCTAACTCCCTGATCGATGATTCGATTAGGTTGAGATTGTTTCAATGCACCTTAACTGGAAACGCTGCCAAGTGGTATATTGAGTTAACTGGGGGCAGTTTTGCTACATTTGGAGATCTGGTTGTTACATTTCTAAATCATTTCCAGTTGCCCGTCCATTGTGACGCCGGGACTGAACTCCGAGCTAATTTTAAGCAGGACGACGCAACCCACATCTCTGACCATATTCAGGAATGGCGGAGAAGGAAGAGGCTTATTAAACCTCATATTCCAGGAGAATTCCTTTTGGAATGGTTTTTGAAATCTCTGCAGTCAGACATTTCTAAGGATGTATCCCTGTCTAGGGTATTTTCTGAGGAACAGGCCATTTTTAGTTCCCAGAAGCTTGAATTGATATATTCTCAGTCTGGGGTCCTTCATAAATATTTTCCCAATGCTCCTCACTCCAAATTAGATTTATCCAAGACTAAGCCTGATCCTCATGGTGATGGACTTATTGGGTTGATCAATAGTGGTGCAGCTAACCTTCTTACTCAATTGCAGCAGTTGTCTATACAATCTACTCCTTCTGGTCAGGCTGTGGCCACTGAGTCATCGCCTTCCCAATCTTTGTCGGTAAATGTCGTCCAAACTTCCGATCCCAAAGGAAATCAACAATCCGAAGGGAAGAAGAAGGGACGGAATAATAACAAAAAGGGCAAGAATGGGAAGGGTAATGCAAATAAAACCAACGAGCATGTTGGTGAGGGTCAAAAGGATAAAAAGAAAGTGAAGTTTCCATGCAAGTTATGTGTTGGAGACCATCTTACGCACCTTTGCCCTAGCTCAGCAGGGTTCTTCTAGTTCCCAGGCTGTGTTGAAAAACCCTTTTCCCCAAGGGCAATAGCTAGTTGTTGGCGCAAATAAAAATACTGTGGATTTCTCCGAGGGCACCCAGGAAGGGGAAATTCCGTCAAACATATACATGATGAGTGCTCACGTGGATGTCGCCACGAGATCCCGTGATTATGGCAAAGATGAGTCTTCGAAAGCTAAGGGTGCTCCCGATGCTACTGAGCCACTTCATATTTCGAGGCCTACTATTGAGCCTATACCTCGGATGCCAAAAGCATCTACCAAGCGTACGACGATTAATCCAAATGCTAGGGCTACCCAGAACTACTCTATTGTGGAATATCTGGCGCAGAGTTCTTGTGCCATGTCAGCTTTAGAGGTGCTCCAATCTTGTCCGGCTCAGCGCAGTGCTCTGCTCACTGCTCTTGGGGCTGTCGATCCAAAGAACTCTCTTATGATTACATTCGATATGACTAATTTTAAAAAGAGACTTCCCCATCATATGGCTTTTCATATTAAATCATCGTACCGGAAATGCAATATTTTCGGGACGGTTGTTGATGAGGGTGCTTCCACATGTGTGATGTCTCTCACATGCTGGAAGGGAATTGGATCTCCCACAGTTGTTCCATCTACTACTCTTCTGACTGCGTTTGATGGTCATTCTCACAGACCGCATGGTATTGTCCCAGCTTTGCCTATCTGTGTTGGGGGAAAAACTGTAAATATAGAGGTTGAGATAGTTGATGCAAGCTTGGACTACAACCTTCTGTTGGGAAGAAACTGAATTTATGAGATGGATGCTATTGCATCTTCATTGTTTCGGATTATTTTTTTCCCTCACGAAGGGAGGATTGTTACAGTGGACCAACTGGACTGTCCTCCTGTAGACCCGAATGCATCTACTGACTCAACTATTCCAAAGTTGGATAATACTAAGGCACCTGTTGAGAATTTAGGGGTTGGAATGTATTCTTCCTTGATGGGTACTTTTGACATTCCATCTCCTACAGTTCATATAAATAAAATTTCATCCTCTAGGGCTCCTCTTCGAAGAGAGTTCTTCAGAACTCATTATTTTTCGGACCCTTGGACCTTGCCTTCCCCTACTACCACATTAGCGGAAGTTCAAGTGGGTGGAATGGAATTTCCAATGTCTGCAGCTGATATTGCTTATCAATCTATTGTTGACTCTGCAGAATCCATTCCAGCTCCTCTTTCACCGGAAGAGTTGGATGGAGATGTGGCTCCAGCTTGGACACTTAGTTCTTCTTCTGCCCAGGATTGCCTTGATACCACTCTTCCATCTGAAGAGGCCATCCTGGAAGCTATGACTAGTATAGATAGACCATGGGATGATTTGCATCATCGGTCATACTTTTTACCTGAGTTGAGCGAAGTTGAAACGAGTTTTCCAAGTCCTCCGTCTCCTGGTCCTGTTCGCCCAGTCCTGAACCCTTTAGCACCAACACAGGTATATGTTGAAGGGAACATGGCTGTGATTTCTCCAACTATCCCGGTGAACATTTCTAGGGATCCCAATGTTATTGAGAATGTCTTCATCGGAGCTTAATGTTCCCCTGAAGAAATTCAGATTTATACCGATCTCTTTAAAGAGTATAGGGATGTATTCGCTTGGTCTTATGAGGAAATGCCTGGTATAGATCCATCTATTATCCAGCATGAGATCAAGACTTACGAAAACGCTAAGCCAGTGAGGCAAAAACTTCGTCTGGTTAATCCTAGGAAGGCTACATCTATCAAAGCTGAGGTGGAGAAGCTGCTTAAGGCAGGGTTTGTTTATCTGGTTCCTTTGACTGAATGGGTTTCAAATCCTATTCCCATGGATAAAAAACAAGGAACAATTTGAGTTTGCATCGATTTCAGAGACCTTAATAAAGCATGTCCGAAAGATAATTATCCCACACCATTTATAGATCAGATCATCGATGAGTGTTCCGATAACGAAATTTTCTCCTTCATGGACGGTTTCTCTGGATATAATCAGATTACTATCCATCCTGAAGATCAATATAAGACTGCCTTTATTTTTCCTTGGGGTACTTTTTCTTACAAGAAGAAGCCTTTTGGTCTTAAAAATGCTGAGGCTACGTTTCAGCGGGCCATGTCATATGCCTTCCACGACATCAAACAGATTATCGAGGCATATTTGGATGATTTAGCTGCTCATTCTCGAAAGAGGATGGATTATCCTGCTCACCTTCGTCAAGTATTTGAACGATGTCATTTCTATAAGATTAGGTTGAATCCGAACAAGTGCGTTTTCGCGGTTACATCCGGTTTGTTATTGGGATTCATTGTGTCTAGGGAAGGGATTAGGGTAGATCCCTTCAAGGTTGAGGCAATACTTCGGTTGCCTCCCCCGTCCTCTATTCGTCAACTTCAAAGTCTACAAGGAAAGGCTAATTTTCTTCGGATATTTATCGTAAATTATGTTGAAGTTACCAAGGGATTTATGAGATTGTTGAAGAAGGGAGTTCCATTTTTTTGGGATGACTTCGCTCAACGCTCATTCGATGCTTTGAAAAAAGCATTGACCTCTGCTCCTTTATTGAGTCCACCTGATTATAGCAGGGATTTCCTTTTGTATCTTGCAACAGCAGAATCTACCATTGGTATGGTTCTGGTTCAGGAGGATGATACTCTTTCAGAGCATGTTATATACTATCTTAGTTAAGGATTGGTAGGACCTAAACTCCGGTATACTCCGATAGAAAAATTAGCTTTAGCAGCTGTTCATGTTGTGCAGCGACTCCGGCATTACATTCTTCTACGAAAAACTTATGTTTTGGCAGCAGCCAATCCATTTCAGTTTGTTCTTAGTAGGCGAGTGGTTGGGGGCAAATACAATAGATGGATTATGATTTTGCAAGAATTTGATCTTGAGTTTATGTCTGTCAAGTCCAAGAAATCATTGGTTTTCGCGGAATTGATCTCCAAGTTGCCCTGTGGGGATGAGATAATCTATGATGAATCCTTTCCGGATGAACATTTGTTTCTTATCTCTCCACAGGATCCTTGGTATGGAGATATAATTGTGTATCTCCAGACTTCGAAGTTTCCCTCTACTTTTTCGAAAGATGAGCGTCGTAATTTGCATCACTTGGCTAAGAATTACTTGATCATTGGTGATGCTTTATACCGTCGAGGGGTTGATTCAATCCTGAGACGCTGCTTAACTCTCGAAGAAGTTGAGGCTGTGCTGAATAATTGCCACAGTGGAGCTTTTGGTGGTCATTTATCTGGGCTTGCTACAGCCCAAAAGATCTTGTGTGTTGGGTACTTTTGGCCTTCGATTTTCAAAGATTGTATGGAGTCGGTCAAAAAGTGTCATCCATGTCAAGTTTATACTCAAAAAATGCGCGCTCATCCAGCTCTGCTTTTTCCAGTCATTACTGTCGGTCCCTTTACAAAGTGGGGTATTGATTATACTATTTGTAACCCGCCTTCGGCTAAAGGTCACAAGTACATTATTGTAGCAATAGACTACTTTACGAAGTGGGTCGAGGCTATGCCTACTTTTGGGAATGATGGTGAGACTGCAGCTCTTTTTCTTTTCAACCAGGTTATTTCTCGTTTTGGTATTCCTAGAGAGATTGTCACTGATCATGGCAGTCATTTTCAGAATAGCATGATGGTTGAGTTGGCTCTAAAATTAGGTTTCCGGCAGGAGCATTCATCTCTGTATTATCCTCAAGCCAATGGGCAAGTGGAAGCTGTGAATAAATCCTTGAAGACAATTCTTCAAAGGACAATCAATAAAGCTCGATCCAACTGGCATATTATGCTATATCCTGCACTTTGGGCATACAGGACGTCAGTGAAAACTGCAACTGGCTTTACTCCGTTTCAGCTAGTTCACGGGTTGGAATCCATATTTCCCATTGAATGTGAGATTCCTTCTCTTAAGTTAGCTGTTGAACTTCTTCCTGACACTTCTAGTCTTGAAGAACGTCTCCTTCATCTAGAACATCTCGATGAGCAGCGTCGGGATGCCGCCACGATGAATGAAGCGCATAAAAACTGAGTTAAAGTTCAGTACGATGAAGCGGTCAAGCCTAGGGTTTTTTTGGCAGACCTTGTTTTGGTCTATGCCCAAGAAAAAGATGCCCTGGGGGCAGGAAATTTTAAGTCTATGTGGTATGGCCCCTTCATCCTTAAAAAAGTCCTTAAACAAGGAGCATATACCTTGGTTGATTTTGAAGGAAACGAGTTGTCGGAACCCAGAAATGAGCTCTATTTGAAAAAGTATTATGCCTAGGCTTCGGCCTGACATTTTGCTTTTGTATATAGTAGTTTTTCTTTGTACATATCTGGTTGTTTTTCGATCTTTGATGGGATGGTGATGTTTTTTATCTGCTTTGGCAGGTTGTGTCGGATGTCATGAGTCATTTTGGTTTCGCCGATGGTGCTAGTAGACACACCCGGAACTTGGCTTCCGCAGCTTGGGTGCTTCATCATCCATCCAGTCAGTTGTTAGTATCAAGAGGGGTCTGCATTGGTCATACTTCCAATAATATAGCAGAATACACTGCATTTATTTATCTACTCTCGGACGCAATATCTTTGGGTGTTGATTCGTTGGTAGTTTTCTTGGATTCCCAGCTGGTGGTGTCGCAGTTGAAAAATACTTATCGGGTTCGAGATCCATTTTTACTCCGGTTGTTCTTGAGGGTAGGATTGTTACAAAGATCATTTCAATTTTTAACTTTCATTCATATTCCTCGAGCTGACAATTAGATGGCAGACTCATTAGCTAATCAAGCAATTGATTGGCATATTAATCATTCCATACAATAAAATTTAATCATCAAAAACATCATACATTTTTATACATTTGTCACATCACATCAAATCGCCGTATATATATCATCAGAGTGTTTCAAAAAAATATACAAAATTTGGATTCATAAGTCATACAAAAAATTGGGCTTATGCCCGATCATGTTCAATCTCAAAAAATATACAGTCATCTGGTATATCACATCTATCTACTCCTGTGGTCCCTGCCCAGAAGTTGTGTTCCTATAGAACACGATCGCGGTGGCAACTCGGTGGAATAACCGTACCCAGTCACGGGGTACTCCTACCACCCGTCTCTGGATGGCTTCAGGCAGATCTTCCACTGCAGCCATAGGCACTTGGTGGGTTAATCCCTCCAAGTTCCTTTGTATAGCCTGGAGGGTCCTGTCTGGATCTACTGTATCCGCCTCGCCTCTGCGACACTTATGTCGTGGGTAACCCTCAGGTCGGACTGGTCCAATATCTGTATCATGATCATTTCAAAATTGTAAGTCATTTTGAATCCAATCAAAAAACATGTTTGTTTTCCACAAGTTTTCACATATATTAAAAAAATCCAAAAAAAATATATAAGTCAAGAATTTCAAACTTACCAACTGTGCCCCCGTGCCTGGTGGAATGACGAGGCCTGGATCACCTCGGAAATCCATCCCGGCATAGGGATAGTCCTCCACAGTGATGATTTGTTCTCCCCACCATTGGAAGAACTCATCATCCCAAGTGGTTCGGGGAACTTCACTTCCCCCCAATCTCTTCATCAAGTCATCCCATCGGGCAATTCTTGGGTCTCTCGGGCTGCTGATAGAAGAGATCACTTTGGGTCTCAGTCCAGGAATCTTCTCAAAGAAGAATTCATCAAGATTGTACCATACCCAAAATGTTTTGTCTTTGTTTTTCAGATAGAAGTCAATTTTTGCTTCATGTTTATCAGTAGAGCTGCGCACCAATCATATAAATGAGTTAAGCATTCCACTGCTATACTCATTTGAGTCCTGGATGCCTGGTGTAGGAAAGCAGATCCCGCTACCCTACCAATGGTAAAAAGGAGGATTTTCATGTGCAAGTCTCTTAAATCTTTGATAGCAATTGGAGTTCCAACTTTCTTGGAACCCTCTATGCAGTAGACGTGGACGTAATCTTCCACGGTTAGCCCTCCCAAAGGCTTACCATGCAAGTCTACTAGCTCCCCCCTCCGGGAGAGTCCAATAATAAAATAGATATCTTCCACCTCGATGCGTATGGGCATCTGATCTATTATGAAGTAGTCTTCTTCCTGTTCCCAATAATTCACAAGAATTTCGACCAACCGGACATTACTCTTCATATTTGGCATTTTGAAAAACTTGAGAACCCCGCTATTTGGAAGAATATTGAGTGATACTTGGTCCTGCATGACTTCATTGTCAATGGCACTGTGTTCACGCTCTCTCCAAGATATAGTCATCCTGCAAAAAATCAATAATTCGTTCATTAGATATGCGTTTTTTCATTTTGGGTTGCACATACGCGACTTTCTTTGTACACAGTCGTGTATATACGCGACTTGGTCATTATAAACCCGCGTATGTGTAAACCCGTGATTTTAAACAAATGATTCTACGGTTAAAATTCATAATTTTTAACTTATGAACGGACAAAATGAATAACAAGGATGAATTAAGAGCTTACCTGACAAATTTGGTGAAGTTTGACGGTTGATTGCTCTTGTTTTGACGAAAGAGGATTTTTTTCCAGAGCAATTTTTCCCAAATTAGCAATGTAACAATGAACCAAATATGAGGTAACTTGTGTATTTATGCCCAAAAAGTTGAAAATTTTCGCAAAAATTTGTTATGCTTATTTTTTCAATCTATCTTAAGCTGCATAACCCAGATGCTTGGAAGTGCCTAGATTGGTATATTTTCAGGTACATTTTGACAAAGTCGAGATTTTTCCTGGTTTTTGATCCATGACTGTTGACCCATCATGGCAGGTATATGATCTTCACTAGCATATAGGTTAGAGAATCCACTTTCTGTTGCATTTTGCATACTAGCCCCCATTCTGATCACTTGCCATAGGGTCGATCCCATCAGGTCATGAGTATTACACCCATTTCACTCGCCGATTATTTAATCATGACTTGGTGGTAGAGCCTTCCTTTACATGGGCTTCCTAGTTAGTTCCTCGCTATCACTTGTTGCCCATGCTACGTTTTATGTAGGCTCAAGAGTCCTCTTTAGTCCCGCCATGACTTATGTGTTGAAGCTTCATTCTTCTTCTTCTTCACTATCATTTTTCTGGCTATTACCCTAGAGGCTCCCTGGTGTTGTTGAGTTGTATTACTGCATTGCATATTGGCTACTTGTTTATCCTGGCCTTTAGCCGACTTCATTTGGACTCGATGTTTAAGCCAACTTTTGACCTTGACTGTCTGTACAAGTTAACCATTACATGCACTTAGCTATCGCGACTTGACACCCTTTTTACCCATGGATGGAACATTCCTTTGAGTATCACTTACCAGTTTCCGCCACCTTGCATTGAGCATAGGATTGTTCCTGTCCCAGGAACTAGTGCATCTATTTCTTGATACTCGTTCTATCCATTGTACCATAGCATTATTTTATTCTTTTTTAGGCTTATTATATGAAAAAGACAAAAAAATTAAATATAACAAAAAGAGCAGGAACGAGATGTAACTTCGTAATTTGATGGAAGTACAGTATCAATTTGTCGCCCTTGAACAAAGCACATACACTTATATATTTCCTTCATCTGGGATGGTTTTTAGTTTTGACCTAGGTTCAGCTTTTGCCTTGTTTCACTGGTCAGTCCTCCCCGGTTGGTTATCTCTTCCAATCATATGGAGAGTTTGTTTTTTCCTCCTACATAACAGACTTATACAGTGTCACTCTTTACTGTCATGGTCATCACAAGTCGTGCTTTTGTTCAAGGGAAGTCTAACCAGAGTTGGCCTTTCTGTGGTGTCTCTTGACTCATTATTCAGTCGGCCTTCCTGGTATTGTCAGTATCTTGTTCTATCACATCAAATGTTTTGGTCTTCTGCTCGTGCTGGTTTGAGAAGGTCTCTATTGACTTCTTGCTGGAGGGTTTGTCTCTCATTGACTACGACACATTGCTCTGAGAGTAAACCTAGAGCCGCACCCTGGCTCTATTTCCATCATTGATAGGTGACCTTGTGCTCAACATTTGATCATCATTATGGGTCTTTGACTGAGTGGTTTCCCTTGTGTTCGATATCGCACATTACTCACACTTGATCTGCGCAGTTTGATTTCCATTTGACCTCATTGGTGGATACCGCCTGTCGCCTTTCATTATTGGCTGGTTCGTAGGCTCGTGCTACTTCATCTTGTATGTCGAAACGTATTCTTATATTCTCGTCACTCTACTTTCATCTGATTCCTTCTAAATCTTGGCCCTGTACTCGCTACTGGACTGGATGTGGGATGCCTTAATGCCTTCTCTTCCTGCTGTATCTTTTTCCTGTGACGACCCGACTCATTGCTCGGGAATAAGTTCAGAGTCTTTTTGTCACATCTTAGGGTTTGCAATGGCTAGTGGGCAAACATTTCACTATCGACATCAGATTCATCATTTCCTCCTGATTGGTAGATTCTTCCAAGTGTTCGACTTCAACTCATTCATTCGAACTTGTTAGAATGTACAGGGGCACCTTGACACTCATTTTCATTATTGTTGGGTTGTCTCACGTTGGTTAACGATTTACATTATTGACCGGTAATCCAACGATTTATCACATGGTCGACTTTAGCTCATTTATTCCCATTGTGTAGAATTGTGCCATAGTGATCGGTGAAGACCTTGGGTTGCATCAGCATTTTCTCGGTTCACTTTTGACAGTCCATTCAGTTTCTGCCAGTGATGTCATTCACCCTTATATGTTGCAGTGTCAGTACAACAGCATCCTATATGTTGACTCTCGAGTTGCGTGATTGTACCATTTATTCCACCTTTTATGATTTGATACTTGGAGATTCAGTTACTTATATGATCAGACATCCATTTTCAGCATCATTGATCATCTTTCTATATGTGATACTTAGACATTGATTCTGACTTGTACTTTCGGGCCATGCTCAGATGATTCATTGTGTACTTTCAGTTCAGCTATACTTGTATACATTTTGGATCCATTTTGTACTTTCTATATGATGTATTATTGACTGAGCATGGGTATGCCCGCCTCAGCATGAGTTGAATCTCTATTTTCTTTCATTCGTTTTTGGTAGGCCGAAATCTGGTGAAGTCCTCTCTTGTCCTTGCGAATTTCTTTCTATGTGCATAATACATTTCAGCCATCATGTACCCCTTCTGACCTCATATATTAGGGGGCATCTGTTATAGAATCATTTTTCACCCTCATGTGATTCATGATTGTCTCTATGGCCTTGGGCACCCATTCCCACAGACTTGAACAAAATTCATAAAAAAAAGTGTTAAAAATCCCATACGCGGGTATGCCCAAACTTTTCCGCGTGTATATGCGAGTCCACATGTACTTTTCTGCGTATGCCATTAAAATCATTAAAAAATATATAAAAATTCCTTATTTTCAGGCTGGGTTGATGGTTACTCCAGTAGTTCAACCACCCCAGCACGTGGCCAACTGTTTCCAACTAATTGAAACTACTTTGAGGGAGTATAAAAGCCCCTCATGTGCATGGCCTAAGGGAGAGAGAAATTTATAGATATTATAGTCTGTTGGAATCCCAATTCAAGTCTAAATTCCCGTGCCTCCTGCACTTTCCCAGATTTTTACAGGAAACCCTTGTTTCCTGGAGATGTTCATCCATTTATATGCCATATTGAGTGCACAAGTCTTGAAAGTATCTTAGCGAGGCAAGGGCGGGACGGATCCGGACGACGCCCTGTTCAAAGATCGTGGAAGGATTCAGGTGATATCTCCACTTTTTATTACTGTACATGCTGTTCGTAATAGAGAAGACCATCTTGTTCTTGAATTCACGTGTTAATATCTACATGTATATGTGAAAATGTTATTATTTAAGCATTTATTATTTTTTATATGATGTTTCACATGGTTCTCACTGACATTTAGGATAAATATATGTTGTACAACTAGATTTTTGTGCACGTTTCTTATTGGTTTTCAGGTTAAGAAGGAAGAAGGGTTGCTGGGGGTTTGGACCCCGCAAGATCTACATCAAACGTAGGATTACGACTGAGTTCTACTATCAATTTTTATCTAGTTTTTAGCATACAAGTGTGGTTGTGTGAGTCCTTCTTGAATAGCATGCCCTGATCTGTGGAGGTTTTGACCCAACAAACCTCTAGGGTTTTTCCCCAAAACACCTACCCAATCTGCATCCGTGAAGCCATGCAAATTCACCTCATCCGTCTTTCTGTACCATAATCCATACTCATATGTGCCCCTAAGATATCTCAAGACATGCTTGTCTGCCTTCCAAAAGAGCTTGGTGGGCTTAACCATCGCTTGTGAAATGGATTACCTAAATCCATCTCAAAGATAATGGTCCCAACGCCAGTCGCACTGTATTGACCATCGTCACCCATCAGATTATGATGTTACAAATCGAGACCCAGAAGCAGGATTTGATTGTGTAGTTGCTTCTTATCAATGAAGTAGCCAAGGGAGCATATTCTATAGAGCGAGAATGAGCATACCTTCCATCTCAAGAGACATATTGTGAATTTTGAGATACAAACCCTAAATAGCAAGAGGAAATGCATGGGCATAGGCATCCATGGAAGGAAAACAAGAATCAAAGCTATAAGCGAAGGTGCCTTCATCCGCATCCATATATGACTGAACCAATGTCGACCGAATCTAGTGTATCCCAGAAATTGAGTATGCATTTGGAGGTCCTTCTCCTCCAAGTCACTAAACAACTCCTTGTCTCCCGTCATGTGGAAAGACGCACCACTATCAAGATACCACATTGATCCCATTGCACTTGAAACCAAGAATGCGATCAAAGAGAAATCAAGTTCAAATTTCGAGGTTAAGGCCTCACCCGCTACAGCTCCAACAACCTTCTTGTTCTTCTTCTTCTATAGGCAGTTAGTGGCGAAATGCCCATGTTCGTGATAGTGAAAACACTTCACCTTGGACAAATCCTGCTTCTTGCCTTTAGCCTTGGATTTTGGAGGTAATTTCTTCCCCTTCCCTTTCCTTGATTTGGAAACTAAAGCACAATTCTCTTCATCTTCATTCTTCGATGAAGAGCCATCCCTGATACTTCGCCTTATCTCCTCCTACAAAAGATCTGACCAAGTTCGCTCCCAACCTAGCAGTTTCTCCCATCCATTGACAGAGTCTTCGTAGCTATGCCAACTCTTCAGAAGCCCAAGGAGAGAAAAGCTCACCAAGTCATCATCATCAACAGTAATCCCCACACTTCCCAATTCATCCCTACAGTGGAAAAACTTCGTGAGATATTTTGGAATATTGTCACCCTTCTCCATTTTTATTTTTCTAAGCTTATCTTTCAGCGCCAACTTCCTCTGCTCACTGCTGCTTTGGAACAAATCTGTCAAAGCCTTCCACATTGCAAATGGAGTGGATTTTCCATGAAGGCTTGACACAATATGGTCCTTCACACCTTCCAACATAATTCTTCTTGTCTTTGCTACCTTCTTCTGCCATGCATCAAGTCCTGTAGCATCACTAGAATCCGGCATAGGAACATCGCTATCGATGAAATCCTTCAGTCCATTATCTTCCAGCACCACCTCCATCATGTCCTTCCAAGCTATGTAATTCAAGCTGCCATCAAGGGAATACTCCAATCACAACCCACTGAAAGACATTTCAATGTATACTCAATTGTCGCACTAAGAATTTTATACAGCAAATTCGAATTGTCCACCAACACAAACTCAGCAATTCTTCACAATTGCAATCTTCAAGAATTAACACTGCTTAGATGCCATGTAGAAATTATATAACATATGCATTATATATCCAGATTCTCCTAATCTAACAATATTTATCTTCTTGCTCAATACAGAATCCTTCCACTATTGAACTTTTGCGGAAATTATAAACTCAATTGCAAACACATGAAGCAATAAAAACAATCGCACATAACACAGTTGTTAACGAGAAATCCTGAAACTAAAAACCCCAACTATCATATATTATGTATCATGGATATAATGTAACAATCTCATACAAAGCTTAGTACATCAAGCTCTCAGTACAATGTAGATTCATTACACACTGTCATGCAGAAATTTGCATCTCTATGCACCAATTTCTCGCCACCTAACAGCCTGTCTCCACTACGAAATCCCTGCTGAAGAATAGCTCTGAATGAATTCGAACTACCCTTTCCTTGACTTCGCAATCCTCATTGGAAACTCCAATGTGTGTGTGATGCAATCAATGCATCACTATAGTCACAACAGATAGTCCATCTCACCCTTTCACCTACCTCTCCACTGGGTCTCCACTGTAACTGTAATACCCCTAGTTTCTATGCTTTTTAACTGAAAATTGAATAATTCCAAAAGGGAAGTGGACCCCAATGGAGAACTAGTGTGTGGAATTATTTTAAATTTTATTTAATAAAAATACATAGAAAAGGTTTTTTTGCAATGACTAGATTGAGAATGGAGATCTGAAACCTAAATCCATGAGGATGTGGATAAGGTGATGAGACTTTCCCACCCCTTCCAGAAATCCTTGGAAGAAATATTACCAAAATTAGATTTGGAGATAAAATATCTAATTTCCCTAATGAAGAGGAAAGTAATTTGGAAGAGGAAGAAAATTTTCCCCAATGAAGAGGAAAGTAATTTGGAAGAGGAAGAAAAAGTTGTAAAATTGGAAAAGACAGCTTTAAAGTACCTCAATGAGGGAAAGCCTCGGCAAAGCAGGAAGAAAGCATCCTAAAATTTATGGAAGTAGAAATTGGAAATAGGCTTGGGAAAGCACAGCTTAAATAAGCTGCTCCAGGATAGACAAAGGCTTGTCTATCACTAGAATAAAAAGGTCTTAGCTCAGGGGTGAGTTACAGAGAGAGAACTCTAAGGTTGGGAGGAACTAGTCATAGAAATTGGTATGCGCACTGAACTAGTTTATTTCATATTTATATTAATTTAGCCTATGTGTAATTTAATTCTCCATTTGAAGAATGAGTAGGAACAATGAAAAAAGTTATTGTGCTCAGGTAAATAAATTCTTTTTTTAACAAGTTAGTTAAATTCTGAATATACTGAGTTACCAAGTACCCATATTTAACAAATTTTGATAAGGCAGTGTTGTGAAACCAGCTCCAAAAATAAAATAAAAGAGATATCAATGCCTTAGAAATAAGCCACTTTGAGGGGGTAACCTCCAATACATTACATTAATGAACAATTCTTAGTTGATTCAAATTAAAAAACTTCCTTTCTATATATAGGAGTCCATGGGGCCACAATGTAATCCTAGTGGGCCACAACATAATCCTAGCCAACCTAACAATAATAATTTAAGGGAACCATTTAATAACAATATGGGGGTTACATGGGTATAATATTAACAATAAGGGGGTTACACTAACAATAATAAGGGACTATACTAGTAATATAGGGACCTAACATGCCCCTCACCTTCAAAAAGTGTTGTCCTCAAAGCTTGAGTAGCTCTGGGTGCTTCTGTATAAAATTCTCATCCTCCCATGTAGAATATTAAGTGGATAAGTTCTTCCACTTGATGAGATACTCTAAAATTGATCGATTTCGTAGCTATCGAGTTCTTGTTTCCGTGACTGCTTCAGGTTCCAATATGATTTTTCCTTCCTCATCAAGTTTGGGCAATATTTTTTGAACTGGAAGATTTTCACCTATAACCTTCTTTAAGCATGAAACATGGAAAATTGGATGCACTCGTGAAGAAGCAAGAAGCTCCAATTTGTATGCCATAGTACCAATCTTTTGCAACACCTTGTAAGGACCATAGTACTTTGGCGATAATTTATTATCCTTCTTAGCTTGCTTGAGAGACATTTGTTTATATGGTTGTAGCTGTAAAAATACCCAGTCTCCTACATCAAAACTTCTCTTGCTGCAATGTTGATCTGCCTCATGTTTCATTCGATTTTGTGCCAAATTCAGGTTATCCTTTAAGAGTTGGAGAACTTCTTGTTGATGCTCGATGTGATCTTCCACTGCTTGAACCTTCGAATTTTCTCTTAAAGATGATGTGATGGATGGTGGATGGTATCCATAAAGTGCCATAAATGGGGTCATTTTTGCTGCAGTATGGAAGGAAGTGTTATACCACCATTCAGCGAGAGGTAACCACTTGACCCATTGTGTTTGTTTATCAAATACAAAACAACGAAGATATCCTTCAAAAATTTATTTACTATCTCAGTTTGACCATCAGATTGAGGATGATAAGATGAGCTATGAGCTAATTGAGTACCCAAACAAGAAAATAACTCCGTCCAAAAATTTCCAGTAAAAATGGGATCTCTGTCACTCACAATAACCTTTGGGTTTCCATGTAGCTTTTGAATTGTTTCCATAAATGTAGTAGCAACTATACTAGCTTTAAATGGATGAGATAATGCACAAAAGTGTGCATACTTGGTAAGTCTATCAACTACCACCATGATGACACTCTTTCCTTCGGACTTAGGTAAACCTGTGATAAAATCCATTGAAATCTCCTCCCAACGTTGGCTTGGAATGGATAAAGGTTGTAGAAGACCCGAGGTCTTAATTGTCTCAACTTTATTCTGCTGGCAAACCAAACATTCCGCCACAAAATTTTGAATATCAGATTTAAGGCCATCCCAAAAAAATCTTTCTTCACCCTGTGGTAAGTTTTTAAAAATCCTGAGTATCCTCCTAAAGGAGAAGTATGAAATTCCAAAAGAATCTTTTGTTTTAGTTTGGAATTCTTACAAAGATATAAGCAATCTTTGTACCATAAGGAATCATTTTTGCAACTAAATGTATTAGATGTACTAGGATCTTGCTGCAACTTTTGAATGAGTGTCCACACTTCTTTGTCCTTCTTCCATTCATCCCTTGCTTCAGTTATCCAATCTGTTTGCATAATAGAAATGGCATAAAGCAATGCTTCCACCTCTTCATTCTTTCTTGAGAGTGCATCTGCAACCACATTTAGCTTCCCTTTTTTGTAGATTATTTCAAAGTCATAACCCAACATCTTTGTGACCCATTTTTTCTGCTCTTCTAAACATAGTATTTGTTCCAAAAAGTGTTTAATACTATCATGATCATTTTTTACCTTGAAGTGTCTTCCCATTAGGCAAGGTCACCATTTCTTTAGTGCATGCAGTATTGCTAACATTTCCTTCTCATAAATAGCTTTACGTAAATAATTTCCTTTGATTGGACAACTTTCAAAAGTAATGGGTCTTCCTTCTTGCATTAAAATAGCACCAATTCCATTTTCTGAGGCATCACATTCCACAATAAAGGTTTTTGTGAAGTCTAGCGTAGCTAAGACCGGTGCTAGGCACATTTCCTCTTTAAGATGTTCAAAGGCTTTAGTTGCTTTAGGAGTCCATGAAAATGCATCTTTCTTCAATAATTTTGTTATAGGTGCTGCTATTCTCCCATAATTTTTAACAAACTTGCAATAATACCCTGTTAACCCGATAAATCCTTGCAACTACTTAATGGTTGTGGGGAATTTCCATTCCTTAATGGCTTTAATTTTGTTAGGGTCTACCTTAACACCCTCGTGAGATACAGTATGATCTAGATATTCCACCTCTTGTACTCCAAAGAAACATTTGGATGTTTTTGCGTACAATTATTTCTCTTACAATAGTTTGAGGACCCTGTCAACATGTTGAACATGATCCTTCCAAGACCTGCTGTAGATTAGTTTATCATAAAAAAATACTAGCACAAATTATCTAAGGAAGGGTTTGAAAATGGAATTCATCAATCCTTGAAATGTAGAAGGTGCATTGGTAAGGCCAAAAGGCATGACCAAAAATTCATAATGACCCTCATGAGTTCGAAATGTTGTTTTTATAATATCTTCAATCTTCATTATAATTTGATGATATCCTGAACGAAGATCCAACTCGGTAAAATAAAGTGCTCCATGTAATTCATTCAATAATTCATCAATCACAGGAATGGGAAATTTATCTTTAATGGTGAGCTTATTGAGCTCCCTATAATATGGACACATGTGCCATGATCCATCCTTCTTGTGTACCAATACTACAGGAGCAGAGAAAGAACTTTGACTAGGTTGAACTATACCAGCCTCTAACATTTCTGCAATCATACGTTCAATTTCGCTCTTTTGGACATAAGGGTATCTATAAGGCCTGATGTTTGGAGGAACACTTCTTGGAATCAAATGAATAGCATATTCATGATCATGAATAGGTAGGAGTCCTTTTGGAGTTTCAAAAACCTTGGAATGATTGTCCAAGACTTTTTGGAGATCTGCAGAAATAGATGATTTTGATGTTGGAACTTCTAGTGAGCATAATTGTGCAATTATGCCTTAATGTTCTTTCTTTAGAATATTTGTCATGACATTAGAGCTTATTATCTTTCCTGGCTTCCCTGTAATACCCCGTAATTCAAATTCCTTTCCTTCTAAAAAAAATTTCAAGAAAATTTTTTGAAAATTAAAAGCTATCGTCCCCAAAGATTGTAACCATTGTACTCCTAGTACAACATCAGCACCTCTCATAGTAATGGAAAGCATTGGACTATTCAATACATATTCTCCCATGGTTAGCTTGATATTATGGCATTTTCTAGAGCAATTTATGGTTCCTCCATTTGCAACCATCACTTGACATTCTGGTGCTGGGTATAGGAAACAATTAAATTCCTTGGCTACCTTACAATGAATAAAATTATGGGTACTACCTGAATCAATCAACACTATTACCTTTTTCTTCTTGATATTTCCTTCTATATTGATAGTTTGAGGAGTGGTAATTCCTACCAATGCATTACACGATATGGTCGGACTAATTTCTTCCTCTTCTTGGGTTGGTTCCTGGTGTATATCCTCTTCTAGTTCATTTTCTTCTTCCTCTTCACAATATATGTAAAATAATTTCTTCTCAACACACTTATGGCCTTTAGTGTATTTGCTATCACAACTGTAGCAAAGCCCTTTCGCTCTTTTTTCTTCCAATTTTTGTGGTGTCAACCTTGTAGGTTGTGGAAATCTAGGAGTAGCAACACTTCCCTCTTTATAGAAGTGAGTGGTAGGCTTCCTTGTCGCCATAATTTTACATTCAATTTTTCTTGCCAACCTGAATGCCTTCTCCAATGAATCAGTTTCCAAAACACGAACTTCATGTTGGATGTTATCCTTTAAAGTACCTATGAAGAGATCAATCCTATGTTCCTCTGGAATATCAGTTACCCTTATATTCAATTTTTGGAAGTCCTCAATGCGCTCCCCCATTAAACCCTTTTGTTTGAGATTTATCAATTGGCTAAAGAAGGTGTTGCTCTTTGTATCCTCATAATGTGCTATCATTTCCTCCATAAAAATTGACCAAGTGACAATTTTTTTTTTTGAGAGAAAAGCCATCGATACCATACAAATGTATTTTTTTCTAAATGTAAAGTTTCAATACGTACCTTTTGTGTGTTTTTCACATTATGGAGATCAAAATATTGCTCCATCTATAGTATCCATGTTACAGGATCCTTTCCATCAAACTTCCTCATATCCATTTTTGGAATACGGTGGTTCTTCCCTCCAACATTAGAGTTTATGAAATCACGATTAACATTTATTTTGTTCTCGCCATGAGTTTTCTCTACTATATTTTCACCATTAGGAAACATTTCTTGTATCAACTTTGTCAAACCTTCCATGTCTGCTTTTAGATCATTCTTCATGTTTTCCATTTTCTCATCGATCTTAGCTTCCATGTCATCCATCTTAGATTCCATGCCAGCTTCCATGCCATCTATCTTAGATTCCATGTCATTCTTCAAACCATCCATCTTAGATTCCACGCCTTTCTTCAAACCATCCATCTTAGTTTCCATGCCTTTCTTCAAAACTTCCATGTCATTTTTTGTTGCTCTTTGCGAGAGCAAAATTTGTTGCACTTGCTCTTGTAATTTTGATATGTCATGTTTCCATTCTTCATCTTCATGAGTCATAGTAGAGCTTTCTAAAGGCTTAATGGGTGTTGAATTCTTTTTAGGGGCTATTTTAGAATCCAATACTAATATCTATTCTACAATATGCCCTTGGAATCAATTCAACTTGATTCTTCAAACAAGACTTATGCAATTCGGAAAAAAATACACACCTTTTACTTGCTTTTGAGGAGCTTGATATTGAAATTGAATTATCTCTATAATTTTGAATCCTCAATATCTGAAATTAAACCCTATGGTAGCCCTATGAAGCTTCTTTCAAATGCCACAGGTCTAATCTGATTTGGATTCTTCAAGACAAAGTTATGGCCAATCTCCCACAATGACCCAATTTTGGACTGGTTCAGTAGAGAAAAATTGTACGACTTGCCACATGTCACTGTTTCCTCCTTTGGCTCTGAAATTGATAGACTGAAAACTACAGTCCATGTACTTGCGGTCACTTTTTATGGCATTCCAATCTGATTCTCAGAGAGAGAGCTATGAATATTTTCCCATGATCACCTCTTTGAGATGAAATTCAGAAGCCTCAAAAAGACCTAAATTCCACAGATCATATCTCCGAAAATATTGTGAACCAATATCTAAAATTTTTTGACGATGTTCCTCTGGATTATATATTCGCACTCTATAAATTTCAGCTTCTAAGCCTTCATAGAAAAAATGTTATTACGAAAATACCACGATGACCTGTTTAGGTTAAATTCAGAAGCCTGCAAAATGACCTAACTTGCACAAATAATATCTCCTAAAATATTGTGAACCAAGATCTGAAATTTTTCGACGATGTTCCTTAGGATTTTGGCTTCGCAATCTAAAAATTTTATATTCTAAACCTTCGTAGAAAAAATTTATAGCGAAAATGCCACGCTAACCTGTTTGGAGCAGCAAAACCCTAGAATCTCAAAGATCTGATACCAAATGTTGTGAAACCAGCTCCAAAAATAGAAGAAAAGAGATATCAACGCCTTAGAAATAAGCCACTTCGAGGGGGCAACCTCAAATACATTACATTAATGAACCATTTTTGGATGATTTAAATTACAAAACCTCCTTTCTATATATAGGAGTCCATGGGGCCACAATGTAATCCTAGTGGGCCATAATGTAATCCTAGCCGACCTAACAATAATAATTTAAGGGCACAATAATAACAATATGGGGGTTATAGGGGTACAATATTAACAATAAGGGGGTTACACTAACAATAATAAGGGACTATACTAGTAATATAGGGACCTAACAGGAAGAAATATTGCGATATGTATAGTTGTATGGGAATAGTCTGATGAGACCCATCTACCAGAATGTCTAAACGTATGATAGGTTTAAATCTGGAGATCAGTATCTCACAGAGAACTTATTATTTGTGGTTAGTAAACGTAAACGTTAGTGGTAACTATTTTAATTTTCTGTATATCTTCATGAGAAATTTACTCTTAGATGCAGAAAAGAAATTAAATATCTGGAAATTAGAACTGATATATTTTGGTTATTATACTCCTGTTATAATTGTTACAGAGAAAATGCAGAATTGAGTAAGTGAAGTTCATTTATAAGCCATTCTAGTACAACAGAAATGAACAGAGATCTAAATTAGAGAAGAAATTTAAAAGGAGTAAGGTAATGAAACATTAAGAAATAATCCATGTATGCTGGATAGAATATGAAAGTAGTGCTAAACCATAAATTCTATTTTATTTAGGAGTCAATACTTTGATTTCTAAACTAGATTTCTTTGGCTGTTATAAAAAGAAAAGGGATCAAAATTTATGTACAAAAATGATGTAAATTTTATATAGCAGTACTAAGTCGCATCAAAAATTTATGCAAAAATTTAGTAATTTCCTTATTGTAGAAAATAAGAAAATTATTGATGTAAAAAGCTGGATGTATATATATATATATATATATATATATATATATATATATATATATATATCTTCATATATACTAAATTGATGCAATTTTCATTCTATTCTTATCAGTATCTTTTCACAGTAGAAATTAAATGATAAGATAGGAACTGATAAGTAAATCTAATTCTGCTTTTACTTTAAAGCTAAAAGTGTAGTAAAACCTGTATACTATGAACTGAAAACTTATTTACTAATTCAGGAAAATATTTAGGTTTTCTAGAGCTATATGAAATATAAAACTCAGATATAAGTGATTCCTTATTCTTGGAATATAATACAATCCAGTAGAAAATGGTGGAAACATATAAACAAGACACTGAAGTGAAATACTGGGAAGTAATAAATATACACAGGTAACCATACCAACCATGGAAAAGAAATAAAGGTCATAATCCACTTATGGTACATGGAATAATAGTATCTCAAAAGTCAAACGAGTTACAAATTTTGTTGAACCTCGAAATAGCCAACCCAAGCAAATAGTTTAAAAACAATTTCTAATATAGATTGACATAATTAAATAGGAAATCCGACTAGAGTCGGGTTGAAACCCTGCACTCCTCCCAAACGTTGAAGACCAACCCGTGTGGCAGCAGTAAGTTATATTCATAAATTGGAAAAGTTCCAAAGAAAGAATGCTGAATTTGAAGTGAACGAAATGACAAAACTTCGTACTTACATTAAACATTGTAAGATTAGCTCCATTCCTAAATCGTATTTGATATAGGAAAGCACAGTCATCATAATACAGGGGTATAGTAGTAGAATGAGAAACTGAAAGGAGGACATAGTGTAATTACTTGTCTAAAATGAAGGTGGGAAAACTAGGACAGAGGTTGAAGAGATTCGATTTCCAAGGCCATGCTCCAGTTTCTGGGCTACGTTACATTTGAGACTCAACATATTGAAAAAAAAAAGACAAATTATGGCAGCAGTAATATTATTGGCCATAAAATACGAAACCAAAATAAAATATTGTAGACTATTCCAATTTTCATATCTATGAAATCAAATGGTGGCAAAGGTTGATGTCGAATGTTACCTTGTAACACTGTTCTATATAAACCATTGCCCACGTTTGCAACCACGAACAAATCTACAACATAATCTGCCATGGGGGAAAAATTAGAAAATGTGAATTCTTCTCTGATGCAAGGGAACAATAATAAAGCAAAAATGACATTATCTTATAGGTAGGATTGAAGAAATAAAGATGCTATAAGATTGTAAAACGAGGAAGAAAATTTAAACAGTGAATAATAGCTGAGCAAGGAAATTATAATTTGATGAAGAACGGAAACCAAACAATGTACAATCAAACAACAAGCCATTATAATGTTACAATGAATGGAAAATGAGAAATCTTACCAGTTATACATAAGGGAGAAGCTGGGCTGTGAGGGGTGGTGGTGACCCATAGTCACTTTGCATAACCGTCTTGAAGATGGGATGAAGCTCTCGTTAGCAGAGAATGGAAAGAAGGGAACTCGGCGTAAAAATCCTCATTTAATAACCCAACCCCAGGATGAAACCCTAACCCATATCATCCATACAAGTGTCACCAGATGGATGCATAACATTCGGATCGATGAGTCAAGGGTGAGCAAACCGAGAAATGGCCACTTCATACAACACGAATTTAATTAAGAAATCCCAGTCTAATTAACGCAATAAACGTTGGAGAGTACCCGCGAATCCACTTGGGATTGCACTAGGCTCAAGTTTTGAATTTATATTTTGGCTTCATTTAATAGATATCAATTCCTTAAGAAAAGTGAGATATCCATTGAATTCGTGGTACTATGAATGATGTGACTTACCATCAAAGGATCATACATTGATCTTTCTCGAAAGGTGTATTCCAAGCCAACCCTAAAAGTAACCTAATTATTTTCCAAGAATTTATTTAAGACCAAAATTAATAAACCAGAAACCATATCAAGGGGATTGATATCACAATAGAGAGGAGATAACAATGATAACCGTATTAGTATAAAGTTTTAAGAATATTTCATTCGTATACCTAGAAATCGACATTTCACTTTTGCATAGTAAAAATTTAATTAGGAAGTGTATAGAGGTAGGGTATAGGGTCAAGTAAAATTTATAGTGAAGGTTGTATTAAGGTAAGAGGATTTAATTAAAATACACCCAGCACACATACACACACACACACACACACACATATATATGTATATGTATATGTATTGAAATACATATATATACCTAAATGTCCCACATATTCACTTGAGTCAAATAATGAGAGAAGAATTGATTTTATAAAATCTTAAGTGTATTAGGTTGCGAGTGCTATAAATTAAAGTTACATGGATATTGTAATTGCTAACCATTAAAAAGACGAAACTAATAAGGTTAGTAGTTAATAAACCTTCTGTCAATAGTAATTGAAGGAGAGTTTAATCATTCTGGTTAGTAGTTAATAAACATTCTGTTAACTCTAATGCGTAAAATAAAAATAAAATAAAATTTGTGGATAAGAGACATTACAAATGGTATCAGAGCATTTAGCTAAAAGACTAGGAAAATCATGTGCTCACACAACAATATATGCTGCTGTAAAATTTTATGAGGTTTAAAAATTTTGTTAATGTTAATTTTCTGAACAGTGAAAAGTATTGAAGTGTACAGCTGCGAACCATGACTGAAGGGGATGAGCTGTATGTAGATCTGGGTGGTGAAGAAAACACACCAAATCCAAATGCTCCATTGATGACTATGTTGCATAGAATGCAACGAGAAATGACACAGCTTAAAAGCCACAATGATAGGCTATCTTTAGCCAGTGAGGAGCAGGACAGACTAATAAGGGAATTGACTTCTCAGAATATCCAAGAGGGTGAAGTTTCCGGAAGGAAGAGAAAAGGAAGGGTCAACTTCTCAGAAGATTCTAAGGAAGATGATGCCTCTAGACAACAGTCTAGAAAAAAGAAGGAATTACAGGGTGAGTTCCGGAAAATTAAACCTCCCTCCTATGATGGAGAGAAAGAAGAATATGATGAGACCTAGCTTCTGAATATGATAAAGTACTTTTAGGTTTACGAATATGAAAGTAACTTAAGAGCCAAGTTGGCTATTTATCAGCTGCAAGGTAAGGCTACCTTGTGGTGGGAGGAAACTAAGATGGTTCATGCCATTGATGAGAAAGTGGTGACCTGGGAGGACTTTCAAGTCAAGTTTAAAAATTGATACTTGAATGAACGTTACTATGATGACAAGGCAAAAGAGTTTCATGAACTCATATTGGGACAACTCACTATTGATGAGTTTGTGACCAAGTTCACAAATATATTACGCTATGTGCCTTATATCAGAGAGGAGAAGGCAAAGGTACAGAGGTTTCTAAACTATCTGCCTACTGTTTATAAGGAAAATATAGATTTTGATAACCCAAAAATGATGGATGAGGTAGTGCGAAAGGCCATATTATGTTATAAACAATTCAAGGGTAAGAGTGAACAAGGAAAGAATTGGTCAACCAAAAGTGAATTCAGTGGAAAAAAACCAAAACTAGCATATTTGAAAATTTTTGGGAGAAACCACCAAAGAAATAAGTTCAGTAAAGTAGGGGAAAATCAATCTGCTCAATCCCAAACTAGATCTAAAACCATGAATGAAAATAACAAGAGGGAAGGGATTGTTAAAATGAAAGAGCCTTTGAAGTGTTGGGGTTGTGGAGAACCTCATTTATTGAGGGAATACCCACATCGAAATATTCAAAAAATATAAGTACTGTGAGAGGCAACTACAATAAATGATGTGGCCAAGAACATCCCAAAAATCAGTTCTTCCTTAGAATATCATCAAGCTGAACACCAGTCCACCATGGTCGAGATGGAAGGTATGATTGCTGATCGTTCTATTACAACTTTAATAGATCCAGGTGAATCTTTGAGTTATATCAGTCCTCAAATCATAGACAAATGCAAATTAAAGTCAGAGAAGTTTCAACATTCTTGGTTAGTACAATTAGCCACTGGTACAAAATGAAAAGTAACTCATAAGTTACCCCGAACAACCATTAATATGAATGGATACCAAACAGAATTAAATTTAAATATTTTGTCATTCGGGTCTTATGACGTACTGATAGGGATGGACTGGTTAGAAAAATAGAAGGCTATGATGAATTGTGTAGATAAAACCTTACATTGCATTGATAAGGAAGGAAAACCGATAATAATAAAAGGAAAGCCTAAACCCATATATGTGAGGTAAATTACAACCCTTCAGTTAAAGAGAATTGCTCGAAAAGGGTATCAGGTATATTCTATACATGTAGAAGAGTTAGGATAGAAAACAAAAGAAAATATGCTAGAAACATTACCAGTGATAAGAGAATTTAAAGATGTTTTCCCAGATGAAATCCCTCATCTGCCCCCTAAGAGAGAAATCGATTTTTCAATTGATTTAGTGCTAGGAGAGACTCCAGTTTCTAGAGCCCAATACCAAATGAGCACTCCTGAATTAATGGAGTTAAAAATGTAGCCACAAGAACTGCTAGACAGAGGTTACATTAGACCGAGTGTATCCCCCTGGGGAACACCAGTGCTGTTTGTGAAAAAGAAAGATGGTAGTTTCTGTATGTGTATTGATTATCTTCAATTAAACAAACTGACAATAAAAAAAAGATATCCATTACCTAGGATAGACGATCTCTTTGACCAAGTTAGAGGGGCAACATTGTTATCCAAGATTGATTTAAGGAATGGATACCATCAGTTAAGAATTAAAGATGAAGACATCAGCAAGACAAAATTTAGAACCCGGTATGGACACTACGAATTTGTGGTCTTACCGTTTGGGTTGACCAATGCACCCACCACTTTTATGTGTTTAATGAATAGTGTCTTGAATAAATACTTAGATAAGTTTGTTCTAGTATTTATTGATGACATTTTAATCTATTTAAAAAGTGAAGCTGTGCATAAATAACACCTCAGAATTGTTTTGCAAACTCTTAAGGAAAATCATTTGTATGCTAAGTTTAGTAAATGTGAGTTCTTCAAGGATAAAATTAAATACTTAGGGCATATAATTTCAGAACAAGGGTTGGCTGTAGACCCTGAAAAGATAAAATAAATTAAATAATGGCCTGTACCTACTGATGTATCATCGGTGAGATCCTTCATAGGAATTGCAAGATACTACAGAAGGTTTGTAGAAAGATTTTAAGCTTTAGCCTATCCCATAACTTCATTGCAAAGGAAAGGAGTAAAATTTGAATGGACTGAAAAATGCTAGAATATTTTTGAACAATTAAAACTGAAGCTTACTACAACACCTATTCTGAAGAATGAAGATCCAAATCAAGAGTTTGTAGTATGCACAGATGCTTGTGGATAGGGATTAGGGGGAGTAATGTTACAAGAAAATTACGTTATAGCTTATGAATCTAGAAAATTTAAGAAACATGAATAGAATTATAGTGTGTATGATCTTGAGTTATCTACTGTAATACATGCTCTCAAGATGTGGAGACACTATCTTCTAGGAAAATTTTCGTGATGATGACAGATCACATCAACCTAAAGTATTTTTTCACTCAACCAAACCTGAATGCTAGACAAGCTAGGTGGTTGTCTTTCCTGAGTGAATTTGCCATGGAAATAAGACACATCAAAGGTAAAGAAAACAAGATTGCAGATGCCTTAATTAGAAATGCTTGGCAAGGGGTAAGTAACATTGGAAGTAGTGTTAAATTTGACTTGGAAGGACTGGTTTAGAAGGTAGTGGATCAAGACCAAGACTATGAAAAACTTCAAACCAAATGTTGAAAAAAAAAATGAAAGGGTATACACAAAATCAAAATGGGTTGATTTGTTACAGAGATAAATTGTACATCCCTAATGTAGACTCTTTAAAGAAGGAAATTCTGGATGAATATCACAAAAAGGCTTATTCTAGACATCCTAGATAATAGAAATTACTCACAGCTTTGAAAAAGAATTTATTTTGGCCTAGGATGAAAGAGGATGTAGCAAGTTATTTGGCCAGATGCATTGAATGTCAACAAGTAAAATTTGAACATCAACATCCAGCTGGGTTGCTAAATCCTTTACCGATTTTAGAATGGAAATGGGAAACTATTTCTATGGATTTTATCATTGGTTTACCAAGAACCAAATACCATCATGACTCTGTAATGGTGGTAGTGGATACTTTGACTAAGGCTACCCATTTTATACCCGTAAAATCCACTTTTGGGATAGCCCAAGTAGAAAATGTGTTTATGAAGGAGACTGTAAGGCTACATGGGGTTCCTAAAATGATAATTTCCGACAGAGATGCAAAATTTACTGTAGCTTTTTGGAGAAGCTTGTTTGGAGGCATGGGCACTAAATTGAATTTTAGTACTGCCTATCACCCCCAAACTGATGGCCAAACCGAAAGGATAAACCAAAATTTCAAGGACATGTTAAGAATGTATGTGATGGATAGGCCAACCGAATGGGAAGACTATTTACACTTAGTATAATTTGCCTATAACAACAGCTACCAAACTTCTAGAAAGATGAGTCTGTTTGAAGCACTTTATGGTAGAAAGTGCCACACTCCGTTAAGTTGGAGTCAACCTGAAGATAAATTAATACTTGGGCCAGAAGCTTTGCACGAGATAGAAAATGTTGTAAAACAGATTCAGAAGAACGTTAAGATTGCTCAGGAGAGACAGAAAAGTTATGCAGACAAAAAAAGAGTTCACCGAGAATTCAGTGTGGGTGATCATGTATATCTGAGGATTAAGCCTAAGAAGAGCATTTTTCACACCGGTAGCTATGAAAAATTATCCCCAAGATATTGTGGACCATTTGAAGTACTAGAAAGAGTGGGGCTAGTGGCCTATAAATTGGCCTTACCCATGCATATTAAGGTTCATGATGTGTTTCATGTTTCTTTATTAAAAAAATATGTACATGAATCTGCTCACGTTATTGATTGGAATGTGATTCAGGTGGAACCATAAGAGGAATTCCTTCCGGAGCCACTTCAAATCTTGGAGCGAGAAGAAATTGAACTTTGGAACTAGACATTAGCCAGGGTAAAAGTGCAGTGGAGACACTTTACACCAAAAGAGGCTACTTGGGAACTGTTATAGCATCATTTCTCACCTTCATATGATTCATGATTGCTTATATGGCTTTGGGCACCCATTCCTACAGACTTGGACAAATTCACTTAAAAACAGTGTAAAAATCCCCATACGCGACTATGCCCGTACTTTTCCGCGTGTATACACAAGTCCAGCTAGACTTTTCCGCGTATGCCATTAAAATGATTAAAAAATATATAATTATTCCCTATTTTCGGGCTGGGTTGATGGTTACTCAGGTAGTTCAACCACCCCAGCACGTGGCCAACTGTTTCCAACTGTTGAAACTACTTGGAGGGAGTATAAAAACCCCCCATGTGTATGGCCTAAGGGAGAGAGAGAATTATTGATATTATACTCTGTTGGTATTCCCTATCCAAGTCTGATTCCCCGTGCCTCCTGCACTTTCCCAGCTCATTATAGGAAACCCTTGTTTCCTTGAGATGCTCATCTCCCTATATGTCATCTCGTATGCACCAGTTTGGAAGGAGTCTTAGCGAGGCAAGGGCTGGACGGATCTAGACAACGGTCTGCTCGAAGGCCATGGAAGGATCAGGTGATCTCTCCACTCGTTACTTTTGTACATGCCATTTATAATACAGAAGTATCATGCTGTTCCCGAAATAAACGTGTTAGTGTATGCTTATATGTATGAGAATATTTGTTATACAAGCATTCATTATGATTTATTTAATGTTTTATATGAATCTCACTAACCTTTAGAGTAGATATATGCTGTACAACCAGTTCTTCGTGCTTGTTTCTTCTTGTCTTTCAGGTTAAGAAGGAAGGACGGTTGCTGGGGGTTTGAACCCTACGGGATCTGCTTCAACCGTAGGACCTACGGGTAACTTTCTCATTCTACTCTATTTAGTTTTTCTGAACGTGCATGGTTTTGTGAGTCTCTGTTAAGTAGCATGCCCCTGCTCTGTGGAGGTTGTAACCCAACGAACCTCTAGGGTGATATTCCCCAAAACAGGAACGAGAAGCTGAGATGATGGAAAACTATCCATCACTGTTTACCAAGTGAATTGTTTAAGTTTATTTTCTCAACACCGAGGACGGTGTTTGTTTTTAGAGGGGGAATATGTAATACCCCTAGTTTCTATGATTTTTAATTGACAAATGAATAAGTCCAAAAGGGAAGTGGACCCCAATGGAGAAATAGTGTGTGGAATTATTTTAAATTTTATTTAATAAAAATACATGGAAAAGTTATGTGTGCAATGACTAGATTGAGAATGGAGATTTGAAACCTAAATCGATGAGGATGTGGATAAGGTGATGAGACTTTCCCACCCCTTCTAGAAAAACTTGGAAGAAATATTACTAAAATTAGATTTGGAAATAAAATATCTAATTCCCCCAATGAAGAGGAAAGTAATTGGGAAGAGGAAGAAAAAGATGTAAAAGCGGAAAAGACAGTTTTAAAGTACCTCAATGAGGGAAAGCATAGGCAAATCAGGAAGAAAGCATCCTGAAATTTCTGGACGCAGAAATTTGAAACAGGCTTGGGAAAGCACAGCTTGAATAAGCTGCTCCAGGATAGAAAAAGGGTTGTCTATCACTGGAAGAAAAAGGTCTCAGCTCGGGGGTGAGTTACGGAGAGAGAACTCTAAGGTTGGGAGGAACTAGTCATAGCAATTTGAACTAGTTTATTTCAGATTTATATTAAATTAGCCTATGTGTAATTTAATTCTCCATTTGAAGAATGAGTAGGAACAATGAAAAAAGTTATTGTGCTCAGGTAAATAAATTCTTTTTTTAACAAGTTAGTTAACTTCTAAATATATTGAGTTACCAAGTACCCATATTTAATAGATTTTGATAAGGCATAAGTACTGCGATCTATATAGTTGTATGGGAATAGTCTGATGAGACCCATCTACCATAATGTCTAAACCTATGATAGGTTTAAATCTGGAGATCAGTATCTCATAGAGAAGTTATTATTTTTGGTTAGTAAACGTAAATGTTAGTGGTAACTGTTATAATTTTCTGTATATCTTCATGAGAAATTTAAACTTAGATGCAGAGAAGAAATTAAATATCTAGAAATTAGAACTGATATATTTTGGTTATTATACTCCTGTTATAATTGTTACAGAGAAAATGCAGAATTAAATAAGTGAAGTTCATTTATAAGCCATTCTAGTACAACCGAAATGAACAGAGATCTGAATTAGAGAAGAAATTTAAAAGTAGTAAGGTACTGAAACATTAAGAAATAATCCATGTATGTTGGAAATAATATGAAAGTAGTGCGAAACCATAAATTCTATTTTATTTAGGAGTCAATAATTTTATTTCTAAACTGGATTTCTTTGGCTGTTATAAAAAGAGAAGGTATAAAAGTTTATGTACAAAAATGATGTAAATTTTATATAGCAGTACTAAGTCGCATCAGGAATTTATGCAAAAATTTAGTAATTTCCCTATTGTAGAAAATAAGCAAATTATTGATGTAAAAAGCTGGATGTATATATATATATATATATACTAAATTGCTGCAGTTTTCATTCTATTCTTATCAATATCTTTTCACAACAGAAATTAAATGATAAGATAGGAACTGATAAGTAAATCTAATTCTGCTTTTACTTTAAAGCTGAAAGTCTATTAAACCCTGTATAGTATGAATCGAAAACTTATTTACTAATTCAGGAAAATATGTAGGTTTTCTATAGCTATATGAAATATAAAACTCAGATGTAAGTGATTCCTTATTCTTGGAATGTAATACAATCCTGTAGAAAATGGTGGAAACATATAAAAAAGACACTGAAGTGAAATACTGGGAAGTAGTAAATATATATAGGTAACCATACCAACCATGGAAAAGAAATAAAGGTCATTGTCCACTTATGGTGCATGGAATAATAGTATCTCGAAAGTCAAATGAGTTACAATTTTTGTTCAACCTCGAAATAGCCAACATAGGCAAATAGTTTAAAAACAAGTTCTAATATAGATTGACATAAGTAAACAGGAAATCCGATTAGAGTTGGGTTGAAACTCTGCACTCCTCCCAAATTTTGAAGACCAACCTGTGTGGCAGCAGTAATTTATTTTCATAAATTGGAAAATTTCCAAAGAAAGAATGCCGAATTTGAAGTGAACGAAATGGAAAAGCTTTGTACCTGTACATTAAAAATCATAAGATTAGCTCCATTCCTAAATCGTATTTGATATAGGAAAGTACAATCATGATAATATAGGGGTATAGTAGCATAACGAGAAAGTGAAAGGAGGACATAGCGTGATTACCTATCTAAAATGAAGGTGGAAAAACTGGGACAGAGGTCAAGGAGATTTGATTTCCAAGTTCGTGCTCCAGTTTCCGGCGTACATTACATTTGAGCCTCAACATATTGAAAAAAAAGAAGAAGACAAATTATGGCAGTAGGAATATTATTGCCTATAAAATACGAAACCAGAATAAAATATTGTAGACTATTCCAATTTGCATATCTATGAAATAAAACGGTGGTAAAGGTTGATGTCGAACGTTACCTTGTAACACTGTTCTATATAAACCATTGCCCATGTTTGCAACCATGAACAAATTTGCAACAGAATCTGCCACAGAGGGAAAAATTAGAAAATTTGAATTCTTCTTTGATGCAAGGGAACAATAATAAAGAAAAAATGACATTATCTTATAGGAAGGATTGAAGAAATGAAGACATTGTAATATTGTAAAACGAGGAAGAAAATTTAAATGGTGAATAATAGTTGAGCAAGGAAATTGTAATTCATTGAAGAACGAAAACCAAATAGCGTACAGTCAAACACCAAGCCATTATAACTTTACAATGAATGGAAAATGAGAAATCTTACCAGTTATACATAAGGGAGAAGATGGGTTGTGAGGTGTGGTGGTAATCCATAGTCACTGTGCATAACCATCTTGAATATGGGATGAAGCTTTCGTTAGCAGAGAATGGAAAGAAGGGAACTCAACGTAAAAATCATCATTTAATAAACCAATCCTGGGATGAAACCGTAACCCATGTCCTCCATATAAGTGTCACCATATGGATGCATAACCTTCAAATCGTTGAGTCAAGGGTGAGAAAACCAAGAAATTTCTACTTCATACAACAAGAATTTAATTAAGAAATCCCAGTTTGATTAACACAATAAATGTTGGAGAGTACCTGCGAATCCACTTGGTATTGCACTGGGCTCGAGGTTCGAATTTATAAGCTAGCTTCATTTAATAACTATCAATTCCTTAAGAAAAGTGAGATATCTATCGAATTCGTGGTACTATGAATGATGTGACTTACCATCAAATGATCATACGTTGATCTTTCTCGGAAGGTGTATTCCAAGCCAACCCTAAAAGTAACCTAATTATTATCCACAAATTTATTTAAGACCGAAATTAATAAACCAGAAACCATAATAAGGGGATTGATGTTACAATAGAGAGGAGATAACAATGATAAAAATATTAGTATAAAGGTTTAAGAAGATTTCATTCATATACCTGGAAATCAAAATTTCACTTCTGCATAGTAAAAATTTAATTAGGAAGTGTATAGAGGTAGGGTATAGGGTCAAGTAAAATGTATAGTGAAGGTTGTATTAAAGTAAGAGGATTTAATTAAAATACACCTAGCACAAACACACACACACACATATATATGTATTGAAATACATATATATATACCTATAAGTCCCACATATTCACTTGAGTTAAATAATGAGAGAATAAATTATTTTATAAAATGTTAAGTGTATTAGGTTGTGGGTGCTATAAATTAAAGTTACATGGATATTGTAATTGCTAACCATTAAAAAGAGGAAACTAATAAGGTTAGTAATTAATAAACCTTCGGTCAGTTGCAATTGAAGGAGAGTTTAATCATTCTAGTTAGTAGTTAATAAACATTCTGTTAACTCTAATGGGTAAAAGAAAAAAATATAGGTATATTTGTGGATAAGAGACATTACAAGGATAATATAGGGTTTGTAGGATCTTAGGGGAAAATAAGCATCAATTTATAGCACTTTGACATACTAAATAGTATGCATTATATGAGTAGTTGGTATGAATTATATGACATTGAATCCACCTTGAGATGGAGGTTGTTATATGTTAGATAACTTAAGGAGATGGAATTTAAACAATTTCTCTTCTCATGACATTATCTTGTGATGTTTTGTTATTATTATTTGTTCTTTCAATTTATCTTTTCTTATCATCAATATTAATTCCAATGAACAAATAGAAGTTCAAGACGCAAGATGTAGGCATATGTCAGGGAAAAACCACACTCTTTGGGGAAAACCCAGTGAAAATTCTTCCTTCAGTAGATTTAAGATGAGACAAACAAGGACTTTAGACTACAGAATTCTTGCATCAAGCCATCCCTTCACTGTGTTAGCACTGAGATCTCCATGACATCGAGATCTCCTTTTCTTGCACCTAAACTCCATCTTCATTACTTTGAACAAGTTTGAGATAGAAACATAGCACCGAGCATCATTACTGAGATCACCAAGCATCATCATAACACTTAGCACCATAACTGAGATCACCGAGCATCTTCATAGCATTGAGTATCATAACATAACATTGATTTTGTGGTAGATCTGTGTTGACACCGAGGCAATGTTTTGATGTAAAATCATAGCATGGAATTTACCCGAACCATACCATATATGGTTACCAGAATTATGTAATAGAATCAAGACCTTATCCTCCAACACTGAACCCATGATCATGATCTGAACTATATATGTGTTCTAAAACTTCAAAGATGTCCAAAATTCTGTGGTAGAAATGAAAAACTATACCCCTATATATATAGTTGTTTTCCATAGTTATTGAGTTGACATGAGAGTTTGAAGTGTTGTGTCTTGATTTGAGCTAACTTGAAGACTTGTTGAGGTTTACTTAAGGAGGCAACTTTGATGACTTGTATCACTTGACTTGAGGGTTGTCTTTGAAGTAGATTTCGAGGATGGTGACCTTGAAGAATATGAATTGACGGAGGAGCCTTTTGACAACCTAATGTTACATGATTTAAAAGCCCAAAAAATGGATCAATTTAAATCTATAACAAGTAACCTAGAAGGCCACAATTGGTACCTTAATCTAAATATGACCCAAGCATGAAACCCATGCATTCATATGATATTATCCACCTAATAATTAATGATATGGGTCATATAATGGTCTAGCTAATGATGAGAAAACAAATTCCATGTGATCCAATACATGGTCCTCTTTTGTCGACAATTTGGTCCCTTTGTCTCAAGATATCTTATCTTATTTGGAAATAGGACATAAGCAAGTTGTTCTAGATATTTCAAAATAGAGCACTATTCACCTATGTTCCTCTCCTTTGTGCCACATGTGACGTGAATGTCAATTGTCATTTTCTTGACATAAGCGTTGTTTTTTTGTAAATGTGATGCTTGACTATGCCATGAAAACCCTCTAAAAAATTATTAAATGATGGGAATTCCTATTCATGTGTGAAGCTATCAGAATGTGACAAATCATCCAAGATACATCCAAATATTTGATTTGTGCCTTGGGGAATGTGAAAGATACCCTCAATAGAAAACATGCATTCAAATTTGTAGCTAATTGCCCCAAATGTGAGATGTTTCCACTTGTGAAATTTTTATTTGAAATATGTGAACTCAATGATAAAACACCTTAAAATACATGAATGTCTCTTAACATGTGAAAGAAAAAGTAAACCGTTACCCGAGTCTTCCTTTTTTGGAAATTTAGGCCTTTTGTCACAAGATATTTCCTCTTCTTTGGAAAGAGGACATAAACAAGCTTTTAGACATTTCTAAATGGAGTACTCTTTACCTATGTCCTTCTACTTTATGCCATGTGATACAAATTCCAAATTTATTATTCTTGGCTATGGCATTTTTATTTTATACATGTGACCCTTGACTATGCCATGGAACCGTCCAAAATCTTCTTAAAGGATGAGAGCTCCTCTTCATGCATGAAGCTAGTGGAATGTGACAAGTTATCCAAAATTCATCCAATTATGTGATTTAGGCCTTGGGAAATGTGAAAGGCACACTCGGTTGAGAAACATGCATAAACATTTGTGGCCAAGTGCACTAAATGTGAAATGTTTCCACTTGTCAATTGTGCCTCTTGTTGATGATGAAATTGACACCCTAGTTGTGGAAGGATAAAAAAGTGTCACTTTGCGTCAACTCAAGGTTGTTACCATTGTCAACTTAGCAACAAATCCTCTCACCTTGGATTAATTATTGAATCCTAGGGGTATCCCAAAGCATACATTTATGGGGTGATTTATGTGACTAGATCACTAGCATTGAAAACCATGTTTACGTTGGATGGTTAAATATCTTGATAATCCTTGTCCTATTGACCACAACTTTTGTATTCATTATTGCGTTCATCACAGCACCTCCAGTAGATATTTATGGTGTTCATGAGCCTATTTCTAGTTGTGATAAGGGGATTAGGAGCTCCCTTATCACAAGCCATAACCCTTAATGCCTTTAATCCCTTAGCCAATGGGGCCCAAGGGTGTAGTTGGTGGGGCATTGAGACAAAATTTGGGGGTTCATAACATTAGGAAAAGTGGAATGGAAAGAACAAAAAGGTTGTAGGGGTGTATTTTGTGGCGTATTGAATGGGGCAAGGGGACACAAGGGTAGCATGGATGGGATAAGTCCAAGGTTCAATCATGGTTTAATATGATCTATAATACTAGCATTAGAGAATGAGAATGGGGCTTAGGACCTAATTTCATAGGGGCTAGGGGACCTGGAGGGAAGGTAGTGAGATCAATTGATAGGGGAACCCACAATAGTGGTGATAAGGGGATTAGGAGTCCAATTATCACAAACCATAAGCCATTAACCCATAACCATTGAATTCCATATCCCCTTAACTCCCAATCCATAATCCCTTAACCCCTACATACATAACCCATAATCACCTTCACTCATTAAATATTAAGAAAGTAACCCCTAACCTATAATCCATGAACTTCGTAAGCCATAACTTCTTATCCTATTAACCTTTGAACCTTAAACCCTAACCCTTCACCCTTAAAAACCTTAACTTCTAACCTCTTAAACACCTTAATCCCCTGAATCTTAAGTCCTTAACCACTAAATCCTCTGACCCTAAAGCACTTGGCCCTTAACCCTTGACCCTTGAAGCCCTTAACCACTAAGTATCCAATGCTGAAAATAACACCCCAAACCAATACACTGACCTCCTAGAAGAATCCTTCGCCTCTAATTGAGCATATTGGAAACATTTTATTTTTAGAGAACTAGGTATTGGTGATGAAAATATGTGTTTGTGGGTAATGCCATTATTACCATGTATAAAAAACATAGAAAAGTTAGAAAATTTGCAAAGCCTCGATCTGAATTTCTCACAATATCTAAACTTCATGTTGAGATGGAGCTTGTAGTGCTATCTCACATAAGGAGTTGTAAATGAATAGATCACTCATAAAGCCAAGGCCTCTCTAGCCCTAATGCACAAGGAGTGAACCCTTAATAAAAATGTTTTGTTTGTTAAAAAAACTAAATTGTGTCAATGTAGAATACTATACACGAGAGAAAATAAAATGATATTATCCACATCAATGCTTGAAATAACCTCAAATTAGCCATGGGTAGTGAGCCAAAGGGTGAATGTTGGGGACTATTAAAGTTACATCATGTTTAAATTCCTTTTAAATTGTGAGGTTGTTCTCCAATAGGGTTGAAGCATCATCACAAGGAAGCATGGCACAATTTTGTTGGGTAGCGATTAAAGTTGTAACACAATTCAAGTTATTTGCACCTCCATTGTCAATGACATCAATATATGTTTGTATCAGGTTGTTAGAGAGGTTATTTATAGAAAATAAATTCAATGTACTTGGAATTCGTCTTTTTAGGGCCTTGACTCTAACATGGATTTGTATCAGGAACACTTCATGCAAACGAAAGGGGGCCTTTTTGTTTAACCACATATGCAGAAGAGTATCGGATGCTGCCCTTCAGATCCCCCTCAGTGCGTTCAAAGTGGGTTTACATTCATGTCGAGTTGAAATGAATCATAATGAGCTTCCTCTTATTAATAACATCTACTAGCATGTCCATATATATGCGATATAATTAAAGCATCACCTCATTTGTAGATGCCCCCATTTATTATGAGATTCAATGGATGTTCTATTGTCTTTATCAACATTTGGACGAGTCATTATCTACATTCTTTAAATACATGTCTAGAAACTTTTATGAGGGAGGAAATTGGATTTAGATCTTTATATAAGGCCTTATGTGGCCTTCCCATTTAGAACTCTTCCAAGGGGGTCACCTCCTTCCATATTTCCCTCCCTACTTGGGGCCAAATTGATAGACAAAGATTTAAACTTCTTCAACTACCAAATTAGTAAGGCATCGTACCTCTTCTTGACCTAGAACTCAACGAGACATCTTTTTTCAGAGATACTTTAAGGATTTCCCACCATATATCACAAGTTGGATGTCATAGGATCTATTACCCCATTTTTTGTATTGGATTTTAGAGGATTTTTTAAAATTTGATTTTCATATCAACCCCTATGATTCCTGTCACATTGATCATTTTTCATCTAAGGTATATGGATCTATATGTAATTCATGAATGTATCATTGATATTATGATGCCTTGCCTTAGCCATCTAGGACACTATGTGTAGGAAGAAGTTCCTTTAGCTACCACATTTAGTTGGATATGTATGATCCGTGTGTATATGATATTATGTCCAATGTGTACTATTTTTATTGTGTTCACTTAAACACTCTGTTATAATTGTTGATTGTTTGGCTATAAGTTTTAATCTAATTTATTCCATGGTGTTTGATAACTTTTCTCAGAGAAGTGTGTCATCTTGATGGTTTGGATATATTTTTGGTGATTTGAGTAGGTACTATACATTGATCTTATTGTACCCCTAATTTCCTTTAGTCAAAATTTATCCCATGTCTCTCTTAACAACACATGTGAAGGCCTCCTAATAAGTATTTTTAAGCTCTAAGTGAACTTCCTAAAAAAAAAGAGGCTACCTATACCTACTTAATTTTATTGGTAACATTATTCATAGATTTAAATATATTTTTCACCAAGTTAAAGGTTGATAGATATTTCCTGGCTCATACCCATTTTCCCTCTTTATATGAACATTCTTACTTATATTAGAGAGGTATAATATTATTTTAATTAATACCCTAATTAGATTAACATTATTTTTATGCACATAAAAATAAAACTTGATGAAAACCTAACCGACCATAGCAATTTGTTTGACTACCTATTAAAATATAATTTGATGGCTACTCTAAAATCTAAATCGACCTATTAAAATTTATTTTCGTGTCGATATTCTCCTTGCCAGGTTTGGGAGAGAGTTCGGTTCTCCTTCTTTACTTATAATTTTTATGATTTCACAGCAGATTCCATACCCTTATTTGACATTCAATTCTTCTATCCACTCGACTAGATATTTAACACGAACTTATTATATCAAATCCGGGTTCACTCTTTTCCGATATTTATTTTAAATATTCTTCTCCTGATTTGGGGGATTTCACTGCAATTCAGAGCAGAAAACATTTTCAAGAACTCGAAATTTGGTTATAGTAAACTATATTAATTTTTCATTGTCCTTCAGCTTTTTCCTGATCGCCTTTATCCAAGAGGCTTGATTGATGTTTCCACTACGGTGAAAATCCTGCTAGTGAAGTAGCAAAATAGACTAGTCTTCCTGGGATAGATGGGTGGGATCGCTGGCTTCACCAAAAAATGAGGGAAGGATTGATGGATTGAGGAATGAATAGATAAAGAGGATGCTCTAATGTAGTATGATTAGTAATTATTAGTAAGTAGTCGAGGGCGTGGGCTTCATCTATTTTATTTATGTTTTTGGTGGTTATAGCTTCTGCATATGCACGCTCATACTCTTCTCGGGCTCTGATACAACCTCGATCTGATTCGATTTGCTACAACCTAGATATATTTATATGGTCATCGATCTGCTTCTCTGGCTTTGTTAAAACCTCGTCATGCCTTCAGAATTTTTCCCATAGAGTATTACTCTTAATGTGCAACCGATCCAACCATCCAACCTGGGTGTTAGCTACCCAACTGGATAAATTTGGGGCATTCACCCAGCATTGGTGGGATTAAACTTTCCATTCCTTAGTGCTTTAATATGTTCTCTCTCCAGCTCCTTGAAGATGTTTAGAAAAATACCTGTGGCTTCCAGTAGGTGCGAGTAATGCTTCACGAACCAGTGAAAGGCATTATTAGATCTGTCTTGAATGAGAGTCGACATATCCTTGGTGGGAATCAACATAAATCTTGGTATCTCTATGTTAAAATCCACATATTTAAATAAAATCTACCTTAATAAAATTTTAGGGGTTAATGTTACCAGGTCGGCTTGTTAATTTTTTGGAAAAAATTCCATCACTTAATTGTTTTTATAAATTTTAACCTGCATGTCGGACACCAGTTTGGGAAGGAATAGCATGAAAGAAAGCATAGAAGTATTAGAAGGGAAAAATATGTAAGTGGGTATACATATCTTGGCAGTCGCATCTAACATGGTGGAACAAAAAAAATCAGTGATAAAAACAGAGATGGGCAAGACAGAGTCTTCAATCTGCAGGGATATGAGAGCACTCTCTATGAATCCTTTCGAGTTCTCCAAGAGCTTTGATACAAGGGTTTCCACCTTCATGCGTTGTCCCTCATATTCTTGGATTTCCACACGAGGGAGCTGGATGAAGCGGATATCCAGACCATGTGAGGACTTTATGCATTCCAGATAACATCCATTTGCATGTAATGAACATAAAAATGAATCCATGGTGTGCCGAGAGGCAGTGGGAAAAATCGGTGAATGGGATAAGATGGCCCATTCCTCTATTGGGAAAAATGGCGACATGAGGCCCTCGGCTTCCCATTATTACTACACTTATCTTCACAGGATAGCACTCCTGCAGCTACGCTTCACGACAGTTTCCTGCCATTAGCATTTGGCATGGATCCATGTATCGTCCGCATATGGAGATAAAATTTCATCCTTAGAGAACTCCGAGAGGGAGAGTCTGTATGGATACGTTTGAAAGGTATTTTTTTGATTTTATTTCTATGATTTTTATTATTAAAATTTCAAAGGATTTAAACTTGTATACTGAATTTTGGAGAATAATGAAGGGTTATTGTTGACAAAAGGAATGTCATGCAATCGTGCATCTCTTGCCCATTCAAGTGCCGCAATTCCATCTCCCAACTATGCCCTACCTCTTCTCTAAAAGGGTTGATCTTCCCTTACTTATAAACACAATGGTGGTATACCTTCTACTCTTCAGGTCAAGTGCTCTTCTCTCTCCTCTATATATTGAGTTTAAGGCACTGAAATAACTTGGAATTGATTCCACTCAACCGAGAAAGTTCTAGGTCATTTATGTATGCGTATAAATGAATAATTTTTTTTAATCATAATAGATTAGTCTAATTAGCAGGCTCAATCAGTCTCTATGAATGACACACAAGAGATACAAATCTATTTAGGCTATATGGATCTTATAATGTTCCTGAGAGATCTTATTCCGAGGTTCTGGCCAATCTAACAAGGATTTTTTTTCCATCGTGGAAATGCTCTTTGAACTAGAGTATGAGAAAGACAAGCATGACTAGGCTACCGAGCAGAGAACATCATATCCTCCGAGTAGAGAACATACATTGCCTTAAAGAAAATGGAGAACATATTCTAAAAAGGGGGCTATGTTTAGACAAGGTCTGTTGATGTTTGAGGCTTTTCTTCTGGTAGAGTACAGTTTTCCAATGACAAAATAAATCAACATTATCGATCTTATCATCATTGGTTTCTGTGAAAGTATTATTATATGTTGATTAAAAACAATATATACAAGAAACATTGTTCTAATGTGATTTAACTAGAAATTTCATTTAAGAAAATTTTTGAAGTAATTTCCCTTATGCTATTACTGAAAGAAATACTAGTTTTGTTTATTGCAAATAGTGAAAAGTGACTCAGTTATAAAACGTATTTTGTGAAGTATGTGAATTTTTCCTTCACATTCAAAGAGATGATATTTGCAATTATGAAATATGTCGAAGTTTAACATATGATTCTGAAAATTTGATTGTAGTAAAAATTTCTGTAGCCTCTTACTATGGATTCACCAAAGCCACCGAATTCAAATGCTACAATACCAACTGTTTATAGTTTAGGGAAATCCCCTTATGAGCCTTATATACTTTCTTGAGATTCTCGAGGTTCGCTTGAAGTATTCAACCCAACATGCACTGCTACTTCATCTTCTACTTCTAAGGTGACATGGAACTTTAAGAAATATCTATATGATGGATCTCCTTCTAACAGGAGAGACAAAGAAAATGAGGAGAATAATCTGAGCCTTGAACATGGATATTGTTCACAATTTGGAAGATTGTGGGAATCGGTTGGTAAATGGATGGGATTAAAAAACACTGACTCTATAAACACCATTAGAAGTGAGTCAAAAAATGATGCTTTACTGATGGAAGAGTTTCCTTTAGGTATAGGAGAACAATCAGATATCTCTTATGGAGGACCCCAAGATTACCAAAATGATGTGGGAAATAGAAAAGTAGTGGCTGTGGAATTTCTCAAACATAATGGGAATGAAAAAAGAGAAAAATAAAATGTAGAGTCCTTAGGCTCTGGAAAAATCTTATCTGAATCTAGCATGGCAGAAAGGGCAGCAACATGGGGATTGGTTGTTAAAACAGATGTAGGGATAAGGAAACCTCAAGGTGTGGATGTAAGGAAATCAGATGAGGAGGTATGAGGTCAAACTTAAATGGGATTAGGAAGCTCAATGAGGACATTTGATGGATCTGATCGTGGGAGTGAAGCATCTGTTCAACGGGTTTCAATGGAATTAAAGGAAGCATTGTGTAAGTCACAACAGACATTTTTCGTATCCAATGCAACCAAACTAGATTATCCTATTGTATATGCTAGTGCTAGATTTTCCAAAATGACTGGCTACTCTCCGAAAGAAGTTATTGGAAGAAACTGGTGTGCTTTTCTTCTTTCTCCCCATTTTTATGTATGTGTGTCTTTGTCTTTCATTCTCTTTCTGTGATTAGATATTCATGTGAGGATTCATGTAATATATTTGAATGAATTAACATGGGATACTTCTAGAATTTTGAAAAAAGGTTCACAAAATTCATTAAACATTATTATCATTGATGCTTAAAAAGAAAAAGAAAATTAGAAGGGATGGCCTTAATGTTCAACTGACTATTGTAATTTGACTCACTAAGTCCTTAACACAAAGAAATTTTTAATACATATTTCCTATTATGATTTTTATTAGAAATATACCCTGAGATATCCCTAATAAGACAATAGGCGACAATGCAAACATGTTCCCCAGTTGCTTGTTTTGGTTACCATATCCCATAACTACTTGTAGAAATTACGAAGCAATCATGAAGTCAATTAATTTCAATATTGAATCGATATATTGTGGCTTCATGAGGTGTTATGCATAGATTTTGTGATATTTGTTTTGTTTATTGTTTGTTTATTGATAGGATGTTTCTTGGGTACTTATCTTCTCTAACGATCCATGTTATAATGTATAGATTCAAGAATTAGTACTAGTCCCATTCTCAATTATAGGATTCCATATCAAGTCTCAAATCCATGTCTCCACTTATTGTATATGTTGCAGATACATCAACATCACCAGGAAAACATGTTCCAACAGGGAGTGGCCATAATCATTAATTAATTCTTACACTTATTATGCATTGGAAAAAATAGTGCAAAGATAGGCTATCTATTGTACAACTAGATTGTACAGAGAATGTGGGCACAAAGGGTTTTTCAACTCTCTGGGTGCACAAATGCACATCCCTATACCAACCATACAGAGATTGTGTGCCTCCAGTGGTTAAAATACTCTCTCCACACTACATTGATTAGGGATATAGATGCACTCTAGTGGTAGATTGATGCTAACCTAATCTATTAAACCCCAATGGACCAAAATATAGTTTATAGATATGGTTAAACTTCCATCTATCGCTCTATATATTTATGCAACATTTACAAGAATCCACCACATGATCAGATAAATCTCCAAAGAGCATGTGGTAGGAGAAAGAGCCATCTAAAATGTGTTGAGAATCAAATCAGGATTGATTTTGATAAAATTCTACCAATATACAATTGACTACACTATCAGTTTAGATGAAATTCTTCAGGATTAATCATTAATAAGGAAGAATCTTATTAATCACAAAATCTTGAACTCATAAATACATTATCAGTATTACCATGGTAGTGATCCGATGCCATTTACCTTGTTCTCCATAAAAGCTATGGTAGGTGAACTTAATATAGGGCTCCCTTCCACTTCTTTGCTCCTTCACTTCCCATAAGACATTTTCAAATCCTCTCATTCCTCCTGCATTCATTCAGATCACCAAACTACACATATGTTACTTGAAATAGTAGTGCTCTAGACCTCCACAAACAAAATACATATACAAAAAGGGAGATATTTTATTCTTGATTAGTGGTCATTATAGGGCTCTGGTTAGTTGGATAAAACATGCATGCATAATAGAAAAGGCATGCATTCACCATGGAGTGTGTTGTTTCCATGATTCTTAGGTAGTTGATATGTTTTCCCATTTAGTGTGAATTCTCCATCCTTGATGCGGTTGGCTACATGACCCACCAAGGCACCAAAGTAAGGTCTACTGGAGCTCATGTTTTGCATTAATAAATAATCTCATATCATCACAAAAAAATCCACCATATTCCCCATGGTAATACATACATTTTAGATCCATACCAATATGTGAGTAGAAACTCTAAATTTATCTTAAAATCCTAGCATATGATGGCAGTACCAATTTCCAAAGGGAAATGCAAATACATACCATGTATGAGGCAAGATTTCCATAGCCAAGAAGTGCATCTACTAGATGGACTGAATGCATAAATACCAATACTTGATTGCCTAGCTTCCTTTGAGTAATTCATGATGGTGAAACAATTGAATGGTAGGGTTTAGGGATGATTACCTTTAGCATCAGGGGGAGAGAGGGAGATGAGGGTAGCTCCCCAGTTGGTGATATTTATATACTGATCTCCCCTGCAAAGTTGAAAGAAACGTGGGGCATTGATCCTTTTGTAGAGATGAAAATAACGACCCAACTTGCCCTTCCCTTCCAAATTTCTTAGCTTCAATTCCCATTTGTGCCCTTGACTGGTATCATGGAATTTTCAGAGGTGAATGAAAACTTGAATGCACCAAAAATGCAAGCGAATGGATGACACTTTCACCATCATTGATTGATTGACAGATCAAGGGATGCATGGATAAAATAAAACATAACATTCAATTATATATATAGAGAGACTCACATACTAAATACTGGACTAGGGTTTGTCTGTATGCCTTAATATAAGGTCATGGTGTAAGAAATAACATGGAGTATGTGCAACTATAGACAACCCATGCATTATGGCTACCAAAAAATGTAATCTTTGGAATCTAAACATGTTACATTTTGGAGTTTTTGTCTTAATATCCAAAATTTATTTTTGGCAAAATCTTAATTTTGTTATTTAAAATGGAATTTTGAATTCATATATGGATTCAACACCTTGAAAAAACCCTAGAGCAATAATTTTTTTGTATTTTTTAGATTGAAGGACCTAAACTAATCCAACATGGTTTTGTGGATGCGATTTCTAAAGTTGGGTTGGCCAAATTCCTTTCTGACCTTTTCTGGGTTGGAATATTTTATCACTTATATACCCAAGTAATTTATACCACGTATATAACCAAGTAATTTTCTATCACCTGTATAACCTTGCATTTTTATATAAAAAAGAGGTTCCTAAACTCAAATAATTGGCTTTTCCTAGCCATGGGGTGGTTAGAATTTTGAAATTCTATGACCTTATGGATGATTAGAAGATCCAATTTTTCCATTGCTACAAAGAAGTCTTGAACTGAGTTCAAATTGCATTTTTAGGTGTAAAATGTAGGTAAGTTGAAACCCATTTATCAACTACACTGTTTGAGTAAAGCCTAGATAATATCTAAGATGAGGAGGCTGGACCTATTTCAGGTTGAGGTAAAACATACTCAAGCTAATGGTCAAACATAAGGTTATGCATATACATGTGGTTCAAGGTCTTGTTTTCCTCACGTTATTCTCTATTAATTAAGGAATGTATGTTTCCAAGGAGGAACACCTGCTAATATATGATCTGATACACCTAACAAGTTACTAGGAACAACCAAAAAATTACTAGGATCTGATACATGCTTTAGATTGCTAGGATATAGTCTAGGAACACCCAACAAGGAGAGGTATAACCACAAACCACTCCAAGTAAGATATGAAAAGGGCTCTTGAAATGCCTCTGAACACCAAAGCACTCCAATGTTTATAATGACATACTGATGTCCAATTCAAATGCTACTTAAGGATTTCACAAAGGTTTTAGTGCCTTTGTTCAAGGGTTCATTGCAGGTTTCTAAGGGTTTCTACAAAAAAACTTTCACTAGATATTAACAACACTTATGATATTTTTTACCACCACCATTTATGCCACAAACTTTCTGTAAGGTGAAGACACATGAAGCTTTAAATTTGTTCCTACTTGAAGGAAAGATGATAACTGTTTTGATTTATGGGTATTTAGAGTTTTATTACTGGTTATAATTTGCTTACAATGACCCTAGATGTAGTCACAAACAAGTAATAAAGATTATTGTTGTTCGCAAGGTTAAAATGTTGTCTGAAATCCCTCAAATTATCCCACAACAATCTTCCCAGAAACCCCACAACATTGTTGGAAACATTTGTTGATTGCACCTATATTTTTATACTTGGTTTCATGCTGCCCTATCTGTCCAAAGATTGGTATCAGAGCCATAATCATGTTTTCATTAACCCTAGTTCTATTTGTTGGTGAAAATTTACCACAGTTGGAGGTATAAACCATTGGAAAGACCAACACTGTTGGGTTCCAGAGAACCACCAATCAAAGGATATATCTACTGTTGTATCTTCTGTTTAGGTCACTTCACATGCTTCCATCGAATCTGCACTCCTTTTCTTCTATATATCATCTTCATATTGCCTCATAGTCCTACAAGAGTATGTTACATGACCTCACATCCTTCCAGCAAAAGTTGATCTTATATGTTGAGTTATATTTATGCTTGGATGGTGATTTTTTTTATTTTTTTGGAGACCATGGAGGATGACAACATGGTACTAAAAAATGTTGTATTATAACAAGATTACTGATGTCAAACTGTTCATGGAGGCTACTACAAAATACTGCAATAAGGGAGACTTTCCCATGATAGTTTTGGAAAACTAAAACCATGTTAAAATTGTTTGAAACATGTTCCCTAAATCAAAAAAAAAATCTACAACAAAATCACTATAATGTGATGAAAGTTATATTATAGGACTTCTCTACTACTGCTCATACATTGTCTGAAATAATCAGGTTGAAATTTATAACCTAACTACCATTGGTCTAGTATGAAAAATCCAATTCTTAGCATGACGCAAATGATGAAGCCATTTAATAGGTTACATGTTGGTAGTGTATGTTATGTTGATCTATTACACTTTCTTTTAGTTAGAAACTAGGAACTTCACCACAACATCATACCAATATGTAAAATCTGAATTAATTGTTGTGAGACAACTAGCATCTAGGATATTTGTTTCTATCCCATACTTTTCCATCAACATCTAATTTGTGTTTCCTGTGCATGTGTTGAACGGAGTAGCTATTGTGGCATCTTTATGATTTTCTGTGTCAAACATACAATTCTAACATGTCTTCACTTTTGTGTGGAAGGTATTTCTACATTATATTTGCTAAGGATGTATGTTCACCATGACAAGTCAAATACTTAAAAATGTTGGATGTGTTTTGTATTATTTTTCTAGAACATACTCTCTTTATCTTTGTTTTGTATTATTGTTCAGGAAAATATTCTCTTTGTATTTTTCTTTATTTCACACGATGTTTTAGGATATTTGAGTGTTTTAGGTTATTTTAGGTTTTTGGCCCTGAAATTAGTGATTCAAATTCCAGATAATCGCTTTATAATTGTGGATTTACTTGTATATTTGAGTTCTTTTAAATAAGAAATATTCATAAGTAGATCTTAAGTAGATCTTCTACCCTTAGCTCCATTTCAAAGTGTTGTAAGAATTTCTGAGGATCTCTTCTATTCCTTGACTTGAGGTGGTGGATTCCCCATTTGTTGAGGCCTTTCTCTTTCATCCAGTCCTTCGTTTCTATTGAATCTGATTCAAGAGATTCTCCCACTAGATCTCTCTTGGGGGATTCCTGTGGTGGTAGTCCATGTATCATTTTTTGAGAGTGGTGCTGAGATATTTGAAGGGCCCCATTTCATTGACTCAGAATCTTATCCATTTCATCATATATTTAAGTGCAGGAAATAGTGTAACATGGCTAGGTATTTTATCTTGACTTAAATGGTCATCTCCCTCTTATATTGATAAACAAGAGGGTCATAAGTCATCAATAGTTGTATCATGGCTTTTCCATAACTCCCTCTGAATATAGGGAAAGTGACCATGCCAAAGCATAATCACTGAGCCATCTGAAACCTAACACTTTTCCTTAGGTCAATGTAACAAAGTAATCAACCATAATCTGCTGCCATGACTAGACTATGTCAACAAACATCATTCAGAAAGGATCATCAGGATATACTGCCTGTGGGCTTTATGGATTCTTCTGAAGCATAGCTTGATGAAATTATTATGTGAGAGACTGTCCACAGGGTGTCCACAAGGCACTTGCAACAACAACCTTCAAAGAAGCTTTCTAGAGAACATAAATACAATTTTATAGAATTATCACGGTCCTTATTCAACCGGAATGAAGAAATAGCTGCATTATCATCCTTTGCTAGATGACATTGATCAATGAATTAAATTACCCAATTCATGATATCCAGTCATCCACATTCATAAGATTTTATTTCATAGGATCTTGGCTTAATGGATCAAGGAGCCCAATGACACATTCAAGATCAAGGTCCTTACTGTTCCTTCTACTTTTAGTTCTTGTCAAAGCATAGGATTTAATATGCACTTTGTTCAAGGTACCTTTGATTTTGTGCTGATAAGGGATGATATACGGAAAAGCTCCAAAAAGTGCCATGTACTTTTTCTCCTAGTGGCCAGACTAAGGTAAAGGTGTTGCATAAATTTCCATTGCACCTGCTACTAGATAAAGAGGTAAATGTTTTCTTCCACACACCATCATTGCTCCTTCAATTATTACTGTGATTCACTATATCAATTACTACCATTATTTCTTCCACACACCATCATTGCTCCTTCCACACACCATCGTTTCTCCTTCATTCCTCTTGCACTTCCCTAATTAGAAACATTTTTTTGGTAGCTTAACCCATCAATTTCTTGTATTAAAGACAAAGATATTGTATTGATTATTCTAGCATCTCTACAATTAAATTCTCTTGGTCTAGAATCATATATAGATAAAAAAAACCTGAAACAACTTGCCTACTATACTCTATTATGTATGTGTTAATGATAATTACACTTCAAGCATCTTGCTATCACACAGATTATTTTGGTTGATGCTTTTAGGACCCCTTCATGTATTCATTCAATAGAAAACTTTAGGAATGCGTTATTGAGCAGAAGTCACACATCTTATTCTACTATTGATAGGGATCTCCATGGTTTTCAAGCATGGAAAGAAAAACAAAGATGTTAGTGGGATCTCCAAAGTCCATGTTGGATGATTTTAATACCAGTGATGATTCTAATTCCTTTTCAGATAAATAATGTCACAAATCAAATTAAAATAAAAAAAAGCAACTCAAGAATGAAGGTGAAACTATTGCTTTCTGTCCAAGTGAAGTCACCAGAACACTTCAATAGGATAAGGTGTTTAAGTATAGCAATATGTCGTCTCCTAGAATAGATATGCACAGTATTCCTATGTATCCATGTTTCTCAGCTCAAAAAATTTGTGTTGTAAAACCAATTTTCTCTTCAAGTTCATCAATAGTTGGAAAAAGTACTACAAAACATTCTTCCATGAGTCAGAAAAGGGCCTCGGCAGAATCATCTTTAGGTATTTGAAAAACATAGAAATATGATAAAACACCAACACACTTAGATAAATTCATGATCGAGGGAGATGAGGACATTCCAAAGTATTCAAAGAAACTAAAACATTTGTGGATAAAATAAATCCATGGAAATGTGATTCTCTCAATCTGCTAAATTCAAATATGATATGTTCACAAGGTACCCCCATTTGTATTAATAAAGTATTGATTAATATGCCTAGTAGTTGTTGTGCATGTCTTATGTAGCATGTTCAACCTAATCATAATAGTTTCCAAACTCCAGTGAAAGAAAGCATTCCACATAGTATAAAGAAAAATAATTCACCAAGCAAGGAGCATGTTGCGGGTAAATGGAAAAAACAGGTTATGGGGATTAAGACCCCCAAAACAGGGGAAAAAGGTGGTTCTAAAGCCAGAGAGGACATAAATCTTCCCTCATCTGAGGATTCTAGGTCATCCACACTTAAGGAGCAATTCAAATCTCTACATGTTGGCAATATGTTTCTTGTATCCTATTATATGATTGTCCTTGATGGAAAATATCTGACAAAGGATGCAGATAAGGACATGTTAAATCATGTGTGAATAAGTTCAGTGTATTCATACATCCTGACAAACCTCTAAAGTTGGAGGGTTCTGGTCTCTTCGCAATATGTGTTAAGTATGCCTGAGTAAATCTGAGTAAAGGGTTGATGGATTCAATTTCTGTAAAAGCACGAGCTAGCTAATCGTAAAGGATGTAATTCTGTATGGTGGATTCGATAGGATTAACATGATTGCTGAAGAATGAAATTGAATGGAAACATGATCGCAGAGCATGTTTGCTGGAATACATTTGACCTGTGTTAGTTAAGATGCCCTTTAATGTATATTTGCATCCACAAATAGGGAAGAAGCCTATCCATTCCAATATCCGTTGAAAGTATGGACGACCTCGAATTATATGTAACCTGAGTTACTTTAACATAATCGCGGCGGAGGAAGAAAAATTAAAACAAAGTTATGCCTTCATGGAGAAACGTAGCAATGACGGAATAAAGGCAGACAAAACCTTGAGTGAAGGAGAGGAACCATGAGCAAAATGAATAGTGAAGGGGGTTTCCAGTTTTCATCACACCGCTTTCGATGGGAAAGCGGTATTCAAGAGGTTGGGAGCGATTCCATAGAACGAGCGACACGCTTCCTTGAACGTATTTGCAAAACCGCAATCATTGCGCGCCATCGCGCGTTAATGTCCGACCAAGGAATCCGCGGGATATTGTTGTGCGCCATCGATCTGGAGGGGAGCCATTATACAATGGTCGTATGAGGAAGGTGCACAATGGATAACCACGGTACGGTGCAAGTATCTGATTAGATCATTGATTATATATATGGGCCCTGTTCTAAATTATATTAATTGGGACCTTTTAAACTAAGGTTTGCGGGGTTAATAAAGGATGTTGAATATGTGAAGTTGGTGAAATATGAAACATGTGATGAAATGAACGTGGGTTAATATATGCATTGATCTCACGAACACATAAACCAGGAGTCGATATATATATATGCCTTGGGGAGTTCATAACTAAAGAAGGAATTGGATTAATATCTCAATCTCAGATTGAGATATTAAAAAGCCTTAGATTAATTAATTGCCAGACCAAGAAAATAGAATAATGAGAAGTTGTTTGGGGCTTGGGTAGACCCCGCTGGATTATCTATTTGATCTTTTCCAGGAATACCATCAGCTTTTGACTGGTTTTGACTCATGGTATTAATAAAGGAAAAAAATTTATAAGGAGAAGAGGATCATAGTACAAGGTGTGCACGTGGAGGGGTTGTTAATGAATAAATCTCTTTAAGAGATATCTGCATGATTAAACTCTGTTTTTAATAAATATGAATTTATGATGCACCTATGGAGTTGATGAAGGTTCAAGATCTTTAGATCTAGAAATGATGAATCTCTAGGAAGATCTGCAAAGAAATAATGAAGACCTGACGCAAGTCTGATGAAGAAATTGAAGAAACTTGGTGGATCTGAGGGTTGAAGTCTTCAGCATGAAAGTGGAAGCTTTCTACCGGTACAAGCTGGTGTTAAAATCAGGGGGTCGAAGCTCCCTTCCAGGAGAGGTTGGTAAATGAGATCAAGGGGTTGGAGCTCCCTTCTAGTAGTGACTGGAGAACGAGAGAAGGTTGTAGCCTTCTGCAGGTGGGTGCCTGCGTGTTGGTATAAGTTTGTGCCAACAAAAAAATTGTAAGAAGTTTTCTTTATAATAAATATTGAAGACAGAGATGACAACAGTGGTGATTTTCTCCCAAATTGGGTTTCCACCTTAAATACTGGTGTTCATGTGTGTTGGTTATGTGTGATGGCTTATTCTGTTATTACTGCACATGCTTACCGCTTACTAAACTTTTGATGAATGAATGATGCAATAATATAAGTAAATAATTAAATGCATAATAAGATCTCTGATAAAAAGTTTTCAGTCAGTTCTAGATACTGATTCACCCCCCCCCCCTTTCATTATTTTTCCAACAATTGGTATCAGAGCAGGTTCTTTTGAAAAGCTTAGCCGCTAGAAGGAAGATCAGTCAAGATGAGCAATCAAGATGGAATAGCATCTATCAGGCCTCCGCTCTTCAATGGAAACAATTTAATATTCTGGAAAACAAGGATGAGATCCTATCTTCAGTCTCTAGGAGCAGATGTATGGGCTATTGTTGAAGCAGGATATCAATATCCAGCCGCAATACCAACAGATCCAACGGAAAGAAAGAATTATGAAACAAATGCAAAGGTGGTTAATGCTCTATTGGGAAGTCTAACTGAATCAGAATTTTTTAAAGTCATGCAACTGAATACAGCAAAGGCAATATGGGACAAAATAATTCTAATTTATGAAGGTGATGCAAAGGTAAAAAGTGCTAAACTCCAAACTCTCAGAATTCAATATGAGAACCTAAAAATGCATAATGAGGAGAGCATTGCCAATTTATTTTTACGTCTTGATGATATTGTAAATCGTATGAGAAATCTGGGAAAAACAATAACCGAATCTACTTTGGTTGAGAAAGTTTTAAGATCACTAATGACAAAATTTGAGTCAAAAGTTTCTGCTCTTGAAGAAAAGCAGGATCTTCAAAATCTTACTGTAGTGAAACTTCATGGCATACTAACTGCATATGAAATGAGAAGAGGAGGACCATATGAATTCAAAGAAGTCGTCTTTAGAGCTTCTACAAAAGGGAAATAAGTACAAGACATGGAAGGATCAGAGTATATCTCAGAAGAAGATGAGGTAAATTTTGTAAAGAAACTCCAACTTGGTACAGGACGGTTCAGAGGTAAGCTTCATTTCAAATGTTTTGCTTGTGGAAGAGTTGGTCATTATGCTGCTAAGTGTCCTCACAAAGAAACAAATTAAAAAGGAAAGGAAGTAGCAAGAAGGAATAAGAATCGGTTTAGCACTAGAAAAAGTTACTATACTCATGAAGACAGTGATGGGTTATCAGACAGTGAGGAAGAATGTGAACAAGATCTTAGACTTCTCATGGAATTTGAAAAAGAGACTAGAGAATAAAAGGATAATTTTATGGATGCTTTAGACGACAATTATTTTCTTGATGAAATCAATCAACTCAAAATATGCTTAGAAGAAAATAAAATAACCATAGAGACTCTAAAAAACCAGCTTCAAGAAAATAAGAAACATAATGAGAAATTAGAATGTGAAATAGTAATTCTAAGAAAAGAAATTGAGAAAGTAAAGACTTTGAATCTTAGATTTGCTAAAGGATCTGAAACCTTAGATGAGATTATCAAGATACAACGTTCTCCTCTTCTAAAGACAAGTCTTGGATATATCGGAGAATCTTCTTAGGCTTCAGCACCAAATTATCTAAAAGTAGCTACAGCCAGTACACAACATTTTTCCCCTTAGCAAGGAAATAAAGAATATTTACAGATAAAGCATGATCATCTCAATTCAAAGAACACTAACAGGAGTACCTTTCAAAGAAACACCAATCAACAGGTAAATTCAAGTAGAAGTTTCATGATCACAGAAATTTCTTCTTCAATGGACAATGTTTTTCATGTCACAATTTTGGTCATAAAGATGTTCAATGTGTTGCATATAAAACCATCATGAAAAGAGAAGCAAGAAAGAAAAGGATAGATCTTGGAACAAAGAAGAATACATATAACAAATTTTCTCCTCTTCAAAATGAATTTGAATGTGCTTATTACAATAGCTTTGGCCATGAAGAATCTGAATGCAGGAGCAAAGTCCAGCCAAAAGAGCATCTTCCTTTAAGCTCCAAAGTATGGAAAAAGAAGGAATTACAGGTTGAAAATTGTGGCATAGATTTTTTTGCAGAAGGAGAAGAAAATCAATGGTACATTGATAGTGGATTCTCAAAACACATGACAGGTGACAAAAACAAACTTCTTGCATATAGTGCTCTAGAAAAGGAAAAGAATGTTACATTTGGAAATGATACTCCTGCTGTCATTAAGGCAAAAGAGTCTGTTTTATGAAAGAAAAGGTGAAAGCCAATAATGTCATGTATGTGGATGGATTAAAGCATAACTTTGTTAAGTGTAAGTCAAATGTGTGATCAAGGAGCTGAAGTTATCTTTAGTTCAAAGAATGTGTCGTCGTGATCTTGATACGAGGTAAAACAATTATAAAAGGAAACGAAGTCAAGCAACCTATATGTATTGAAGAGCGCAAGAACAATGTTACCGCGAGTAAATCTTGAGCGGCTATGGCATAAAATGTTGGGGCATATGAGCTTCTCTCAAATCAACAAATCAAGTAGACTTAAAGGCTGTTTGTGATCTTCCCAATATTACTCTACACAGAAAATATCATATGTAAATCTTTCCAATTTGGTAAGAAAAACGATGCAATTTAATGCCAAGGAAGAGTTATCAAGTAACCTCTTGAACTCATTCATGCGGCATATGTGGACCTATGAGGAAAAATTCACTACGAGGGGAAGAATACTATATCTTATTTATTGATGATTACTCTAGAATGTGTTGGATCGGGTTCATGAAACACAAAGATGAAGCATTTAAAAAATTTCAGAGCTTCAAAGCACTGGTTGAAAATGAATTGGATCTAAAAATCAAGTGTCTTAGATCTGATCAAGGTGGAGAATATACATCAAATTAATTCCTTGAATTTTGTGAAAAACATGGCATAAAAAGACAGTTCTCTATAGCTGGCACTCCACAACAAAATGGCGTAGCAGAGAGAATGAATAGAACAATTCAACAAATGGCTAGAGCTATGCTTAATGACTCTGGAGCACCTGACACTTTCTGGGCAGAAGCAACTCATACAACAGCAAACATTCACAACAAAGCACATGTTCGGGTAAACAGTGATAAAACTCCATATGAACTCTGGTATGGAAAATCTCCCACTGTAAAGCATTTTAGAGTTTTTGGAAGAAAATGTTTTATCAAAAATAATGATGAAAAAGTTGGCAAGTTTGAACCCAGAGTAGATGAAGGAATATTTCTTGGTTACTCCTCTAGGAGTACGGCATATCAATGTTACAATAAAAGACTTCGGAAGATTGTTGAATGTATTGATGCTGTTATTGATGAGTCTCCTGCAACTCCAAAAGAAGAAAAACAAACAACGGATGAAGACGATGATGACGTATATCCTTCTACATAAAATAGAAATGATATAGATAGTGAACCCAATGAAGAACCCGAAAATGATTTATCTGAAAAAGCTCTATCCAGATATGTTCAAAAGAATCATCCATAATCTCAAATTCTGGGAGAAAAGTGATCAGGTGTACAAATGAGAAGGACTCTTGTGGGATCTTCTAGCTATCTGGCATTTCTATCCACTATTGAACCACAAAATGTTAATCAAGCCAGCAAAGATGAATGTTGGATTTAAGCCATGAATGAAGAGCTTGATCAAATTGAAAATAATCACACTTGGGAATTAGTACCAAGACCTCATGACAAAAATGTCATTGGAGCTAAATGGATATTCAAAAACAAGTTAAATGAGAATGGGGATGTTATAAGAAATAAAGCTAGACTTGTTTGCAAGGGATATTGTCAACAAGAAGGTATAGAATTTGAAGAAACTTTTGCTCCTATAGCTAGACTTGAAGCCATAATAATGTTTCTTGCTTTTTCAAGCTTCCAACAAATCAAAGTTTATCAAAAGGATGTTAAATCTTCTTTTCTCAATGGTGACCTAGAAGAAGAAGTTTATATAGAACAACCAGAAGGATTCATTTTGGGAAATGATAAAAAACTTGTTTGTAGACTTAAAAAGGCTCTATATGGTCTAAAACAAGCTCGAGGGCATGGTATTATCGTCTTGACAAATATCTTCATCAAAAAGGATTTTCAAAGGGGTCTCCCGATAGCAACTTATACACAAAAAATGAAAATGATAAACTATTGATTGTGGTTGTATATGTTGATGATATCATTTTTCGAAGTAATGAAGAGTCTATGAGTCAGAAATTTAGCCACGATATGCGGCAAGAATTTGAAATGTATTTACTTGGGGAACTAACATTATTTCTTGGCTTGCAAGTGCAACAAGCAACGAGGATGGCATATTCTTATCACAAGCAAAATATCTTAAGAAAATTACGAAGAAGTATGACATGGAATAATGCGAATGCAAACTGTAAGTACACCAATGATAACTAGATGTAATCTCGGTTCTCATGATGATTCTCCACGGTGAATCAACAGGAATACGGATCTATGATTGGAAGTCTACTCTATCTCACTGGGACTAGACCAGACATTATGCATGCAGTTGGTATTGTTGGGCGATTCCAAGCTAATCCAAAAGAGTCTCACCTTCAGGCTGTTAAAAGAATATTCAAATATCTACAAGGAAATCAAGACTTTGGACTATGGTATCCAAAGAATGCTGATCTTACTCTTCATGCTTACATTGATGCAGATTGGGCTGGAAATGTTGATGATCGAAAAAGAACTAGTGGTGGTGCATTCTATATGGGGCCCCAGTTAGTATCTTGGTTCAGAAAGAAACAAAGTTCTATTGCTTTATCTACAGCAGAAGCAGAATATGTGGCTGCCGCATCTTGTTGCACTCAACTCCTTTGGATGATGCAAACCTTGCAAGATTTTCAAATCAAATGTACACCTCCTATCTCCATTATGTGTGATAATACAAGTGCCATCAGTATCTCAAAGAATCCTGTTATGCATTCCAAGACCAAGCACATTCCCGTCAAGTATCACTTCTTATGTGAACAAGTGCTTGAACAAAAGGTGAAGTTGGAGTATGTTCCCTTCAAAGAACAAATTGTTGATATATTTACCAAACCTCTACCCAGGGAAGCATTCGAATATCTCAGCCAAAAGCTGGGAGTAGTCTCTGCCATGAAAAAGATCAGATCTACTTAAATACAGAATATTAAATTGGATATACGGATTTCCTGTAGGACAGCCGCGTATATACGCAAGTTTATACATAGAAAACCACGTATGGGTATTTTCTGACAAAGTTTTTTTTTGGGTCAGCATTTTTCAGTACAGCTGCGGTGCTGATGAGTATCTCTGGATGCACAAGTTAAGGGGGAGCATTGGTCATGTGGAAAGGATGCATTTTTGGCACTCTAATTATTTTTTGTAGTCTGATCTCATGCTTGAGAATTTTTGATCTTGATTGTATAAGTCATTTCTGTTATTATGCTTGAAAATGCAACATGATCTCAGGGGGAGCATGATATTGTCGATGCAAAGGATCTGATCTACCCTTTTCCCTTGATTTCAAAGGGGGAGAATGTTTCTGAATGTATTTCTGGTCATGGTTGCCATCAAGTCCAAAGGGGGAGATTGTTGGCAATATTTTTCTTGTATCCTATTATATGATTGTCCTTGATGGCAACTCTCTGACCAAGGATGCAGATAAGGACGTGTTAAATCATGTGTGAATAAGTTTGGTGTAAAAATACATCCTGACAAACCTCTAAAGTTGGAGGGTTCTGGTCTCTTCGCAATATGTGTTAAGTATGGCTGAGTAAATCTGAGTAAAGGGCTGATGGATTTGATTTTTGTAAAAGCACAAGCTAGCTAATCGTAAAGGATGTAATTCTGTATGGTGGAATCGATAGGATTAACCTGCTTGCTGAAGAATGCAATTGAATGGACACATGATCGTAGAGCATGTTTGTTGGAATACATTTGACCAGTGTTAGTTAAGATTCCCTTTAATGCATATTTGCATCCACAAATAGGGAAGAATCCTATCCATTCCAATCTCCGTTGAAAGTATGGACCAGCTGGAATTATATATAACGTGAGTTACTTTAACATAATTGCGCAGAGGAAGAACAATTAAAACAGAGTTATGCCTTCATGGAGAAACATAGCAATGACGGAATAAAGGCGGGTGGAACCTTGAGCGAAGGAGAGGAACCACGAGCGGAATGAACAGTGAAGGGGGTTTCCGGTTTTCATCGCACCACTTTCGACGGGGAAGTGGTATTCAAGAGGTTGGGAGCGATTCCATAGAACGAGCGACACACGTCCCTAAACAAATTTGCAAAACCGCCATCACTGCGCGCCATCGCGCGTTAATGTCTGACCAAGGAAGCCACGCAATATTGTTGTGCCCCGTCGATCTAGAGGGAAGCCATCAGACGGTGGCCGTATGAGGAAGGTGCACTATGGATAACCATGGTACGGTGCGAGTATGTGATTCGATCATTGATTATATATGTGGGCCCTATTCTAAATTATATTAATTGGAACCTTTTAAACTAAGGTTTGCGGGGTTAATAAAGGATGTTGAATATGTGAAGTTGGCGAAATATGAAAAATGTGATGAAATGAACGTGGGTTAATATATGCATTGATCTCATGAACACATAAACTAGGGGTCGATATATATATATGCCTTGGGGAGTTCATAACTAAAGAAGGAATTGGATTAATATCTCAATCTCAGATTGAGATATTAAAAAGCCTTAGATTAATTAATTGCCAGACCAAGAAAATAGAACAATGAGAAGTTGTTTGGGGCTTGGGTAGACCCTGATGGATTATCTATTTGATCTCGTCCAGGAATACCATCAGCTGTTGAGTGGTTTTGACTCATGGTATTAATAAAGGCAAAAACTATATAAGGAGAAGAGGATCATAGTACAAGGTGTGCACGTGGAGGAGTTGTTAATGAATAAATCTCTTTAAGAGATATCTGCATGATTAAACTCTGTTTTTAATAAATCTGAATTTATGATGCACCTATGGAGTTGATGAAGGTTCAAGATCTCTAGATCTAGAAATGATGAATCTCTAGGAAGATCTACAAAGAAATAATGAAGACCTGACACAAGTCTGTTGAAGAAATTTAAGAAACTTTGTGGATCTGAGGGTTGAAGTCTTCAGCATGAAAGTGGAAGCTTTTTGCCAGTACAAGATGGTGTTAAAATTAGGGGGTCAAAGCTCCCTTCCAGGATAAACGAGATCAGGGGGTTGGAGCTCCCTTCCAGTAGTGACTGGAGAACGAGAGAAGGTTGTAGCCTTCTGCAGGTGGGTGCCTGCGTGCTGGTATAAGTCCGCGCCAGCACAAAAATTATAAGAAGTTTTCTTTATAATAAATATTGAAGACATAGACGACAACAGCGGTGGTTTTCTCCCAAATTGGGTTTCCACCTTAAATACTGGTGTTCATGTGTGTTGCTTATGTGTGATGGCTTATTCTGTTATTACTGAACATGCTTACCGCTTACTAAACTTTTGATGAATGAATGATGAAATAATCTAAGTAAAGAATTAAATGCATAATAATATCTCTGATAAAAAGTTTTCAGTCAGTTCTATTTCTTGCAGTTCACCCCCCCCCCCCCCCCCCTCTTAGTATTTTTCCAACACTACCCTAGATGCTAATCCATATGCCTTTGAACTAAAAATTAAACAAACACCCAATATACATGCAAGACAAATGAAGCAAGACTAAACAACAAATTAGATTTGTCATATTTTTCTTCTCCAGCGTAATGAGAAAGGCACCATCCCCTAGATGCAAATATGCAGAGATCAAAATGATTCAAAGGTTAGTATTAGAATTAATTCCATTTTGTACTGCCAGATAATTGAACACATTGTTTTTTTCATTTTGTACTGCCAGATAATTGAACACATTGTTTTTTTCCAATGTTTTGTAGTATTAAAGTGAACTATTTACTGTGTCATTGTTTGGTGTTCACTGTGGAAAAGAGATACTCTTACTGTGATAAGTTTCAAATTTTTTTATTTGGTTGTTGTTGTCATGTTTTGAGTGCGGACTTGTGAAATTCAAAATCACATGTCCACACACACACACACACACACACACAGAAACACATAGATTATTTTTATTTTATTTTTCCCTGTGGTTCCCAGGAGATTCACGTTACATTTGCACATAATTTTATATATCATTCAGATATCTAAAATTTCTAATTTTTAATTTTAATATTTATGTGATAAAGGAAAGATAAAGGTCCCAAATTATAAATTCACCCAACAAAAACAACATTGTGATTTTTCTTTCATTCAACCTGTAACATATTGCATCTGTCTTCATCAATGCTCTTCTTCCATATGCATGCACTTATGACATTTCCTTTGCAATATTTGGTGCATTTATGAGTTACAGGTCATTTTTAGACTATAAATCTCTTGAGAGTTACAATTCTAATTGAGTATTCAACTTAACATATTGATTCTCTTATACGTAACTTTTTTTCCCTTCACCTACTTTTCATAACTTCCATAACCATTAGGTAGGGAACTACAACATCAATGATGTTTTGTTTGTTTTGTAAAAGGTTGTCAAGAATTTAATTTATTTAAAGTTGTAGAATTTACAACCTATGAAGTTTCAAGATATAATTTTTAAAATTCTAATTCTTTAAAGGGTGCTAGCTCAATGGAAGAGCACCTACTTTACGAGCAGGAGTTTGGTGGTTCAATTCCATCACAATTTGATATTCATATGGAATGGCGGTGATCCGTTTTTGGTGGTGGAGGTTCTTTTGACCATCACCAATGAGATTATGGTGACATTTTTTGACCCTCACCAAAATATGAAATGGTGATGGTCAACGAATGCTGCCATATATATGCATAAATAGTGACGACCATGAAAGGTTTGTCACCATATATCATTGTTTTTGGTACGCAATGGTGAGGGTCAATGTTTTTCATTATAGTCATTATTCGTGATGGACCTTGAAGTCACCAGTGAGCTTATCATGACATTTTTTTACCCTCACCAAATATGAAATGGTGAAGGTAAACGAATGTCGCCATATATATGCACCAAGTGTGATGACCATGAAAGGTCCGTCACAATAAATCATAGTTGTTCGTATGAAATGGTGATGGTCAATGTTCGTCATTATAATCAATATTCATGATGAACCTTTAATGTCACCACAACACATAATTTCGGCGATGCCACCTTTGGTGACATTCAATTTTTTGGTGACGAAGGCTATTGTCTGTCACCATTTCTCATATGAAATGGTAACGATCACTATCTATTATTATAAATCATTATTGGTGACGAAGCCTTGAATGTCACCAAAACATCTATACTTTCAGTGACACCACTTTTGGTGACGTTCAGTTTTTGGTGACGAAGGCTCTTTTGACCATCACCAATGATCTTATGGTGACATTTTTTTCCCCTCACCAATGTCCTTTTTTCCTGTAGTGATAAGAACTGAAAGGAGAGTGACAATGAAAGAAGAACCATCAAAATATTTTGCTGATGCTAAAATAGATTCTTTAGTTATAACAACAGAGAGAATTATGGAAAGGATCAATATAAAACATAGAGTTCCCCCACGAGAAAATCAATTCGACCCTCAAAATTGAAACCAAAATGTTAGGATAAATCCACCACAAATCAAACAAAGAGAACAAAGGGGAAGAGACCAGAAAATTACACATATTTTCAAGAGAATTATGCTAATGATGAAGGGGAAATAGTTGAAGAGGTAGAATAAAATCAAACAAATTTGATGGGAATGGGAATAAATGATGTTGAAACAATTTTTCTTACTCAAGAAGAACAATAACTTTTTAAGCTTTCTCAAACTAAACTTGATTATGAGGAATCAGATGATTATAAACACAGATTTGGGAATTATATTATGGAATTCCATAGACAATACAACCTTAGGAGAAAGAAAACTTCACACACCCCCAGCAAAAAGAATTATGATATTTCTGCTAAGAAAAACTCTCATACTACTGTTAAGAAAATCACAGATAATCCTGCCAAGAAAATTGTTGAAAATTCATGCAAAATGATAGTAGAAAATCCTGCCAAAAAGATAGTTAATAGTGTTTCTAAAACTACTCAAACATATATCCCAACAACTAGTCAGAAAAAAGAGCATATCCCAAAATATTTTGCTAATAAATCAGATTTCCTAAACATCAGTAAGGTTTAGACATCCTTCAATATTGAGAATGAGTTAGCAAAACTCAAAATTCATATTCCTCTAATACAGTTAATGAAAAAAAATGTGTACAGATCTCAAGTAATGAAAGCTCTAAATATAGGGGAAAATACAGATACTGTCAATTTCAATGATGACCAACCTAAACTTTTATTTGGACTAGAAGAAGATGGAAAACCTCAAGAAGGAGGTGGGCCTACCTTCTATGTTAGCCTAAATTTTCATGACAAAATTATGCATATTTCAATTCTAGATTCAAGTGCTTCACATAATTTAATGCCTAAGGCTATCATGGAGAAACTAGGACTTGACATTACCAGACCATATAAGGATTTATATTCTTTTGATTCTAGCAAAGTAAGATCCTTAGGTCTTATCAAAGATCTGTGTGTTACTTTGGCTCAAATCCCAGCCAAAAGTTTGGTGATGGATATAGTGGTTGCAAATATACCCCCTAAGTATCGCAATTGTCTTTGTCACTCTCATGGGGAGAAAAGTTACAAGGAACCCTACAAATGGATATGGCTTACCATACCAGTGTTTGGTTTGTAAAGGAGATTATATAGGGAGACCTTGATGAAATTCATGGTGAGTAGTCAAGATAAGCCATACAACTATCCTCTTTATTCTGTCCATTCAGATTTAGACTCTTTCATTCTTTACAGTGATTGAGACATTAACACTCAGGTTGCTAATTCATAAATCGATATTTGTGAAATTTGATGAAAACTAAACACAAACAGTGGAACAAGACACTCAGCATGAACCTCTTTGGAACATGGAATTTGATGGATCTTATAGCAAAGAGGGTTCTGGAGCAGGAGTGTGGGTTTCAAATACAAGAAATAATCATGATGAATGACATTCATACAAGATTGATTTTCAATGCACTAATAATATAGCTGAGTATGAAGCACTAATACTAGGATTAAAGTTATTGAAAAAATTGGGTGCTAAAATAATTTCCATTCATGTGGATTATGAACTAATCATAAAACAAATAAAAGGAGAAACTCAGAAAAACACCCAAGATTACGAGCATACAGAAATGTTGTGATGGGTTTTCTAGAGAGTTTTGTGGAATATGACCTTTTTACAATTCCTAGGAATGAAAATATCCTCGCTAATAGTCTTGCTTTTTCGGCCAGTACCTATAAAATGCTTCATCCCAATCAACAATATACAGTGGAAGTGAAACACTGACCGAATGTTCTAGACAATATCAGGTATTGACAAGTGTTTGGAAATGATAAACAAATTGAAAATTTTCTGCAATCTAAGGATGAGTTTGAAGAAGATAGTATAGATGTAGAGTGCGATTTAGAAGATAAAATAGTTGTACATTCTAATTTAGAAAAACAGTTAGACAACACAAATGTAAATATACATGTAGTTAAAGCTGTAAATAAAGTAGAATTCCCTAAAATAGATCAAGAGAAAGAAGAATTTGAAATACTGTAGAAATTATATACAATATGCATGTATATATCCAGACTCTCCCAATCTCACAATATTTATCTTCTTGCAAAATACAGAATCCTTCCACTATAATTCTTGTGGAAATTTAATCAACAATTGCAAAACACATGAAGCAATAAAAACACACATAACACAGTTGTTTAACGAGAAAGCCTGAAGCTGAAAACCCCAACTTTCATATTATGTAACATTGAGATCATATGAAAATCTCATACAAACATACAAAGATTATCACAAGCTCTCAGTATAGTATAATCGTCATACACTAATCAGGCCCAATCTTGCAAATCCATGCACCGATCCTTGCCACCTGCTAGCTTGCCTCCACTGCGTAATCCAAGATGAGTACAAATACCAATTCAATGTAATCTCACTCTCATTGACTTCGTTATACTTTTTGGCATCTCCAACCACTGTGTGTTGAAAATCATGCAACACTATAGTCACAACTGATAGTCACACTGCTCTTTCACCTACCTCTCCACTGGTCTCCCCTCCATTGTCCATGCACTGTAGTTAAACGTGTATTCTTCGATTGATTAATGAGTTTATAATTAGTGAATTAATTAATAATTAATTCACACCACTCTCACTAGTGTATCAATCAGTTAGACTAGATACAACTAGCTCAACTATGTTTAACTCAGTTAAACTGAACACAACTCCATTAACTCCCTCAATCAACTCCACCAAACTCTGTCACATGAGTTCTAACTGAAGTCCTCCATGAATTAGCTCCACTTAACCTCTGGAATAGCGTAATTCCTTCTGTCAGCTCCTGTGCCACATCTGTGCACTTAACTAAAGTGCTCCAAGAGAATAAGATAATGTTTAGAGTCAAAATATTATTAAGAGCTAATAATATTCAACATATCTATTTTTAGAGTGGCCATCTAAAAATAGATTCCACCCAATATGTCTAAAAATAGAAGTCCATATATTTTTTCCAACTTGACCAACCATCCACAGATAGCATCCCGCAACTCATAGAATATGATCGACATGTCTAAAAATATACATAGTCTAAAAATAGACTTTGCGAAAAAAATCACTTGTGTGGGCCCCACCTAGTTTAGGTGATTATTTTCCAACTAGGATCAAGGATGATGTTTCAGGATGCCTCCTTCACTGTTTCTTGTTGCAATCTTCAACAAATACTTCAGTTAAATGATAATGCTTTACCTAGAGGTTTGGTTCCATTAGAAGAATTGTTTGATTTCAATGATGTAGCTAAGAAACCTAAGATTGAGCCCACATGGGTAGATGTAGAAGAATGCAACATGGGTATTAAAAAAGACCCAAAAAATGATAAAACTATCTAAGTCATTACCACTTGCTGAAAAGAAAAAATACATTTCTCTGTTCATATAATTCATTGATGTATTTTCTTGGAGCTATGAAGACCTCAAAGCTTATGATACTAGTATAATACAACATAAAATTCCAATTAAATAGGATCAAAAACCCTTTAAGAAAAAAATTCGAAGAATAAATCTGGTACTGATGCCTTTAATTGAGAAAGAATAAAGAAGATGTATGATGATAAGATCATAGCTCCTCTTAGGTATTCTAAATAGGTTTCCAATATAGTACCAACAAGGAAGAAAATGGGTAAAATCAGATTGTGTATATATTTTAGAAACCTTAATAAAGTCTCACTAAAGTACAACTACCCTTTACCTAAGATGGATCACATTTTACAGAAGGTAATTGGATCTAGTAGGATTTATTTGTTAGATGGTTTCTCAGGCTACAACCAGGTTTTAGTTCACCCCGATGATCATGGTAAAACAACTTTTACTACTCCATGGGGTACCTTCATGTATGTGAACTTGACCTTTGGGTTAATGAATGTTGGAGCCACATTTCAAAGGGAAAAGGATATTTCTTTTGCTGAAGAAATTGGCAGATTTATTGTTATATATCTAGATGAAATCACTATTTATTCCAAAACTGATGAAGAAAATTTCTTACATTTGAGAAGATTTTTTGAGAAATGAAGGTGGTTTTGAATTTCACTTAATCCTAAGAAAACAATTTTTTTCCTTGAAGAAGAAAAACTTCTAGGTCATGTCATTTCTAAAGAAGGTATTAGGATTGATCCTAATAGAATTGAAGCTATCTTGAAAATCAGTCATCCTAGAAACATTGAAGAACTTAAATCATTTATTGGCAAGATACAATTCGTAAGAATATTCATTCCCAACCTTGCAGAACTCCTCAGAAACATAACAAACATGCTAAAAAGAGATTCAAAAATAAGATGGAACATTGAAGCTAGGCAATAGTTTGATTAAGTAAAACAAGAATTGACAAAAGCACCAGTCCTTATCAGTACAGAATTTACCAAAGATTTTATAATATTTTGATTTTCATCTGAACATATTGTTGCAGTAGTCCTTTTACAGAAAAACAATAAGGGATATGAGAAACCCATTGCATTCTTTAGTAAGGTTTTAAGGGATGCTGCATTGAAATATAACATGATGGAGAAACAAGAATTTTCCCTAATAAAAGAAACCAAATATTTCATACTATATATTCTCCATTCTCACATAATTTATTATGTACCAAATTTTGTGGTTAAGGATATTTTGACTCAAAATGGACTAGATGGAAAAACAGGTAAAAAGATTGCCATTATTCTTGAATATGATAGAAATAAAACCCACCAAGCTTATCAAAGGACATGGACTAGCCAAATTGATGGCTGAGTCTAATTTTTATGCATTGAATATCAACTTTGTGGCTACATTAGATGATCAAGAGGAGCAGGAGACTCCACAAATTGATGAGGATTTTATAACCTCACTATGGTATGCAGACCTCATTTTTGTTTTATTCAATTTAAATGCTCCTATTGGTTTAACTAATACAAAGGCTAGATTTATAAATTTAAAGGTAGTGAAATTTTTCATCACAGATAATGTTTATATTGGAAAGATGCTGGTGGAATTTTACTAAAATGTTTGATGAAGGATGATAAAGAAAGAACTATGCAGGAATTTGATGAAGGTGACTCCGGTGGAAATTTTTACTAGGAAACCATTGCTAACAAGATCCTTAGAGTTGGTTTTTACTGGCCTACCCTTTTCCCTGATTTCCATAAGAAAGTAACATCTTTCCACAAATGACAAATATTTGAGGGAAATAGAAAAACTATAGCCCTTTCCTTTAAAACCCATATCTATTGAAAGCCCTTTCCAACAATGGGGTTTGGATTTCATTGGAGAAATTGATCCACCATCCTCTGCCCAACACAAATGGATCCTTGTAGCTACTGAATATTTCACCAAATGGATTGAGGCCACACCATCCAGACTAGAAACTGATGTTGTAATTATCAAATTCCTAGAAACAAATATACTATCAAGATTTGGTTTTCCAAATAAGCTCATTACAGATAATGCAACAACCTTTAAATCAAATAAAATGGTATAATTTTGCAGCAGATATCATATTAATCTAGGACATTAAACTACTTATTACCCTTAAGGTGATGGGTTATATAAATCTTCAAATAAAATTTTGGTCAAAATTATCAAAAAGTTGGTAGAAGACAACAAAAATTCATGGCACAACAGGCTAATAAATACCTTTTTGGATGATAGACTTACTACAAAGAAATCAATTGGCATGTCACCATACCAATTGATTAATGGGATGGATGTTGTTTTTCCATGTTCTTTAGGAGTTTTAGTTATGAATATAATTCAAGAATTGCAGGTTGAACCAAATTATACTCATAGAAGGATAAATCATACCATTAAATTGCTGTAATCTAGGGAATAAATCTATAACAAAACACAGGTTATCTAGGAGAATTTCAAAAATATTTTTGATAGAAAAACCAAAGCAGATGATTTTAATTTGATTGACGGTGTTTTAAAGTGGAATTCTAGAAGAGAGGACAAAGACAAGCATGGATAATTTGACAATTTTTGGAAAGGACCATATATCATTTATGCTTTTAGAGGTCACAATGCATTCTTTCTCAAAGATTTAGATGGAACATAAATGACTGGTGGATCTGTGAATGGAAGAATACTAAAGCATTATTTCTCACAATAATAGAGGTGTTTCATAGATATGTTCATTATAAATATCATTGTTTTTACTATTTTGATTGGGTGACCTATTGACAGAATTTGAAGCCAGTAGAGAAGGCCCTAAGCTTTTGATTGATAGGCTACCATAATCACTACAACAACCAAAAAAAATCAGATGAAAATATTGTTGAAATAGAAAATGCAAGGCTATTGATCAAAGGTTCTTGGAAACTCACATGGAGAGTGCCATCCCGAGTTGGAGCCACTGTTAGGGTCCTATAATTTATAGGATCTCAAGGTGATTGGATATTTTATCTCAGTTATTTGATATTGTAAATAATTTTCCAATTTGCAAAATATTTCCAAAAAAAAACATATAAAAGAAAATGAAAAGAGGGAATTTAAAAAATGAATAAAGAGACAAAAGAAAAAGAAAGAAAAACAATGAAAAGAATAAAAATAAGATGAAAACCCTAGAAAAGAAAAACAAAAAGAAATAATATTGAAAGTGCTGCAAATTTAAATGCCACTACCAGTAGATAGTTTCTTTCTCAAATAAAGTAAGGTTGTGTTCAACTTGTTCAAAATGCCACAATCCTTAGTCATTTTTGTAATCATACAACTTAATCATGGTTAAACAAGTTTAAATTTTGGTTAATTAGACTAGAGAATAAAGATTAGCCAAACTGTTTAACCTTGGCCAATGATTAGTTAGGTAGAAAATGATATTGGTTAAATTGTTTAAGCTGAATCAATGGCAAAATAAGGGATAGGATATATTAGGACTTTCGTTTTCATAAGAAGTAAAATAAGGGGTTGCTAGTCTAAATGCACCCTTGGGAAGGAATGAATAAAGTGCTATTTTAGTTCTAGGAGAAAAATTGAGGTTAAAAGAGTAGAGGGGAGTAATTTTATTTCAAAAGTGACACATCTTTGCATTTTAGCCTAAGTTTCAAAAATCTTATGTAAAGAGGCACGAAAATTTCATATTTTGTTTCATTCAGATTCTTATCCAAAGTTCCTGAATTAAATCAAAATTCATTACACGACAAACAAATTTTTCATGTTGTGGTTAAATTGTGCACATTATTCAACTGCACGATCATCTAATGCAACAGATCAATGACGTAGGTTCAGTTTCGTCCCTTGGCCTCTCTATCCTAACTTTACCGCTGGATGGGGGGGTGTCTAAAAATGTGGTTTTCCCGTGTCGAGTCCCACGCTACATGGTGCCTTCCCCGCATTTCACACCCCCTGCTTAATACCACTAACCGCCCTTAAACCCCTCTGAAAACCACTTCCCCTCGTACCTTTCCTGTTGTCACCACCCTCGCTCCTTCCTCCACTATTTCGCTGCCACGTGTTCCTAACCATTACCCAATCAATCCCATTATTGTGATTTTTCCATTTACATATTAAATTCTCTTGGGTAACTGTTTGAATCTAACGGACCCACGCCTACCTACAATGGAAAACTAGTGAATGCTTTTTAAACCTTGAACCCGTCCCCATTTCACCTTTCTTCTACATAATTTTCTGCAAATTAATTTTAATTTTTAGGTTTTCCAGTGCACAATCAAGTTCTCCAGCAAATCAAATATGTGATCAAGCACCAACGTCTATTTTCCTTCACTTGATCAGCTACATACCTGCAAACAGATGTGGTAAACCATTGATCTTCCTCATCCTAGATTCTGTTAAAATTCTACAATGATAAATATGCCTCCTAAGAAGAAGAACCATGAGGACTCTTCTAACCCCTTGATTCATCCTCCAGTTGATCTAGACCACATCCCCTTAGCTGATCATGACTATAAAATCTTCGAGACACAGTGTGAGTTCAAACTTTTTGAACTCTACTGTTGGCTTGAAGACAAATTTGTTGATAAAATAGATGAAATTTGACTCTCAGAGTCCAATCTCCCTCATTAAATTTTCCCCTAAACCTTCCATTCTCCAGAATCCACCAAAATATTCCAAGCTTGTTATGTCCCAAATCAAAGAGCAATCATAACCGCTACTGGTGAAATTATCTTCACCATTATTACCAAAACCATAGATTAGATGATGCATGTGCCCTCTATGGAAAATATTACCCCATTTTCATTATAAGCCTTGACAAAACTATACCAGAAACACTATTTTTACAAGAGAGCCAAGATTTTTGACCTTTTCCTACCAGAAAACACCCAATTACCAAGACAAAATCCACCATATCCTTCCTCAATCTTCTCTGATCAAGTCAAAAAAATTATATCTGTAATATCCTATATTCTAGGTTATTATTCTAATTTGTGGGTATATGAACCCATATTAGGTTTCCTGACCATATTTTCCACATATATAAGCCTTCGATTAAATTCAATTTCAGTCAATTTATGGCTAATAGCATTCATGAACAATTCCTGAAGGTTCCATCGAGGAGAATTCAAATATAATTCAATTTGTGTCTACATGTTTCTATATTATGAGGCACACAAGTTTAAATTTTCCATGCAGAAATTAGATGAAGAGGGAAACCAACTGTCAGTCATATTATGGACTTCCGCAGTGATGAAGGAACATGAAGAATTCACCTACAAGCAATATATCAAATAGTTTATCCACCCAACAATGAGTGTATTAAATAGTTCATCACAGCCAAGTATCAGTGAGGAGATTAAACAATAAAATACTAGAGACTGGTACTTGTGCCAAAACTACACCAAAATTAGATTGAATGGGTGTGAGTTGGCACCATAGAAACTACCAAAATACATCCCCATGAGGATTTTTTCACTAGAGTACATCACACAAATGCTTAATTCATATGAGATACAATTTGTGTCATCCAAGAAGAAATAAAATTTTATGATCAAGACATAGATTGGTTCCTTTGTATGTAATAGCATATTAGGAGGAGAAGAATCATATAAGCTTCTCAAGGAAATGAAGTTAAGCCTAAGTTTTACATGGTCCTTTGACCCTCTGGGTATTATTTCCAAATTGAGAGTGGAAAATAAAACTACTCCATACACTCATACCCAGAGACCTGAAATTGAGAGATATGTGAACCAACTAACTTGGACAGAGAATAGCATGCAGGAAGCTAAGGATCAACTTGTTTCTATATCCTCTTCACAAACTCTTGTTCCTCGAGAGAAAGAAGAAAAAATACAGAGAGAAGAAGAGTCACCTTCAGTGATATACAATGTAGGGAAGGATTTTAAAATTATGTATATCAAGAGGATGAAATTGAATCCAAAATCAGATGTAGAGAAAAATTTAGAACAAGAAGTGGCTATGATAATCCAGGAAACACCATCTTCCTCTCAGGTAGCTGTAAAGTTTGTTGCATCTCCCATAGTGTCATCAGTGTCCCAAAAGAAGAAAGACACAGTCTAGAATACAAATTTTCTTCAAACAAATAAATAAAATAACAATTTTGACAAATTTAGAGAAGTAAAACTTAAGAATGAGATTCTTAAGAATAACACCCATACTCAGTTTTGGAAGCAGACTTATAGCTCACAGAGTAGGCTACTTTAAATTTTTTATTCAGAGAGAGGGAAGATATAGATTTCGTTCCTTGAGGCTCAAATCCCACAGCATAAATCAACATCAAATTATAAGAATACAACTTTCTAGTTTTATACTAAATATATACATCCCATTTACCAAATGGAGATGCATAAACAGACCAGTGAAATGATTTTTCCCAGTCTAACTAACGCTACTATGATTGTTTCCAAATTATAGGTCTCACTGTGTAATATTCAGTCATAGTTGAATATGGAGAATATTTATTTTCTTTCAAAATACATCAAGATTAAATCCTTAGAGGATTTAGTAGTGAAGATGGGTTACGATCCAGAGAACATGAAAGTTGCAGAGGAGTTGATCAAGAAAAATAATGTTGATATTGCAACATTGAGGAAATAGTTGAAATTACCATCCATTGAAGATACTCTCACAAAGAATATTGAAGAATCAAAGACTCGAAAATGTGACATGATGAAGCTAATCATGGAACAGAATGTTCAGATTAGAGAGATGGAAAATGAGTTGGAGAAAATGGTTAAGGAAAAGAAGCAGAGAATTAAGTTGTCCATGGTTGTTCTAGATGTTGTACCTCTTACATCAATTCCCACCATAGCAACTACCGCATCAACTACACCTTCTACACATTCTATTGAGGGTGTTGACCAATTAACAAAGGTTGTTGAGAATATTTCAATTTAGAGAGAGGAGATTAAAAAACTACAAGGTCAATTCAAAGCACTACAAGACTAGAAGACCATGAGTGAAGCTTCACACCTTGCTGAAGCTCATAAATATTAGAGGTTGATAGAAAGGCTACAAAAATATGAAAGAGAATTAGCTATTGGACATACCTTGGCTCACGCGAAGGAAATTGTTTGGACTGATATTCTAAATCTTATGGCTGGAATTTGGCCATGTATTTAGATCATTTTTTAGCAAAAGGATTTAATAAAGAAAGCAACAGAGGCCATTACATATATCATAGAACAGTTGGGTGATATGCCTGCCAAAGCTACAAACATCATTAAGTTCCTGAATTCAAAGAATAGCTATGAGCTGGATGATTTAGGAATTAATGTTAGGACATAAACAATTTTGGAGGTAAATAATATTTTGACTAAAAAGAATCTTATTACTTAGTTGGAGGAGAAGTGTCAGAGTTTGGAAATAGCAGTAAACAAATTTTTCACCAAGATAGAAGCTCTAAATCAGAAAGGGTTACCCAATTTTCTTGTAATTAATGATAAATTAATTACTCATGAAGACTATATTAGAAAACTGAAGGAGGTAGCCAGATACAGTTCAAAGTTTCCAAACATCGAAGGCAGCATGACAGACAAAGCTTTCTTAGAAGCTATAGGGAATGATTTCTTTATCCATCATGAAGTAAATAATATTCTTGTGGCAAGGCAAACATTTGAAAAGTGTACTGAGGTTGATGAAATTTACCGAAAACTAACTAAATTAACCATTCCATATGAAGACAGATGGGACAAACTCTATGAATTAGTGGACTAATTGGTAATTCGGATGTAGTAAAAGGATATGCCATCACATTAGATAGCACATCAGCCAGTGTAGCATAGAAATGGGCCAATTCATGAACAAACTCCTCCAAAGCAGATCCACCTCTCCGCGCAATTTTCCACCTACCCTATTAGTATGCAGAGGTCGATAATATTATTTAGAATAGTGCTAATTATACACTTTTTGTTGAGATAGAAATTTTGTAATGATTTTGCAACTATTGTATAAATACTTCATATTTTGAAGTATTCTGGGTTGACTGTTGAATATAGTTTTCTCCAAGTCATTGTAACTTTTTGGTTGTTGGACTCATCAATAAAACAAGGAAGTTCTTCACAAGATTCATGTGGTGTACGAATTGGTGATGATTTTCTCTTGTTCATGTGTTTATTCATTGTTTTCTTTCACTGTCATTTCTTAAAAGCTTAATTACATTACATAAATGGTGACAAATAGGATTTGTTGAAACATGCACCCTATTCTAGATGTAGGTAATTTCTATTTTTTCTTTTGAAGTCAAATTAAGGAATTCTTAATTTCTCCTTAGTTTTTATCGAACCTTTCATTTCTTCCGTTTCATATCATTTAATTCTGAAAGATCCAACTAGTGCAACGTAGCTTTCCCTGTGAAACTCCTTCAAAGCTTGATGCAGATCGAGTTAATTTTTAGACTCCATATGCCAATGGAATTCTAAGATTTCAATCAACCAAAACTATCCAATAAAATCACAAACAAACAAGTTTCAGAGTCATAACAAGCCTAAAACTTATATAAAACAAAGCTAGAAATAACAGAGAGATCCCTCTCTAAAGATGGCAGTGTTAGATCTTGACTTCCAAAGCGATTTTGATGTTGTCCTCTGTGTTTAATCTCTCAATATAAAAAAATTACAGAACGATAAAAGGGAAAAAAATCCTAGTGGTTGATCATTTTGGTTAATATGGCTAAGGAAATTGGCAATGGCAATGGAAAATGCTTTTGAAAGGAAAAATTGGCATTTTTGGCACATTTATTTATGAAATGATGGAAATTAGAAGAAAATGGAGATGAAAGGTCAGAGGTTGCATGTGAGGAGGAAGATGAAGGAAAATAATGGAAAATGAGGAAAATAGAGGCCTCTTCTATAAAAAGGCTTACGAGGATTAGTTGGTACCTTTTGTCGGTCCATTTTTTGGAGCTCTCTCATTATTATCTCTCTCTCTCACTCTTGGACACTTAGAGTTTCTTTGAGCACTTTGGCATTGGAACAAGAAAGGAATAAAGAAATAAGAAGGAGGAAGAAAGCAAGGAGGAGCAAGAATCAAACAACTACAACATGATTCATTGCAGGTATTGATTTTAATTTAGGTAAAGCCTGAGAGGTGGTTTTATCTCAATTCATGCCTAAGAATTTTGGGTATGGGATATATGGTAAATCTTGGAGAGTATGTATCAGTTTAGGGTCTAGTGACAACATATTTAAACTGTGGGTTGCGATAAAGCCTGAGAGACTAGGAGATAGGAAAATTTATCATGGTTTAGGTGGAGAGAATTTGGTGATATCTATGCTTGTATTGGCTTAGTGATCGGATGTGGATCACGGTAAATCCAAATTTTTATTTGATGAGGGTGAGGTGGTTTAGACTTGGGATTCCCTAATTTTTTCTTTAAGTTTGAGTCCCACATTCATGCTTGGAATATGGTGCGGGGGTGATTGGCTGAAGAGATATTTGTCTTCACCAATCTATTGTCGGGTGGAACATGGAAGTCCCATCTCCAGTTGGTATTTACATTTAGTAATGGAAAGATCATTCCCTTGTTATTTGGTATGAAAATGTATTGGTTTCTATGTGGATTTTATTATTGTTGTATCCATGGTATTTTTCTTGTTATTATGTTGGTTATAAGCATGTATTTTTTCAGTGATGACGTCTGGCTCTATCTATGTTTTTACTTGTAAATTAATGCACAATATATCTATGGTCAAATAGATTGTATTGAAACTAATGATTTAAGGGAGTAATGCTTCTTAGCAATTCTCAGATAAGTATGAGACCCCTATGCATAAATCTCTTGTTTACACCCATAGATTCAATGTTTTAGATATGTTTGTGGCCCTAGCCACTGGCATGCAGTGTTATGTCTATGGATATAGCCTCCTAGATGTTAGTGCAAAATTGCCTATGAATATGGCTCAAAGAGGCCAAAAGGTCATTGTTACCTAGGGGTAAGAGGCCTTAAAGATTGGGTTAGCTCCTAGGGGTGTCATTGATGATGTAAAAGGTTTGTATGCTATTTTTCCATCGGTTCCACTTTCTTAAGGTCATCTAGAAGGTTAAATATCATTATAGTAGCCTCTCATCACATATTTACCCTGGCTAGTCAGCTGCTTGGGTAGAAGTGGGAAGGGGGTGTTATGGAGAGGTATAAGAGCATGGTTGTGCTATCCTTGGGTGTTTTTTGGTTTCTATTCTCTTGATTTAATATCTAATACCACATAGTGGTATGAGAGCATGGTTGTACTCTCCTTGGGAGGTGTTTGGTTTCTATTCACTTTGTGTGATATATGATACCACATAGTGGTACCAAATCATGGTTGTGCTCTCCTTGGGTGGTGTCTCATTTCGATTCTCTTTGGGTAATGTCTAGTTATCATTCTCTTTGATTGATATGTAATACCACATAGTGGTATCAAACCATGGCTGAATGCTCGGGTTGGATGCGCAGTGTGTCGATCATGCATTTATGTTGGTTGAATATGTGTTTAGTATGCTTGTGGTCTATGAGTGCCTGTTTCATCCGTGTTGTGTTGGCCATGGTGGTAGTGGTGTCACCATGGAAGGGATGATGTTTTTGTTGTCAACATGTTTTCATGAGTGTATGAATGGTTATTTGTTTTCCATGCTTATGTATTTTCCATGAACACTTTCTTACATGTTGCTACATATTGTTTGTGCACTATTTTTTTATGCTAGGTCACATTTTTGTCATGTTTTTGTGTTGTCCATGTATGATTTCTTATGTGGGAAATGCATTGGTAAAGAATGATTGGTTATACATGTCAAGTGAGTGCATAGGGTCAATTTTGCATTGGTTTGGTGAAGGTTTTTGTGCATAAGGTCATTGTATGAAACTAGGTCATCATGGTGTTTTTGGTATGTTATGATGATAATGTGTTGGCTGAGATAGAGTAGGAGAGGTAGATCATTCAAATGATGTTGCAACAATGGAATTTGGGGTAAGAGAGGATCATCATAGAAGTTTGTATGCTTGGCACGTAGGTATGTGATTCATGGTTGTTCTAAGCATTAGGCTTACATATATGTTTGTCACTCTAATATTATTATGGTTACATATGTGATAACTACCAGTTGATTAATGTATTAATATACACGTGTCAAATAGCCATGAATGTTAGTGACTTGTGGTTGTATGCATTTTTGTTGTTGTTTTATGTTAGTTAACTCGATGATTATGTTATATGTTGTAGATGAGCATGTTATATGTTGACTTTTTTTTTTTATATATGTTAGTTAATTTGATGAATAGGTTTATATAATTAGCATCTTGACGTTATAAGTATCATGCTAAATTTGATTCTCCTATGCAGATGGTTAGGGTTATGAAATTTAGATATGAGTCAACATATTTATGATAATGTGTTGTATTATGTCTAGACTGATTGTGCATATGTGATTGTATGCATGAATGAGATTTCCTTATGGGTTTATGATGTGAGCATGTTAGCTAGATACTTTTATGAATATCATGACCTTATTTATGTTGAGTTGATATGTTGTGAATTGTATCATGCTAATATACATTGATTTTGGAGACAAGATATCCTCCCTTGAGATACATTGAGGTATGAGTTTTTTATGTCATCTAATTGGTGCTTGAATGTTTGATTATGCCATTTGTTTCATGTTTGAGTGTTTGGTGTCTATTATTTCATTTATCTATTGTATGAATGTTCGATTACTTTCATGATATGAGCATGTTTCTACAAGATTGCATGAAGTAATGATCTTATATTAAGACAATTGTAATAACATGTATGCGTTAAGATAATTGATATGTACTTGAGTGTGATTAGGTGATGGTTGTAGAATTACATATGATGACTTATGATTGTGTTTTTATTGTTTATTATGACATAGTTTTAGACTTGGTAAATGTTGATTCCAAATTAATAGATATGTTGTCTTGATATTTGGAACATGTGACTGATATGTTTGTGTTCAGTTACAAGGAAGCGTGATTGGCCCAACAAGGTAAGGTAAATAGCTTGTTGTTATGTTTATTTATGCACTAAAATTTATTTGTTTATGGCACTATGATGGAGGGGATTGCATGGAAAGAAATTTCCATGAAATCTTGAAGAAGGCTCAGGCTGAGATTTCTTTTGGAAGTATTGGGAACCATGGGGATTGAGTAATGGTGCTTATTTCTAGTCCAGTTCATTCGGTATTTTTTATTTGTTTGCACTTGATTTGCAGTCTTTATTTAATCTAGTGAATGATCATGCCACTTTGTTGCAACGTTGTATTGCTTTTGGTTTCTCATGTTTTTCTTATTTTGTTTCTTGTGCTTTCCTTTTCTTTTTTGAGAGTGTTTGGAATTGGTTGGGAAATATAAAAGTTAATGGTGCTCTGGGAGAGCTATGCGGTACCCAAAGTGTAATTTAATACCCAGATGAAGCTTTGTGTATGAGTAAGTGTAGTGGAAGGTAAAAATATGACATTCGGTTGGACTGGTTGGGTCCATTGTGGTAAATGGATGGTTGCAGTATAGTTACGATAAAAGTGACAATAAAATAAAAGTGAGTAGACTTGTGGCATTATATATCTTGCCTATGTTGGGAACTGTTGTTCTCAATGTTGTAGATACTATGAATGCATAAAGGGGATTCTCGTGGTCTAGACCTTATGCTATCACATAATTATGTTGTGATAATGATTATGCTAGGTATTTATATATGCATACATGTATGTATGTATGTATGTCATGTCTAACAGGGTCATCATGGATCATGGTTGTTTGATGCTAAATTTTTATATGTATATATGTGTGTATGTATGACGTTGTCTGACATGTTGATGATTGTTTTATGCTAATTATTATAGATGTACGTATCTATGTATCTATGTCACTAGATGATGGGGTTGTCAAGGATCATTCTTGTGGAGGAATGATTTCTTATGTAGGTGAATGGCATGAATAGGTTCTTGGTCTTATGAGGAATCAAGTGGGAAGAATAACTCCAACAGATCTACAAGGTCAGTATCATGTGGGTATGAATTAGTATTATGTGATTATACTATGTATATGTTTATGTTATGGATAGGTAATGTTGAGGGATGCATCATCAGAGTGAAAGCAGTGTGATCTGCGGCATGCTAGGATAAGCATGGATAATGGAAAGACACTAGAAGCATGGTTTCTTGTGGCGTCAGTGTGTGGTGTATGGATGTGCAGTATTAAAATTGTGTATATGTTGCACATCAGTGATTGTACCTATGGTGCTATGTACATGTAACATATGTAGTGTTGTGTACCTATGATGTTGTATTCCTGTTGGATATATTGTTTTGTGTGTATTTTATATGCCATTTTAGGTTTAGATGGTGCTATGTACATGTTGGATATGTGGTGTTGCGTACATATCATACTGTGTGAATGTTGGATATGTAGTGTTTTGTTCATATGGTGTTGTGTGAATGTTGGATATGTGGTGTTGTGTACATATGGTGTTATGTACATGTTGTATATGCAGTTCTATTTACATATGGTGTTGTGTGCTTATTGTACATATGGTGTTGTGTGCATGATTGTACATGTGGTGTTTTGTGAATGTAGTTTTGCGTACATGTTGTACAAGTAGTGTTGTGTGCAGGTGGTTCTGTGTGCATGTTTTTCATGTGGTGCTATGCACATGCGGTGTCATGTACATTTCATGCATGTGGTGTTGTGTACATGTTATATTGTGTACAAATTGTATAGGTAGTGCGATATACATATGGTGTTATGCACACGTTGTGAAGGTGGTGCCGTGTACATGTGATGTTGTGCACACATTGTACAAGTAGTGTTGTGTAAAGGTGGTACTGTGTACATGTTGTGCATATGGCACTAGTGTACATGTGGTTTTGTGTGCATGTCATGCATGCTGTGTTGCGGGCATGTGGTACTATGAACATGCATGGTGTAGTCGTGGTATCATGACATGTGTATTCATTGTGTTGTACATTGTATATGCATAGGTATTTTTTTGTGTTGTACACCAGATGTGGGTGTATGTGTGGTGTTGTATTTTACACCAAGTGTAATTTTATGTGTTGTATTCCAGTGTAGGCATATGTATTGTGTTGTATCGTACACCATATGTAAGTGTATGTATCATGTGTTGGTGTAGGTGCGTGTATTTTATGGCGTTGTATATCATATGTGGGTGTATGTGTTTTTATGTAGACTATGTGTATGTGTATGTGGTTGAACAGAAAGCATCAAGCGTAGCAACTGATCTGGTGTGATTACAGAATGAACAAAGGCAGAAGTAAGGGCCGATGAAGGATAAGTATCAATATTTTATTTCAGTTTTAATATGCATGTGATCTATGATTCCAACTTATGATGGTTACATGAAATTTATGATTACAGTTTATGATGATTTAATGCAATTCATGATTTTTATTATGATGGTTGCATTTTCAGCTAAGCAAATGTGATATGTTTATACATTATGTTTTGATCAAATTGCTAGTTTGACTCGTTGTGATAGGAAGTAAACCTGATTTCAAGTGTACCTTATTGATGAACTACCAATGAGGTATTATTTGAATCTATTTCAATTTATTTTTAATCTAAATGAAATTATGTGCTTGGTACAAGAAATCATGAAGTTCCCAGTTGGGTGGTCGGAACTGACTACAAGAACTAGCAACGACAAAAAGGGGAATTGAAACATGCAACAATATGTTGGTAAAGCACTTCAGGATCAGGGACATTGTGGACAATGGTACCCAATAGTGTCCATTTATTTCCATGAGCATGCTATGAACGATATGATGGTGTTGAGGCAGGTATATACCTTGGATTTTGTATCTTACGATGCAAGGAAGCCTTGCATAGGGATGGATCGTTCGGTATATGGGATGTCAGGGAACTTGGAAGGTGAGTGACTGTACAGAAGAGGATGACCATATTTCCCGAGGGAATGTGTAAAAGAGAAGGGAAGGCCAAGAATATATTTGTTTTTTTCATTAGCATTTCCAGATGGAATCATATGCACATTGGGAGTGTGCCCTCGAATAATGAGTCGATAACTGTTCACTGAGAGGAAAACTGGCACATGTTTGTAGTGCTTGACATTGGATGAAGCTTTGGCTCTGAGAGTGGATTCTAAACTTCCTGGGAAGGAAGTGAATCCTAGTACTACTTTCAGGGCAGTGGTGTGAGCCTATGATTTCCCTTGTTTCATATTAAGGCATTATATAATTTTATTTGTTGGTTGAGAAAATGTCCATATGTGTATATTATTGTAAATAACGTAATGAGTTGTGTTATAAAGCTCTAGTATATGGTATGATTTTCATGATGGTAATTTCTTTTGAACAAGTTGTTCATTGTAAATACTACAGCGAGATGTGTTATAAAGCTCCATAGGAAGTGTTATCACCCTAGTAATTTCTAAAGATTGTGGGCTTTTGGATTTTTTCAGTTTAAGAAAAGTAGGGGTAACCAAAAACCTACTTTGGAAATCTAGGATCTAGCCTTCCTAAATTTCAGAGAGGGCTCTCCCTTTATGATTTAACTTTGTTTTTGTTTAATGTTTTATTCTAGTTATGATAGTTCAATTTGGTTTTGGTTTTTAAATGTTTGGTGGGAAATAAGATTAATTGAAGACAAATTAAAGAGGGATCTACTAGTCCATTGGGCTATGGAGTCAAAGTCTAGCAAGTAGAACTAGAAGGCAAGGCCAAGAGGATGCTAATGTATTCAGGGCAAGGTAGATAACTCTCGGAGATTTGGATAGATTGTTTTGGTGAGATGGCTTGCTTCGGGATAAAGGGAAATGAAGGATCCTTTGATCCGGAAAAAGAGGAAGGAGGCAGGGGTGAAATGGGACTAGGAGCAATTAAGAATTCCTAAATCAAGAAATCAGCAGAAAACATTTAAATGATTAAGTAGTTAAGACAAGGAGTTCTTACACTAGTCCTGAAATAATTCTCCTAATTAATCATTAATATTTAACAACATATATGAAATTGTATGTAACTCAGAATGGAAACAATGAAAATATAGATGAACTTTACTCTTCAAATTATCACATGAATCTTGAATTATGAAGTCCCATTAGCTATTTTCCAGACTGCTGCTTTGAAATCAACACATGTAAGCCTCCAACGTACCAGCAAAATTTCTATAATGCTTTTAGCAATTTTATTCCACACTAAACACTTCATAAACTGAAGTATTTATAAAAATGTTTATTACAAATATCCTAGAGAGATCTAGGAATAACTCTAGGAAAATAAAAATATCTTTACATATTAAGAGGGACAACTGCTTAACAACTTAGCAATCTGTCCTCTTATCTAGAAAAAATAGAGCTATCTTATCTAACAAAAACTATTTGTTTGAATAGTTGTCCATGCTTGCTGGCATTTTGAAAAATATATTTTTGGAAGATGTCTTCACTAACACGCTTTCCACTTATACTCTTTGACCCTGTACTTTATTTCTGATACTCTTTCATGCTGTTTTATATCATGTTACTGCTGTAAAAAGGGAAATTATAGCAATCAAAATTAGCTGACTATTTTTTCTCTCTGATACACTTTGACTCTAGCCTTTCACCCTGATACTCTTTAACCTATTTTTTTGACTTCTAACTACCGTGAAAATAGAATTTTCAGAAGTAAAAATAAAAATCAAAATACTATTTTATTTTTTTCCCTTTCAAACTAACTGCTTCATCTTCACTGTTTTCTTCTTGGCCGCTATAATAAATTTGTAAACGTCTGCCATTGTTTAGCATCTGGTATCTTCATACTTTTCAATTTTCTATAGTTCTCATCTGCTTCAGTTTACTTAGAAAAATTGGGCTTAACTACAAACAAATGTTTGATTTCATTCTAAATGAAGAATAAGTCGCCAATGTATTGGAGAACAACTTTCCCTGTTGGAGATCCCTGTGGCAATTGCTTATTAATCTGTTCTTTGGCATGGTCCTTGATCTTCTTGTCATATTATTTCTGGTCCATTAATTTTTCATTGAATACATGGATGTCTGGAATGCCTGCTTATCTTAGCATAGTATACTTTGCTAAAAACTTGGTGATGGAAAAATTCATAGCATCACATTTTTCTTTCAAGTTATTCATCAGAGTCTTCTTTGTCAATACTTTTTTGATTTGCAGTATAGTCTCTGTTCTATCTTGTATCTTCAATTATTCTAGCTCATTCCTGTTCTTACTGTTTAAGAAGGTAATTAGAGTTTGTGCATGTGCTGGTTTATCTGCTTATTCTTCCGTTGTCCTTTGTATTTCACTTTGAGCTGCTAGAAGGAGGTCTCTATGTTCATATATTATCTGTATTGATGGCCATTGAAGATGTATGGCCTCAATAATGTTGGTCCATAGATGGTTTCTTATATAAGAAATCTATGTAGTGAAGCTCAAATCCTTCTCAAGGCTTTTGACCTGCTCTTCAAGTCTTTTATCTTTTTGTTCATAATTATTGGAATTCATTAATGATGTTTTATTGGATACCTCCATAATCTAAATATTTTTCTTAAAACTATTAATTTCATTGGTTTTCAATGTCATTTCTTCCATTGATTTGACAATTTTCCTTGCATCATTTGTCTGCTGCACCTGTGATGTTGAGGATTCTGTTTGGGAGGTAGTAGCTGATTGTACTGACACTACAGTTGCCAGTGGCTCTTTGGGTAATAAATTTTCTCCCAAAGTAGAAGGAATATCAGTTGTAATAATAGGAATAACTATGGGAATGGTAGAAGAATATTTTTCCTTCACAGTTTCTTTTTCTTTCATCAGTATAACTAATTGACTTTCCATGTCCTTGATTTGAGCAATAAGCTTTATGAAAAAAATGCATCATATCTTCTTTCTCTTTTTGTTCCTGAAGTATTTCCTTGCTCTGTGGGTGTTCACTTTGAGGGAGTTTTAACTGTTTCCTCAAAGAACCAATATCATCATTTTTCTATTTGATTAATACCTCAGCAACTTGTATATTTGATGGGTCAACTCCTATTTGTAGAATCAAATCTTCTAAGGCCTTGATCCTTATATATTTTTCATATAAGGATAATTTATCAAGCTTCATTTGATCTTGCAAGCTGATAATAGTATTTTTCAAATTGGTTACATTGATGGCCATTGTCACCACAGTGGAATATAACATCTCAGAACTGTGTCGATGGAATTCTATCTGATCCAACTCATGTACCTTTTTAGTATCTACTTCAAATTCCATATTTTTTTAGTCAGCTATTGTTTTTGGAGTTGAAGTAGTAGGTTGTAAATAGGACATGATCATTTTATTTGAAGAATAATCAAATACTGTAAGCAATCTATCTTGATTTCTTGGATTCTACTTGAGAAATTGAGAATAAATCTCACTTTTAATCTCCTCATTTCTTTGTTTAATCTTCTTATATATGTCCTTAATATCCAAATATTTTTCTTCTGATGTTTGAGAAGAATAAGTTTCCATATTTACCTATTGTTCAATCATTTGGGTCTCCTTTCCTTTGGATGTTGCTTGTATTCTTTCAATATCTGTTAAAGTCTCCTTGATTATTGTAGTGGCTTCATCATTACTGAACTCTGGTTCATCTTCAACCTCAATAAGTTTTTCTTTGCCTATGGAACCAAATCTTAGCCTTTTATTGTAGATGAGTTTGAAATTGGTATCTGAGGTAGTTTTGGCTATATAAGCACCCTCATCTCTGCTCCCTTTTTTTTGAAGTTTCTGGTTGTTTAGGAGTTACCATAGCAAGTGTGGTATCCTTTTTTCCCTCCCGCTGTGTATTTGCAGTTAAATCTACCAATGTATTTTCTTCCCATTCTGTTTGATTGGAAAAAATTTCAACATCAGGCTTTGGCTCATGTATAAAATGAGGCAGCTTATTTTTAACCCTTATACTGTTCAAAATACCTTGGAGGTCATAATTCCAAGGGAAACTCACTTGAAATTTCAGCTCTGATAATCTCTTTTCTATCTCTTTCTCAGCATCCCTGTTATTTACTATGAATGGACCAATATGATTTTTTAGTTTAAACTGGGTCTTATTTTTAGAGGCCATGAAATGGATAGCATCAACATTCAAAACCTATCTCAAATAGTCTAGAGCAAAGACTCTGATAGTCAAAAACTTGGGTAACTTATATGGAAGTAGATTGGTTCCAAAGATTCTTAATTCAATGTGCTTCTCATACAAGTACCAATCTCCCATTTTGCATTCTTCTGAAAATTGTAATATTCTTTTCATCTCATCATTTAATCTAGGTTGTTTTGATTTTTGTAACAAATTCATAGCTAGCCTGATAAACAAATCTGTGAAATCTGTATAACTATATTAATTTTCTTCCTTTCTCAACAATGATCTCTAAAAGACAATTGATAGAGGTTGGCCCTCTACATTCATTTTCTGCAATGTTATTGGGAAGTGATCTGCTTGTGAAAATAAGTACAGATGAAATAGATAGGAAGAATACCTAAATACCCCTTCAGTGGGTAACTTTGTCAATTGATGGTGTATGGAATCAACAATAAACCTGGAAAAATCAAAGATCACTGCAGGAGGCTGACTAGGAGACAATGTAGGCAAAAATCTAAGGATAGACTCATCAGTAAAGTCATCAATGAAGTATCCTAAGATGAAGGATAACATTGAAATAACATGCCTAGAACCCTCTAGAAACTTGGAAGTGGAATAAGGAGGATTCAATTTTGGGATGTCCACATGACTAGGCATGAAGTTATGAAAAATCATGAATCTTTTAGGGAAATCTAACCCTAAATATAATTGAGTCAATGCTTCTATGGATAATGGGATTCCCCTAGGGTCAAACTGTAACTACAACATTTCATTGATTGACTCTGTAGTGATAGAAAAAAGGATTTCCCTATCATTATTCACAATCCATCTTTGATCTGGGACATAATACTTTTAACATAGTCTTATCAAGTCCTGACTAGGGTGTGTTACTGGGACTATATATTTAGGTAAGTTTGTATCCCAGAGAGGCATTTATTCTTTGTCTAAAAGCTTCCCATAACACCAATTGTGTACTTCTAATACATTGAATTCTACTAGAGGGTCTACAATTTTGTAATCTACATCAACCAAAGGGATAAATTCTTCATTGGACACTAGAGGTTGAAGAGGATTAACATTCACAGTGGTTTCAGCAGTGATAGCAGGATTATATTTTATGGATTTTACTGCTTCAGACTTGGGATGTTTGGATTTAACAGGCTTCGACCCTCCAGCCTTGGGTGTAATTTAATTTATTTTCATTTTAAATTAACTACAACAAGATTATACAGCTTGCTATAGTTTATTTTTCTTCAACAGAGGGTAATTGAGCAATTTTATGGGCAAGGATGATAGCAGTGGGAAATTTATTGCTCAATTAGGATTTTTAGGACACACACAATAGTTTGAGACAGAGAACGCAGGTTTTCTGAATGACTAAGACTGTGAAAAGGGGTTCTAAGGTTTTCTGTGAGTTTAAAAACTTTTTGAAGCATGGAATTTGTCTTTAAAGGGTCTTGACTGATAATTTTAGCTTCAAAATGAGGTTTTCTGCAAATGGCTATTTCTGGGAAAAACTTGCGAGGGTTTTCCCTCTTTTTCCAAGGTTTAGAACACAACAGATGGGAAATTTCAATCTTAAAGCTTAACTGGTTCAATTGGAAGTCGGAAATGTGAAATTGCAGGCCAAATTCAGGAAAATACTTGATTTATAGGTATATTGATGTTCTTGAAAAGGGTTTCTAAAGCTTGGACGATTTCCTGTGGATGAGTTTGAATCACTGATGCAGAGAAATGGCTTCAATTGGTCTTCAAACAAGGTTCGTCGGTTGAAATTAGGTCTTTTACTGGATAAATTTCAACAATTGTGAGCAAATGGGTTTTTTGCGCAGTCGTGCGATTTTTTTTTATAGTCGAGAATGCACGATAATATTGATAAATATTATAATAAAGGTTTCAAATTTATTATAAATTTTTAAAAGATTGCAATAAATGCAGGTCAAATCTGCAGCAGGAACAATTTTAATTTTGAAAATGTGAAAACCATAAGTGGTTTTTGCGTTCAATTTGGGTGGTAAATGGTTTTTCCCAAAACAAACGCAGTCGTACCAGGAAATGACACGTCATAGGAGGCGGTAAGAAAGAAACCGCCCATTTCACGCTCGTTTGGGCATTTGGTGGTCGATTGGTTTGGGAGCGTGAAACTGAACGTCGGCCGTCGGATATGATAAGTGGGAGCGAATGGTTGAGATGAAATGGGAAGTTGTGGTCAAAAGGATGTATTTCCAAGCGACTTTATATAAGCACGAGCAGTGAAATAAAACTTTTATAATATATGAATTTATAACCAAAGTTTATATCAATTGGTAATGATTATATGCGGTATATATGGTTTACAAAGGGTTTGAATGAGCAGTTATATATATCAAAGGTTTATATACATGGTAAAATGCACGTGAGGCTGGGAAATATATGTTTAACCTTGGTCAAGCTTATGTATAAAACGTGAGGTTTCATACATCGAGAAAGGTAAAAATGCTTAGGATAAATGATCTTAGGCTCTTAACCTTAGGTTAAAGAAATGCGGGAAATGGTATTTAAGTATTTATAAAGGTTCAAGACATCAACCTTTATAAAACTTAGGGTAGAATGATATAATCGGGGCAATATTTTCCGCTTAGACATATATAAAACATGCCTAAAGCCTTTTTTGTATTTTTATTTTTATTATATAGTTATAGACTATGGAAGTGTCTATCACTATAGAGGGAGGGATATTTATATATGGTTAGTTTTATGCCAAAGAGGGTGTAATTAGGGTTTTTATTTAAAACATGTGGGTAATTATCTTTGGCAAAAAAAATTATATTAGTGGGTTTTTGGGAATATTTAAATATAAGGAGTTATAATAATAGGATAAGGTTTGTTTTTAGGGATTTAATAGATAAATTAAAAGTTAATATGACCTAGGATAATGAAAACACTAAAATATATTCATATGACTAAGTAAAGTGATGATGTAAAAAAGCAAATCTTTAACATTTGTAACTTGACCACTTTCACTTAGAATATCATATTTTTGGAGGGTTTTTATGTTTTTATGAATGAAGGGAATTAATCAAAGGGGATTTTATTTTTCATCAAGTAAAAAGCTCTTTACTTATGAACTTGCAGTGCAAATGGATGAATGTAGGGTAAATGATGATAATTAGGGATTAACATAGAAATTCAACACTTTTAACTTAACAGTCATTAAGCCTTGGGTTCGATCCCAATAGAAGTTAGAGAAATGATCTGAGCCTCTTTGACTGAAAGTCTACTATGCAGAATAACTATAGGGGAGGGGAAATTAGTGATTTTTTCCATGGTGAAAAATATTTACATGATTCTCCCACTTCTTTCTACCTACCCAACTTTTAATCTAACATTTTTTCTTCCATTTTGCAGGTGCATTTGAGCTAGCAACCTTGAACATTTTATTTTTTTGAAATCAATAAAACTATCTAAATCTAAATTATATCATCTGAGGGCTTAGATTAAACTGATGAGCTCCTCTTTATTCTCTACCTATCTAGTAATTAGTCAGGATTAAACTGTCTGACTGATATTTATTCACTATTCTACAACAATAAAATTGAAACATGACAAGTCAAGATTAAGCTTTTTAACTCATCATGGATTATGGCATTTATTGACACTCTGCCATAATCATCAGTAGCAAAGTAAAAATTAGTGGCATTTGGACTTGCACACTTTCATGTTTTATTTCTTTTTCTTTGGGGTATATTATTTTTCCTAAGTCCTTTGATTTTTCTTTTAGGACTTTACCCTCTTTTTTCTTTTCTATTTTTTTTATTTTTTTACAAAATATGGGAAAACAACTTGAAAAAAGAAAGATATGTACATATTTACAAGACTATCATAAGTCAATTCCAAATTATGAATCCTATACTTATAAGACCCTAACAGTGGCTTCACATGGGGATGGCATTTCCTGGTGAAATGTCAAGAACTCTAAGATCAATAGCCTTCCATTTTGACCATGATGATCACGTAATTGTCTTATGATTTCTGTAAAACTCATACTTATGACATTTTTCTCTTCAAATCTTAGGGCCTTCACTCTGGGCTTCAAATTTGGAAAGAAAATATCCAATCCAATCTACAAACTGCAATGGATATTTACAATGAAAAAAAGGAAATTAGGACTAAGAATTAGTTAACTCAGAAGAATAGTAGTGTTTGAGCATTCTACCATTCACTAGTCCTTCTGGAATGTATATTTCATCCGGATTTCTGATAAAAAATGCATTGTTACCTCTGTATCTGTAAATGACATAAGGACCTTTCCATAGAAGGTCAAACTTTCCATGTTTTCCTTTTTCTTCTCTCTTGGAATCCCATTTTAACACTTTATCTCCTATGGAAAAATCATATTCTTTAGTTCTTTTATCAAATATTTTCTTGATTTTCTCTTGAATGACTTGAGATTTTTCATATACTTCTTCCCTTGTCTGTTGAAGATGAATAGTTTGATTTATCCTTCTGTGTAAATCATTGAGTTCTACTTGTGATTCTTGGATAATTTTCATAACCGGGACACCCAAAGATGATGGGAAAATTGTATCCATCCCATATACAATCTGGTAAGGAGATGTTCCAATTGACTTCTTGGTAGTAAGTCTGTCTACCCATAAGGCATAGACTAACATTTTATTCCAAGTTTTCTTATTTTATTCAAGTATTTTTTTTAGGATACAAGGCTTTTATTGGAAGATTCAGCTAGGCCATTACCCTGATGGTAATAAGCAGTAGATTGGCCTAGGTTAATACGATACTTGTGGCAAAAGGCAATCATTTTCTTAGATTTAAATGCAATTGCGTTATCAGTAATAGTTTTCGATGGGTATCCAAATCTAGATAAAATGTTGTTTTCTATGAAAGAAATAATGATTGAATCAGTGGATTATCTAGTTGGAATAGCTTCAATCCACTTGGTGAAATAATCTATGGTAGTCAATATCCATTTGTGTTGGCCCGAAGATGGAGGGTGAATTTCTCCAATGAAGTCTAAACCCCATTGTTAGAAAGGCATCTCAGTAGAAATAGATTTCAAGGGTAAAGGTAAGAACTTCCTTTTTCCTTAAAAAATCTGACATTTGTGACATGAAGTAACAAATTTTTTCACATCAGAAAATAAGGTAGGCCAATAGAAACCAGCTCTAAGAATCTTATCTGTTGTACCTTTCCAGCATAAGTGTCCTCCAAAATCAACTAAATGAAACTCTCCAAGAATTTTTTCAGCTTTTGATTTTAGTAAACAATTCAGTAAAATCCCACTTTGTTCTTTACAATAAAGAATTTTATCTAGAATACAATATCTCATTGCTTTAAGTTTCGTGAATCTATCTTTTTTTCTCGTTAATATAGGAGGAGCTTGTAAATTTGTAAGTACAAAGATAATATCTGAGTAACATGGTGAGTCTAGATAGGCTTCACTAATCAATGGAGTCACCATCTCTTCTTGGTCATTAATCTGGGAAATAAAATTTATATCTAAAGCATTACAATTGGATTCAGCCATCAGTTTGGCTAAACCTTGTCCTTTTATGAGCTTAGTTGGTTTAATATCTATGTCATATTCAAGGATAGTGGAAATCCACATTCCTCTTCTTCCATCTGGCCCATCTTGTATTAAAATATCTTTGACTACAAAATTAGGGACATAGGCAATAATGTGGGAGTAAACAATGTACACTCTGAAATCTTTTATGGCTTTAACCAAAGCTAAAGCTTTTTTTTCCATGATTTTATATCTCAAAGGTGCATCTCTAAGTGTTTTACTAAAAAATGCTATAGGCTGTTCAAAACCTTGGTCATTTTTCTGCGGTAGAATTGCAGCTATGATATGTTCTGAGGCAAATGAAAAGATTATAAAATCTTCATTGAAGTCTGGACTGATTAGGACTGGATTTTTTGTTAAATCATGTTTAATGGATTCGAATGACTATTTTTCTTCAACCGTCCATTTTAAAACAAAGTCCTTTTTTAACATGTTATTCAGCTCTTTGATGATTTCTGCTAGATTATAAATAAATCTTCTCAAAAAGTTAATTTTACCTAAAAATGCTTGTAACTCTTTGATGTTCCTAGGTGGGTGAATTTTTAGTATGGCTTCTATTCTTGTTGGATCTATTGTAATACCTTCCTTTGAAATTATGTGTCCAAGTAATTTTCCTTCTTCTAGTCCAAAAAAATTTTTCTTAGGATTTAATGATATGCAAAATTTTCTACACTTAATGAAAACTTGTCTCAGATGATCCAAATGTTCATTATTGGTCTTAGAAAAAACAGTAATATCATCTAAATAAATAACCAAAAATTCATGGATTTCCTTAGCAAAGGCTATATCCATAGCCCTCTGAAAGGTAGCTCCAACATTCATCAATCCAAAAGGAATCTTCACATACATGAAAGTGCCCCAAGGAGTGGTAAAATCTATCTTAGGTTGGTCTTCTTCTTGAACAAGTATCTGGTTATATCCTAAGAAACCATCTAATAAAGAAATTCTAGAAGAACCAACTACCCTTTGTAAAATATGGTCCATTTTCTGTAGAGGGTAATTGTCTTTCAATGGTACTTTATTGAGATTTCTAAAATCTACACATAATTTGATTTCACCAGTTTTCTTTCTTGTAGGTACTAAGTTAGAAACCCAATCAGAATATCTGATTGGTGCAATGATTTGGGCATCATACATGCATTGATTCTCCTCAATTTTTTCCTAAATGGTTTATGATCATCTTTTATAGGAATCTTATGCTGAATTATGTTTTTATCATATGTTTTTAAATATTCATAACTCCATGCAAAAACATCTTGGTATTCCTTTAAAAGTTCGATGTACTCTTCTTTTTCTTGAGGGGGTGAAATTTTTGATAATTTGATCATTTTTAGTTTTGTGTCTATCCCAATGTTACATTCTTCAATGTCAGACTTGATTGGTTCCATTTTAGGCTTTTTGGGCACATCATTGGAATCAAACAAGTCTTCAAAAGGAGTCAAACCCTTAGGTAAAAATTTATCTTTCAAATCTAGCATTTCAATTTCATCTTCAATTGTTTCCTCTATATCTACATTCTCTAAGTTATCTATGTCAAATTGAGTAAATACAGTGAGCTTGGTAAGTTTATGTGCATCCATGTTATTTATTTCACAATTAACATCTAAATCTATGTTACCTTCTGAATCTAAATTACCATCTGTGTCTAGCATACAATTTTGAAATTCATCTTCACTATTCAAAAAATGGTAAATCTGTTCATCTTTAGAGAAAATCTGCCAGTATTTGACATTATCAGGGAAAATGGGTCTATATTTAACTTCAGCAATATATATATATATGTGTTGGTTGAAAAGGTAAGTTACATGTGCTAGAAAAAGTTGCTAGGCAATGTGCTTGCAAATTTTGTTTTCTTGGAATAGTAACAAACTTACATTATAGTAAATCATCACATAAATCAAGTGCTGCATCTCTATATCTGGATAATCTAGGATTATGAATAGAATAGTCTCCATTTACTTGTTTAATGATTAACTCCGAATCTCCCATAATTAAAATTCTTTTACCTCCTAAATTTCTGATGATTTTAAGGCCTAAGATAAGTGCCCCATACTTTACCATGTTGTTGGTGCATTTAAAGTTGAGTCTAAAGGCATGTCCTTCTGAATCACTGGTCTCAATGTTTGTGATCCACACTCCAGCTCCTGGTCTTGACTTATTCACTGAACCATCAAAGTCTAAATGCCAAAGGGCTTGATGGAAAATATTATCATTGTTTGGTTTAGGCTTTATGTCAATTAATTCAGTTTGGATTTCATTATTATCAGAGTTACATAAAATGAAAGAGTCAAGATCAGTAGGTGTTGAGTAAATTGGGTAATTTATTGATCTTTCAACATTGCTAACCATGTATTTCATTAGAGTTTCTCTGTAAAGTTTCTTAGGTTTTCCAAACACTGTTATGCTATTATAGCTCATGTCTAATTGTAGAGATCCCTGCAACTTAGGTACCCATGAGCGAGAAAGAATCATACCATACTTTGGTGGGATATCAGCTACTACAATATCCATGACCGTACTTTTACTGGGATACTGAACCAAATTCACACATAAGTATTTTATCAATCCTATGCATTTGACCTTGCGTGAATCAAAAGAGAATAAATCTTTATAAGGCCTTGTTATTTCTAGATTCAGAGTTTCCATGATAGCTTTTGGAATTAGGTTGTGAGAAGCTCCTGAATCTAACATTGCATTATGTAGAATTTGATCATGAATAGTAAGACTTATATAGAAGAGGAAGCATTTAAATTCAAATCTTCACCCACATTCATATTCAAAGTTTCAGTAATTGTTGATTTATACACATCATTTTTTACCAATTCAGTCAAACGAATTGGTATCTTTAACTTTGTTATTTCATTTTGAATATTAAGTGTTGGTTGAGATTTACTAGTCAAAATTAGTTCATCTTTTGTGACAGTTATCTGAGTGGGTTTTTCAGGTATTTCAGTAGATGTACTCTTCTCTTGAGTTGTCCTATTGTTCTCTGTTTGAGTTTCTTGACTCTTGTTGTCTTTAGTTCTCTTTTCAGGGACAGATTCAGGGGCAGCAGAAGTTTTTTCAGACTTTTAACTTTCAGCAGAAGGTTTAGTGTTAACAGTTTTGGGATTTGCTAAATCAGAATCAGCAGGATTCTTCTTAGGATCAGAAATTGTTGATTTTGATGAATTAGGGGCTTTGGTAGTGTTTGTCTTTTGAGTATTACTAGAGGATTGGGCCACTTCTTCAGTGATGTCAAAAATTTTTGGACTTGGCCCTTTTTTAGGACTGGGAGGATTGGAATTTTTCTTGTTTTCTCTTGGGAGAATTTGCAAAATCTTTGTTTTTGGTGCTTCTACATTCTTTTTGGTTTGATTTTGAGAATTTTTTTTGTTAGAAGTTTCATTTTTTTTTCTATTTCTAAGGTTATAATGAATGTGAATTTCGTTAATGGTGAAGTCATAACCTTGTTTGAAATCAAAGGATTCACTAGATTCTACTTTGATTTGTTGAAGCTCAAAAAGTTCTTGATCCTCATCTTCATCATTATTTTGAGAACTTCACCATAGTTCTCTTGGAATGGGGGCCTAATGTTTTGATCTGGAGAAGTTTCTTTACCTTTTCCAGGATTATTGTTTTTTCTGAAGTTGGGATTTCTGATTTGTGGTTGGTTATCCCATTGTGGTTTTTTCTCAATATTGTCTAATATTTCAACTACTCTTTCTAAAGTTTTAGCAAAAAAGTCAAATTTACCATCTAAGTTTGAATTTTCTTCTTTGATTGTGACTCTCTTTTCATTCCCAAGTCTGGATTTTGTAGCTAGAATATTAGTTTCTACACTAAAAACATCTAATTGCATTTGTTCTAATGATTCAACATTCCTTTCTCTTAGTTGGTAAGCCATATCGAGATCAAATCCATTAGGAAATTTAAGAAGTATAGAATATGGTGTAGGTTTAAGATCTGCAGAAATAGAATTATAGACACTGTTGTATCTAGTGCAGTAATCCTGAACAAACTCATTACGAGCTCTTTCTAAAGAATCAAACTTAGATAAAATTTGCAATGGGTTCTTTTTCTTTTCCCATTTATTTAAGAATGTTCTATGAAATGCAGCTAAATTAGCTATACTACCAGCAGCTAAATTTTTAAACCATTTCTTAACTTCCCCAGTTAAACTTTGAGCAAAAAACCTCATTTGAATATCTGATTCATCTATTTCATAGATTTCACAATAATATGCTATTATTGTGACATGTTGTTGAGCAGTATATTGTGATTGGCCATCAAATAGTGGTATATTTTTCTGATAATCTTGGGGCATATCATGAAGGTTTTGAGGAAGAACAAGGGGTGCATATCTAGCAGCCATAGCTTGAAGCTTAGTTGAGCTAGGGGGTACACTAGAAACAACAGGAGATGTGCTAGTTATAGTAGTTGATGTGCTGAAAGCTGTACTTGAAGAACTTGGAAAAGAAGCTGGTATATATGTGGAATTGGTTGGAAAAAATGTAGTTTTTATAAGGCCAGTGGATGCAATGGATTGAGTGAATGAAAGAAGAACTATCCTAAGATGCAAAGACAACTTAGGAATAAAAATTTATGTGGATGAACTTGTAGTGGAATCTAAAAATGAAGTGACAGCATACAGAGTTGAATCTGCTGCTGGAATTATTGTTGTGTGTAATTGAGAAATTGGGGGCCTAATGTGAGATAAAAAATGGGCTGATTTAATAGCTTCATCAATGTCTTTAATCTATGTAACATTAATCCTTTCTACTTGACTTTGAGTTTCAGATTTATCTGATTTTATTTTTGTTGAAATAATATTTTGTTTTGCTTTCAAGAAATAAGTAAAAATAGGATCTATTACAATATCTTTTAAATCAATTTCAGATTTAAATTTAAACAATAATTGTTCAAAATTGAAATCAAAATCAATATAAGATAATCTCACTAATTCTTTGGGTAAAGAATTAGCTTTTCTCAAGGGCACTTCAGCTTCTAAATTAACAATTTGTTTTTTCTTTTTATTTTTTACAATCTATTCTGGGTTATCTACTATAACTGCAGGCTTAGGATCTGGATTAGACCTGGTATAGTAGGTTTTCCTAGAAGCCATAATGACTATTTATGAATACCCACAACCCTTAAAACTAATCTTAAAGTAAAAATATCGATTAAATATCTTCCTTTAAGACTAATTTTAAAATTAGAGATTGGTTAAATCCCTAGTATGGTCACCAGTATGTTATCAGCCTAGTAATTTCTAAATATTGTGGGCTTTTGAATTTTTCCAGTTTAAGAAAACTAGGGGTAACCACAAACGTACTTTGGAAATCTAGGATCTAGCCTTCCTAAATTTCAGAGAGGGCTCTCTATTTATGATTTAACTTTGTTTTTGTTTAATGTTTTAGGCTATTTATGATAGTTCAATTTGGTTTTGGTTTTTAAATGTTTGGTGGGAAATAAGATTACTTGAAGACAAATTAAAGGGGGATCTACTAGTCCATTGGGCTATGGAGTCAAAGTCTAGCAAGCAGAACTAGAAGGCAAGGCCAAGAGGATGCTAATGTATTCAAGGCAAGGTAGATAACCCTCAGAGATTTGGATATATTGTTTTGGTGAGATGGCTTGCTTTGGGATAAAGGGAAATGAAGGATCCTTTGATTCGGAAAAAGAGGAAGGAGGCAAGGGTAAAATGAGAGTAGGAGCAATTAAGAATTCCTAAATATGGAAATCAACAGAAAACATTTAAATGATTAAGTAGTTAAGACAGTGAATTCTTACACTAGTCCTGAAATAATTCTTCTAAATAATCATTAAGATTGAACAACATACATGAAATTGTATGTAACTTAGAATGGAAACAATGACAAGATAGATGCACTTTACTCTTCAAATTATTGCATGAATCCTGAATTATGAAGTCCCATTAGCTATTTTCCAGAATGCTTCTTTGAAATCAACACATGTAAACCTCCAACGTACCAGAAAAATGTCTATAATGCTTTTAGAAATTTTATTCCACACTAAACAATTCATAAACTGAAATATTTATACAAATGTTTATTACAAATATCCTAGAGAGATCTAGGAATAACTCTAGGAAAATAAAAATATCTTTACATATTAAGAGGGACAGCTACTTAACAACTTAGCAAGCTGTCCTCTTATCTAGGAAAAATAGAGCTATCTTATCTAACAAAAACAATTTGTTTAAATAGCCGTCCATGCTTGCTGGCATTTTGAAAAATATATTTTTCGAAGATCTCTTCACTGATACTCTTTCCACTTACAATATTTGACCATGTACTTTATTTCTGATACTCTTTCATGCTATTTTTTATCATGTTACTGCTGTAAAAAGGGAAATTACAACAGTTAAAATTAGCTGACTATTTTTTCTCTCTGATACACTTTGACTCTAGCCTTTCACCCTGATACTCTTTAACATGATTTTTTGACTTCTAACTACTGTGAAAATACAATTTTCAGCAGTAAAAATAAAAATAAAAATATTGTTTTATTTGTTTCCCTTTCAAACTGACTGCTTCATCTGCACTCTCTTCACTATTTGCTTCTTGGCTACTATAATAAATCTGTAAAAGTCTGCCATTGTTCAACATCTGGTATCTTCATACTTTTCAACTTTCTGTAGCTCTCATCTGCTTCAGTGTACATAGAAAAATTGGGATTAACTACAAACAAATGTTTGATTTCATTCTGAAGGAAGAATAAGTCTTCAATGTATTGGAGAACAACTTTCCCTATTGGAGATCCCTATGGAAATTTCTTATTAATCTGTTCTTTGGCATGGTCCGTGATCTTCTTGTCATATTATTTCTAGTCCATTAATTTGTCATTGAATACATGGATGTCTAGAATGCCTGCTTGTCTTAGCATAGTATACTTTGCTAAAAACTTGGTGATGGAAAAATTCATAGCATCACATTTTTCTTTCAAGTTATTCATCAGAGTCTTCTTTGTCAATACTTTTTTGATTTGTAGTATAGTCTCTGTTCTATCTTGTATCTTCAATTCTTCTAGCTCATTCCCGTTCTTACTGTTTAAGAAGGAAATTAGCCTTTGTGCCTGTGCTGGTTTATCTGCTAATTCTTCTATTGTCCTTTGTATTTCACTTTGAGCTGCTACAAGGAAGTCTCTTTGTTCATATATTATCTGTATTGATGGCCATTGAAGATGTATGGCCTGAATAATGTTGGTCCATAGATGGTTTATTATATAAGAAATATGTGTAGTGAAGCTCAAATCCTTCTAAAGGATTTTGACTTGCTATTCAAGTATTTTAGCTTTTTGTTCATAATTATTGGCATTCATCAATGTTGTTTTATTGGATACCTCCATAATCTGAATCTTTTTCTTCAAACTATTAATTTCATTGGTTTTCAATGTCGTTTCTTTCATTTCTCTGACAATTTTCCCTAGATTATTTTTCTGCTACACCTGTGATGTTGAGGATTCTGTTTGGGAGGTAGTAGTTGATTGTACTGACACTGCAGTTGCCAGTGGCTCTTTGGGTGCTAACTTTTCTCCCAATGTAGAAGGAATAATAGCTGTAATAATAGGAATAACTATGGGAATGGTAGAAGCATATGTTTCCTTCATAGTTTCTTTTTCTTTCATCAATATATCCAACTGAATTTCCATGTCCTTGATTTGAGCAGTAAGATTTATGATCAACTACATCATATCTTATTTCTCTTTTTGTTCCTGAAGTATTTCCTTGCTCTGTGGGTGCTCACTTTGAGGAAGTTTTAACCGTTTCCTCAAAGCAACAATATCATCATTTTTCTATTTGATTAATACTTTTGTAGCTTGTATATTTGATGGGTCAACTCCTATTTGTAAAATCAAATCTTCTAAGGCCTTAATCCTTAGATCTTTTGCACATAATGAGCCTTTATCAAGCTTCATTTGATCTTGCAAGTTGATAATAGTATTTTTCAAATTGGTGACACTGATGGCCTTTGTAACCACAGTGGAATATAGCATCTCTGAACCATGTCGATGGAATTCTATCTGATCCAACTCATGTACCTTTTTAGTATCTACTTCAAATTCCATCTTTTTGTAATCAGCCATTGTTCTTGGAGTTGAAGTAGTAGGCTATAAATAGGACATGATCATTTTATTTGAAGAATAATCAAATGTTGTAAGCAATCTATCTTGATTTCCTGGCTTCTGCTTGAGAAATTGAGAATAAATCTCACTTTTAATCTCCTCATTTCTTTGTTTAATCTGCTTATATCTGTCCTTAATATCCAAATATTTTTGTTTTGTTGTTTGAGAATAATAAGTTTCCATGTTCACCTATTGTTCAATCATTTGGGTCTCCTTTCCTTTGGATGATGCTTGTTCTCTTTCAATATCTATCAAATTCTCCTTGATTATTGTAGTGGCCTCATCATTGTTGACGTCTGGTTCATCTTCAACCTCAATAAGTTTTTCTTTTCCTATAGAACCAAATCTTAGCCTTTTATTATAGATGAGTTTGAACTTAGTATATGAGGTAGTTTCTACTGTATAAGACCCATCATCTCTGCTCCTTTTATTTGAAGTCTCTGGCTGTCTAGGAGTTACCACAGCAAGTGTGGTATCCTTTTTTCCTGCTGGCTGTGTATTTATAGTTACATCTACCAATGTATTTTCTGTCCATTTTGTTTGATTGGAAAATTTTTCAACATCAGGATTTGGATCATGTATAAATGGAGGTAGCTTATTTTTAATCCTTATGTTGTTCAAAATACCATGGGGATCATAATTCCAAGGGAAACTCACTTGCAATTTCAATTCTGATAATCTCTTTTCTATTTATTTTTTAGCATCCCTGTTATTTACTATAAATGGACCAATATGACTTTTTAGTTTAAACTGTGTCTTCTTTTTAGATGCCATGAAATGGATAGCATCAACATTCAATACCTATCTCAAGTGTTCTAGAGCAAAGACTCCGATGCTCAAAAATGTAGGTAACTTATATGGAAGAAAATTGGACCCAAAGATTCTTAATTCATTGTGCTTCTCATATAAGTACCAATCTCCCATTTTGCTTTCTTTTGACAGTTGTAATATTCTTTTCATCTCCTCATTTATCTTGGGTTGTTCTGACTTATGAAGTAAATTCATGGCTGGCCTGATAAACAAGTCTGTGAAATCTGTATAACTGTATTCATTTACTTCCTTTCTCAAAAATGATGTCCAAAATACAACTTATACAGGCTCTCCCTCTACATTCATTTTTTGCACTATTATTGGGAAGTTGTCTGCTTGTGAGAATAAAAATAGTTTAAATAAATAGGAAGAATACCTAAATACCCCTTCAGTGGGTAGCTTTGTTAACTGATGGTATATGGAATCAACAATAAATCTGGCAAAATATGACAAGAGTAGAATGACCAATAGACAAGGTAGACAGAAATCCAAGGATGGACTCATCAGTAAACTCATCAGTGAAATATCCTAGGATGAATTATAGCATTGAAATAACTTGTCTAGAACCCTTTGGGAATTTAGAAGTGGAATAAGAGGGATTAAATTTTGGAATATCTATGTGATTAGGCATGAGATTCTAAAAAATCATGAATCTTTTAGGGAAATCTAACCCTAAATATAATTGAGTCAATGCTTCAATAGATAATGGGACTACCCTAGGGTCAAATTATAACTAAAACATTTCATTGATTGACACTGAAGTGATAGAAAAAAGGATTTCCTTATCATTATTCACAATGGATATTTGATCTGGGACATAATACTATTGGCATAGCCTTACCAAGTCTTTATTAGGGTGTGTTAAGGGGATTACATACTTGGGTAGATATATATCCCAGAGAGGCATTTCTTCTTTGTCAAGGAACTTTTCATGACACCATTTGTGTACTTCTAATAGATTGAATTCCACTTGAGGGTATACAATTTTTTAATCTACATCAACCAAAGGGATAAATTCTTCATTGGACACTGGAGGTTGAAGAGGATTAACAGTCACAAAGGGTTTCAGTAGTGATAGAAGGATTATATTTCGTGGCTTTTACTGCTTCAGACTTGGGAAGTTTGGATTTAACAGGCCTGGACTTTCCAGCCTTGTGTCTAATTTGCTTTTTTGTCATTTTAAATTAACTACAACAAGATTATATAGTTTTCTATAGTTGATTTTTCTTCAACAGAGGGTAATTGAGCAATTTTATGGGCAAGGATGATAGTAGTGGGAAATTTATTGCTCAATTAGGATTTTTAGGACACAGGAAATAGTTTGAGATAGAGAATGTAGGTTTTCTTCGAATGATCGAGACTGTGAAAAGGGTTTTAAGGTTTTCAGAGTTTAAAAACCTTTTGAACCATGGAATTTGTCTTTAAAGGGTCTCGACTAAGAATTTTAGCTTCAAAATGAGGTTTTCTTCGAAATGGCTACTTCTAAGAAAAAATTGTGAGGGTTTTCCTTCCTTTTCCAAGGTTTAGAACACAAGATGGGAAATTTCAATGTTAAAGATTAACCGGTTCAATTGGTTGAAAATGAAATCAAGTAGCCAAATTCAGAAAATACTCAGTTTACAGATATTGATGCCGTGAAAAGGGTTTCTCAAGCTTGGATGGTTTCGTGGATGAGTTTGAATCACTAATGATGCAAAAATGGCTTCAATTTCTTTAAACAAGGTTCGTTGGTTGAAATTAGGTCTTTCACCGGATAAATTTCAACAATTGTGAGGAAATGGGTTTTTTGCGCAATGACGATTTTTTTTATTGGGAATGCACGATAATATTGATAAATATTATAACAAAGATTTCAACTTTACTATAAATCTTTAAAAGATTGCAACAAATGCAGTGTCAAATCGGGCGTGGGAACGATTTTCATTTTGCAAAATGTGAAAAAACCATAAGTGGGTTTCGTGTTCAATTTGGGTGGTAAATGGTTTTTCCCTAAAATGAACATGATCGTATCAAGAAATGACACGTCATAGGAGGCAAGAAAGAAACTCGCCCATTTCACGATCGTTTGGGAATTTGGTGGTCAATTGGTTTGGGAGCACGAAACTCGATCGTCGACCATTGGATATGATAAGCTGGAGTGAATGGTTGAGATGAAATGGGAAGTCGTTGGCCAAAAGGATGTGGGACCAGGTGTCTTTATATAAGCGCTGCGTTGAAATAAAAACTTGCTGAGGAGGTAAATCCCCTCTCGCGATTGGTGTACATCCCTACTAGCCCAAGACAGGGTCTGGAAGAACAATCAAACAATGTTACGACGCAAGTTCCTAGTTACGAATGAAAAGACTAAATATGGAAGCCTACCCGGAATCCAATGCTATGATCTCGAAGAAGAGAGCGCCCATCCTCGCCCTCGTAGATCACGTTCCTCCAGCCTCCGTTAGCGATGAACACTCGCACATGCAAGAAACAAACATACAAGCATAAAACCCGGCATACGTAACTAAATACGCCGAAAGGATATTACTCATATTGACATGATGGAAAACGAGGGAACCATAATCGTAATCATCTATTAGATAACAAACGAAGAGATATTACAACCAAGTTCTCGATAACGTGGTCTCCTTCGCATGGGTCTCCAAGCAAGCCGGTTTCACGTCTCGCAAAGCTCGCCAGGGAAAGGGCAAACCTCTCCAGAGTTCCCAAGCACAGATCCTTACTTGAGTCGGCCTTAAGGGAAAAAAGAGGGCTCTTTACAAAGACAAAGGCTCTGGAATATGGAGATTCAAAGCTTAGGCACTTCAAGACTTTCAAATTCTTTAGCCCCTTCATCAATGGATGAAGGCTATATTTATAGAGGAGAGGAGGAGGTTGGGATCCCTACAATAGTGGAAGGGAGGCCTTATCCTTTGGGAGGTTCCCCATATGGTGGAAAAAAGAGGCCAAAGGAGGAAGGTCGTGGTTATTCCGCCGAAACCACTCCCGATGACTCATCCATGAAGTTGTTGTAATCAAAACTTCGCCTCCTTTTTTTAAAAAACTTTCCAAAAGTAGATCAAGCGCGGGTGCAACATCAATGTAGCGCCACCGCGCTGCCTGTTAATTTTCCCCCATTGGCGCGAGTACATAGCGGGCTACTAGCGCCAAGGCAAACAGTGTTTTTAAGGGTCCGGCCAGGAAATGATCAACAAGGAATGTTATCCTCATGGAAAGGGATGCAATGATGGTATTTGCAAGGCATGACACTCGCTTATTGGTCGAGAAAAACCCTCCAATGGGCGAGATGGAAATTGCAGGGATCTGCGGACAACACTGCAACGTATGCCCCCTAAAGCATGAGGCCCGAGAGAGAGAGAGGGGTGAAATGTTTACGAGAATGTGTCCAACCGAAAGCTCCGCCGTCGTGAAAAACCCGCATAGAGAAATACAACCGATATCTCAAGTACATGATGTATATGTGGTATGGACGTTAAAATGGACCAAAACAGAAAGTATACAATAATCCAGATCCAAGGTATGGTCAGCAACCTATCCGAGGATCGATAAATAGACCCCAGTATGGTCGCAGCCTATCCGTTGAATAAGTCATGTAAATAATCATAATAATCCACAATATCGTAGCCTAGATTACAAATGTACACAACTATGGTCTTGCGCTCCATCTCGACCCAAACAAAGTACAAGTTCAAGCATGCGAATATGTGAGCTGAAGTCGAACATGCAAGAACATCGTCTGATTACCAGCCAATGATGAAAGCTATTAACAGACGTGAGAGAAACCACCAATAATTCCAATGGCCCTCAAGGTACTACAGGTACAATCTACGGCATGTGAATAAATGAGTTGGCGTCGAACACCCGCAGAGTCACTTGATCGGAGGCCGATGATGAAAACCTCACGTCGAATGCGACGAACCTGCCATTGAGGCATGTAGGCTCCAAGGTACCATGAAAGAGTCTCTAGATCAACTTCCTGGATAATGAGTCAAGTCGACAGAAGTGACCTTGATCGAAGGTGGGCCATAATGTTTCCCACATCATCGACACGAGACAGAGGAACATGATGTTTTTGTTGTGAATCGTGATCGTATGAGAATCGAGGAAGGTTGATATTTGCAGAGGCCAACTTCTCTTGAACATATAAACGGCACGACAAGGACTTGGCAAGATTTGACATCAACTCGATCGCAGGTCATGGTGACGAGGCAAAGGAGCAGATGAGAGGTCAAAAGGGATTATCCAAACCCACGAGGAAAAGTGAAGAAACGAGATGAGATTTCCCCAACCTCGACACGAATGCGTACAAGTGCAATGTTCAAGAGCGACATACCGCCAATGACAACGACGATGGTTCCATTTTTCCCCACCATTTCTGGCGAGTACCCCAATTATTTTTTATAACAAGCTTGAAGGGGATAGCATATGCTTGTAATATAAGTCCGCCCTTCGGGTGAATCCATCCTAGTGCATTTAACGAGTCCTAGGAAGGAGGAACTCAAATATCGTCATCACGACTGAATCCAATGTCATCAGGGTTTAACGAGTCTGACAGAGGAAGAACTCAGCATCTTTTCATGTTTAGAGAGTTTGAAAAGACAACGGAAAAGTAAACTCCAATGGTCCCTTTTCGTAAATAGTTTCTCAGACCCGAAAAGGTAGAAAACAATATCCGAGAAAACCTCCTAGTCGCAATAGGCTAGGTATTCCTTTTTCGTAAATAATCCATCCGCCCGAAAAAGGGGTAAACGTATACGGGTAGATGTCGTTTCGCAGCCACTTTAACGAGATCGAAACGACAAGGGACTCGACAATCTTTTCATGTTTAGAGAGTCGAAAAGAGCCGAAATTTGACTCCTCCCCGGAGGAACGAGTGGTATAAAGGGTAGCTACCGGTTCGCAATGGTGGAACTACTCAAAGCATGATAAAAGTCAAGAGGCCGGCTAACAAGACCACTCATCGCAATGGCTCAAGGAATGGGTAAAACAACCAAGTGAAGGCATATGATCGGCCAAGCAGATAGTGACGATGGAGTGAGAAAACCAAAGCTCATCCGGCAAACAGGCTGATAAAATGACAATCACAAGAGGTAAAATGGGAATGTTTCATTTTTACACAAGCTTGAAATCAGAAAACTCTGCTTGAAGTTGGTTTCATTTTTACACAAGCTTGAAATAAAGATAAACTATGCTTGAAAAAGTGAGCATGCCCCCCAAAGATGGTGTCTCAATTTGAGGTACATGCCCCCCAAGCTTCAGTCCATATGAAAGGAAGATGGAGTGAAGGTTCAAATTACAAGACCAAGAGATAGACTCGACTGGGATTTTATGAGAACTTATCAAAGACTCGAATTGAACAAGAATGTGTTTCATTATTTTAACGAGGTTGACACATTAAAATAACTATCCTCAAACACCTTGTTTCATGGTTTAAGGAGCTTGACACAAGACAAGGAACTCTGCTCCGACCAGCTTGTTTCATTTTTTAAGGAGCTTGACACAAGGAAAAGAACTATGCTCCGACAACCTTGTTTCATTTTTTAAGGAGCTTGACACAAGACAAGGAACCCTGCTCCCGAAAACCTGGTTTCATTTTTTATGGAGCGTGACATAGGAAAAGAACCATGCTCCGACCAGCTTGTTTCGTTTTTTAAGGAGCTTGACACAAGGAAAAGAACTATACTCCGACAACCTGGTTTCATTTTTTAAGGAGCTTGACATAGGAAAAGAACCATGCTCCGACCAGCTTGTTTCATTTTTTAAGGAGCTTGACACAAGGAAAAGAACTATGCTCCGACCGGCTTATCATAATGAACAAGAAGTCATCGTCGAAGAGTTCGACTCCCCGATGGAAGGAAAACATCCTCGGAAGTCAGACTCAATGCCCCCGCACCTCGATGCACGACGACATCATCACCGAGCAATGTGCATGGGGTAGGTAGCCACATACTTGACCCGTGGTGGGGCGTATACAACGGTGATAAAAACCAGAAGGGATGACGGCGGCCGTGTGCCACATCAGGACCAAAGAATGAAAGCCGATCAATGGTCACGATCCGTCCTTCATGTGGGAACACCACACGAAAAGGGGAGGAGACAAGCGCTCCCATGGCATGCGTGTAATCGCGCCCCAAGAGCTGCATTGAAATCCAAGGCCCGGAACAACCATCACGTCCATGCGGGGACGGCTTTACCTCCCAAAGTAATAGGTAACCTGGAAGGATCCCTAATGGTTGACTCGTTCTTCCGCAAATGCCAACAGATTGCGTAATGTGCGTGCGAAGGCGGGAACCGAAAGCTTGCCAAGTAGTTGAGGATAGAATACTACCGTACGTGTCTTTGTCTATAATGGTGAGCCGGGGTACGACCTCGTACCAAAAGCCTCGTACCGTGATCTCGAAAGGCACATAAGATCCAAGGCGTATCCCGCAAATCGACTCAAATTGAAGGAAGCGACCAAACTACTTGGAGGGGCTACAATCGAACCGAGATGGTCTTCCCCGGTGTTACTTGAGAGAAGAAGGAGCATCCTCCACAACCTCCATCTCAAAGGTGGGGAGGGAAAGCATCCTCCTAGGACCTCTATCATGGGAGGAGGAGGAGCAACTTCTGAGATACTGTGGGACAGAGAATCTTTCTCCAAATCCGAAGAATCCGAAGAAACAAGAAGAACCTCGAGGGGGACAGATCCACTCTCAACGGAAAAGACCCGGTACCTATGGACGGGTCAGCTCGACCGATCCGACGACCAATGGTTGGTCGTGGACAGATTCGTGAATTTGAATTTCGGGGGAGTGGATCGACCAAGGATGACTCTTGACCAATCGTAGGATCACCGGGCGGAGGACTCAAAGAAAGACGATTATAACCAAATCGTGGAAGGCGTGGTGTAGAACTGGCCGGGTTGTCCAAGACTTGCTTGGCTTCATCCATATAAGAACAAAGGTGAATGGCATGGTGCCCTTCACACAACTTACAAATGGATCGGTGATCTTACCCTCGCTTCTTAGAATTCTTATCAACAACAAATACCAAGACGTGCTCCCAACTTGGCTCCCGTAAGTCAAAGGAAACTAGCGGATGGCCATCGACCATGCTTCGAGCACCTTTGGGGATGCCAGGGCAAGCCTCGAAGAAGATGGTCTCCTTCGTGCATAATGTGCAAGGGAACTTGACTTTCCGTGGAGGGTTGGAAGGTTTATCAAGAGGAGATATCTTAGAAATAGTATCGCACTTTTAGCCTCTCGTTTATCGTACTTCTTCTTCTTTGCCTTCTTCTTCTTCTTCTTAGCCACCCGGTTAATCGAATCCATGCTTTCACCAGGCGAAGTAGAAGATGAGGACGCAAAGACAAAGAAGAAGGGGAGAGGTCCACCTTGGAATCAACATGATGTTGTCCTCGATGAGGAAATGATTGAACAAGAGGGAGACATTCTAGACTACAGAGGTTGAGAACAACCAAATAGGCAATCCGACGCTAACCCAGAAGGGACAACGTCGCCATGTAAGGAGCACCAACATTTCCAAAAGGAGGAAAATGACCAGGATTCCTCCGAGGGGATTCCTGGTTGGTAAACTCGAAAAAAGTTGCCATCAAAACTCAAAACCACACACGGGCCGAAAAAAGTCAAGACACGCGATCAAATGGTCAACAAGCAATATCTAAGCGTGTAATCGTGGGTGATTAATTTTTACCACATTGAAAAAATAAGAAACTCTACCATTTCATGTTTTAAGAGTCGAGAAGCGATATAAAGATGACTCTATCTCTTTCAGATTTGACACAAGCGTGAAAGGAAAAGCGCTTGACGATCTTTTCAAGTTTTAGGGAGTCATAAAAGGTTCAAATGATCAAGCCAGAAAAACTAGGCACAAAGGGTGTACCAAATATCCGTGAATCAGCTATATACACCTTGGTTTCCGGTGAATGAAACAAATCAACCAAGGACTTTCCGTACGTGCAGTAGTCTCCCCGAATGTCGTGTTCGTGTATCACGATGTATAGGGCGGCAGACGGGGACTTCCCGTGGATAAAGGGATTGAAACCTAGAGGGGTCTCCCTTTATATACGCGACGAGACGGAGCACAAGTCCGTACTAGCGCCGTTCTGGGCCAAAAGGCGAGCGATAGCCGCTAGGTTTAACGACGCCGAACACATCTCTAGCCTAGACCTTCTAGATATGTTTTGTTAAGTTCCAATGCCGCCTAGGTTAATTGAATAAATTTTGGCGCTGATCTCTTCACTAAGTTTCAATTTTCAGGCCTTATCGTATGTAGTGTCTTAAAAGACTCCTAAATGCAAAGCTACATGCCACAGTCCAACATTTCGTTCGATGAAAACTAATTAGAGAAGAGTTGAGAGCTTTTATACAAACAAAATGAATGGAAGAAAAAAAATGAGACCTCTAATGCAACTAATGAAATTGAAAACTTTTCATCCAAATCACTAATCACTAGCAAAATTGAAAAGATCACAATTTGCACTAATTAACAAAAGCAAAAGAGATTTTTTTTTTTTTGATTTTCAATGTTTAATAACCTAATATGCACTAAACAAACTTTGAAAACAAACGGAACAACTTGAGAAATGATATTCGAGAGAGCAAAACAAACAAATTTCACTCAACAACACAAACAATCAGATCCCAAATCTACCAAAGTCTCTCAAAACAAGGAAAAGACTCAAAAGCTTCCAATGGACCGTGTGATCTAGGTCCAAGGCAAGACTAAACGAATTTCAAATGAAGGAATGAACAATCACCCAAAAATCGCAAAAAAACAATGAACAACTACTTAGAAGATGTGGAGAATAATCGATAGTTGACAGACAATCAAAACACCAAAAAACTCCCAAGGAGGGCTCGACACTAAGCCACTAGATGCCCTAGGCCTAAAACTAAAATCGATAGATAAAAGCAAACAACCACATTATGAATTCCCTTACCAAACAGACCCCAACACACTCAAAAATTAAAATCAAGAAGAAAACACCTACCAAACCCAAGAGAGCTCAAAATGAGGAAACTCAAAAAACCTACAAAGAGTGGCGCGACTGCAAGGATGAACTGCACCCGTGAAACAATGGCTGCAAGCAACAAAGCAACATGCGCTGATACTTGACTGTCAAGAAAACCGCTACGGCCGAGTTTCTACCCAAAATTAAAAATCTACCTGCAGACAAATCAATGTAAACTAAGCAACCAAGACCAAAACAAATAAAAGAACCCAACCCAGAAGGCTCATCAAGCAAGGAAAACATAAAATAATCAAAGCGAGACAACACAAACTAGACAAGCTGAAACTGGATGATCCCTGAGCCGCTAAATTGTTGAGGAGGTGTAACCTCCGTGGACAGAGCATCCATACTAGCCCAAACAGGGGTCTAGCAACAATCAAACAATGTTACGACACAAGTTCCTAGTTACGAATGAAAAGACTAAAGATGGAAGCCTACCCTGAATCCAATGCTATGATCCTGAAGAAGAGAGCGTCTCCGTCCTCACCGCATCACGATCCCTCCACGATCTCCGCGGATGAACACCCGCACATGCAAGAAACAAACAGACAAGCATAAAACCCGGCATACATAACTAAATATCACGAAAGGATATTACTCATATTGACATGATGAAAACAAGAGTGGAACCATAATCGTAATCATCTATTAGATAACAAACGAAGAGAGATTACAACCAAGTTCGACGTCGTGGTCTCCTTCTGAGCGGCTCCGCTCATTCACGTCTCGCAAAGCTTGCCAGGGAAAGCAAAACCTCTCCGCAGTCTCTGCAATAGTCTCCTTACTTGAGTCGGCCTTAAGGGAAAAAGAGGGCTCTTTACAAAGACAAAGGCTCTTCAATATGGAGATTCAAAGCTTAGGCACTTCAAGACTTTCGTCAGCTTCGCCTTCATCAATGGATGAAGGCTATATTTATAGAGGAGAGGAGGAGGTTGGGATCCCTACAATAGTGGAAGGGAGGCCTTATCCTTCGGGAGGTTCCCCATATGGTGGAAACAAGAGGCCAAAGGAGGAAGGTCGTGGTTATTCCGCCCGAAAACCACTCCTAATGACTCATCCACGAAGTTGTTGTAATCGAAACTTCGCCTCCTTTTTTTTAAAAAACTTTCCAAAAGAAGATTGGCGGTGCAACATCGGGACAGCGCCAATTGGCGCGAGCTCGGCTGTTAATTTTCCCCCATTGGCGCGCGAGTACATAGCGGGCTACTAGCGCCAAGGCAAAAACATTTTTAAGGGTCCTGCCAGGAAATGATCAATGTAGCGAATGTTATCCTCATGGAAAGGGATGCAATGATGGTATTTGCAAGGCATAACACCGCGTTTATTGGTCACGTAAACGAGCCTCCAATGGGCGAGATGGGAATTGCGGTGGACTAAGACAATTATCAGAAATAAAACTTTTATAATATATGAATTTATAACCAAAGTTTATATCAAATGGTAATGATTATATGCTATATATGGTTGACAAAGGTTTGAATGAGCGGTTATATATATATCAAAGGTTTATATACATGGTAAAATGCGCGTGAGGCTGGGAAATATATATGTTTAACCTTGGTAAAACTTATGTATAAAATGTGAGGTTTCATACATCTCGAAAGATAAAATGCTTAGGATAAGTGATTCAGTTTTTAACCTTAGGTTAAAGAAATGCGGGAAATGATGAAGTATTTATAAAGGCACAAAAGATCAACCTTTATAAAACTAGAGTAGAATGATATAATCGAGGGGCAATATTTTCCACCATACATAAAACATGCCTAAAGCCTTTTCAGGACTTTTATTTTTATTATATAGTTATAGACTATGGAAGTGTCTATCACTATAGAGGGCTAAGGATATTTACATATGGTTATTTTATGCCAAAGGTGTAATTAGGGTTTTTATTTAAAACATGTGGGTAATTATCTTTGGCAAAAAAGCTTATATTAGGGGGTTTTTGGGATTATTTAAATACAAGGAGTTATAATAATAGGATAAGGTTTGCTTTTAGGGATTTAATAGATAAATTAAAAGTTAATATGACCTAGGATAATGAAAACACTAAAATATTCATATGACTAAGTAAAGTGATGATGTAAAAAAGAAAATCTTTATCATTTGTAATTTGACCACTTTCACTTAGAATATAATATTTTGGGAGGGCTTTTATGTTTTTATGAATAAAGGGAATTAATCAAAAGGGGATTTTATTTTTCATTAAGTAAAAAGGTCTTTACTTATGAACTTGCAAAGTGCAAATGGATGAATGTAGGGTAAATGATGATAATTAGGGATTAGCATAGAAATTCAACACTTTTAACTTAACAAATTACCGAGCCTCGGGTCTCGTCCCAACAGGTCGAGAAATGCTCGAGCCTCTTGATCGAAAGTATAGAATGTAGAATAACTATAGGGGAGGGGAAATTAGTGATTTTCCATGGTGAAAAGTATTTACATGATTCTCCCACTTCTTTCTACCTACCCAAATTTTAATCTAACATTTTTCTTCCATTTTTCAGCATTTGAGCTAGCAACCTTGAACATTTTATTCTTTGAAATCAATAAAACTATCTAAATCTACCTTATATCATCCGAGGTCTCGCATTAAACTCGATGAGCTCCTCTTTATTCTCTACCTATCTAGTAATTAGTCAAGATCAAATTGTCCGAATCGATATTTATTCACTATTCTACAACAATAAAATTGAAACATGACAAGTCAATATTAAGCTTTTTAACTTCATTATGGATTATGGCATTTATTGACACTCGCCATAATCATCGTAGCAAGTAAAATTAGTGGCATTTGGACTTGCACACTTTCATGTTTTATTTCTTTTTCTTTGGGGTCTATTATTTTTTCTAAGTCCTTTGATTTTTCTTTTAGGACTTTTCCCTCTTTTTGCTTTTCTATTTTATTTTTTTATTTTTTTACAAAAATATGGGAAAACAACTTGCGTAAAGCAAGGTATGTACATATTTACAAGACTATCATAAGTCAATTTCCACCATGGATCCTATACTCTCTATAGGACCCTACAGAAGTATGTTTCATTTTCGCCGGTTTTGCCGAGGTATACGTGTGATCGAACACCGAGGATGGTGTTCCCCCAAAGGGGGACTCAAGTATAAACAACCATCATGAAAATTCCATGTAATAAAGTTAAAAATAATAACCACGGCGATGGAAAATGTATTCCAAGCTAACTCGTTGAGAAAAACATCCTAATGGGTGTTCATTTCAGCTAATATGGCTAAGGAAATTTGCAAAGGAAACACAAAAGGAATTGGAAAGGGAAAAAATGGAACTTTTGGCACGTTTATTTATGAAGGTAATGGAAATTAGAAGAAAAGAGAGATGAAAGGTCAAAAATTGTATGTGAGGAGGAAAATGAAGGAAAATAGTGGAAAATGAAGAAAATATATGCCTCTTTTATAAAAAGTATTCGAGGATCAGCTAGTACCTTTTTCATTGTATTTTCCGGATATCTCTCATTATTCTCTCTCTCTCTCTCACCCTTGGACACTTAGAGTTTATTGGAGCACTTTGTAATTGGAGAAAGAAAGGAAAGAAAGCAAGAATAAGGAGGAATAAAGCAGCAGCAGCAAGAATCAAGTAGCTACAACAAGACTTTTTGCAAGTATTGATTTGCATGTATGATTTCCTTACTAGATTTTTCATGCATGGTATTTCATGTGGTTCTTTGTTATTTTGACATGGGTTTTTGCCAATTGTGATAGTGGTTCAGCCCAACCTTGACATTTCCCGATAACCATGGTGTTTTGGAGTTCTAATTTTTGGTTTAGATGGATTTCTAGATGGATTCAAAGTTGAGTGAGGTGGATCTTCAAATGATTATGGAACTGGCTCATGTGTTGCCTCGCTTAGGCCTAGTGATTCGGTTTGCATTGGCAAGAAATATTGAGGTGGTTTGATCTCCATTCAGACCTAGGAATCTTAGGTTTGGGATATACAATAAATCTTGGAGAGTATGTATTGGTTTAGTGCCTAGTTACACCCGATTTTGACTATGGGTCGCGATAAAGAATGAGAGACTAATAGATCGGGAAAATTCTTCATGGTTTAGGAAGAGAGAATCCATTGATATCCATGCTTGTGTTGGCCTACCGATAGGGTGTGGATCACAACAAATCCTAATTTATATTTCCGATGAGGGTGAGGTGTTTTAGCCTCAGGATGCCCTCGTTGGTTATTTTGGTTTGAGTCCCAAATTCTAACTTAGAATATGGCACGATGGTGATCGATTGAATATATTTTTCTCAACCAATCTAACGTTAAATAACGCGTAAGTCCCATCATCTAAGATTTTTACATTCAGTAATGAAGAGATCATTCCCTTGGTATTAGGTATGCAAATTTATTGGTTTCTATGTGGATTCTATTTTTTTTGTATCCATGGTTTTTATGTTATTATGTTGGTTATAATCATGTATTTGATCTAAGTGACGATGTCCGAATCTATCTATGTTTTTACTTTCAAATGAATGCACAAAGTGTATCTATGGTCAAATAGATTGTATTACATCTCATGATGTAAGGGATAAATGATTATTAAAGATTCTCGTATAAAGTATGACTTCATATGCTTAAATCTATTAGTTATACCTCGTAGATTTAATGTTTGTGACATGTTTGAATTTTTTTGTCATGTAGGTCCGGGTTGAAGTCCTTGATGAGATGTTTGTTTCCCTCACATCATTGCCACTCTTTTTATTTATCATGTATGAACTTTTCATGAAGTTCGGGTAGTAGCCTAGATCTCGCCGTAAAAGGTGGCTCAAATTCTAGTGTCGTTGCATACGTAACCGAGCGTTTGGCATTTTAGTCAGCCGGAATGTAGTGTTGTGCCTACAACTATAGGCTCCCGGCCACTCGAATGTAGTTTTATGGTTTGTGGATATGGCTCAAAGAGACCAAAAGTTTAGTGTGACCTAAGGGTAAAAGGCCTTAAAGGTTGCATTATCTCCTCCCCGGGGATGTCATCGATGAAGCACAAGGTTTGTATGTTATGTTTTCATCGCTTCCACTTTCTTAAGGTCATCTAGGAGGTTGACTATAATTATAGTAGCCTCATTATTGCATATTTACCATGGCCGGTTGGTTTCTTGGGTAGATGTGTGGAGGTGTTAGAGAATCTATCTAATAACATCAAGGCCCCATTATTAAAAATTTTCTTCGACTGGCCGTTGGGAGTAGTGGGGTTGACCTTTGATCATGAATGATACGTTTCCGACAATGGGACTTGCAGATAGGCATGCACATATTTTAAAATTTTGGGCCAATAATAGCTATCCCACATAACATTGTGTGGTGTAGTGTCACCCACATAGTGACCACCTACCCACCCATCACATATTTCTTTAGGCTCTCTTTATCATGAGTCCTGAAGGCACCTTAGAAAACTCCATCGTGGTGCTTCCAAAAAATATATCCATAACACGAATTGATATTATGGAGCCTTTAAAAAATTTCTTCGTTTTTCTTTGTAAGTGTGAGGTCATACCATGTTCCAAAATTATCGTAGATCTACATACCAGGGCATTGTAGTGTGGACTCGAGGAATGTGATAAATATTATACATTGGCTCTACTCCCATCATGAAAGATCTGTTTGGTAGAATCCTTAGCTTCATATGCTAGTCCGCATAGGCGTCATGACCCTTTATAGGATGAACTGGTTTAACTTGCATCATATTCCCGAAGACAACATCTAGTTGGCCCTTTTCTCACCTAGCTCTTTTTTACGAGCAGTTCTTACTATTGGGTGAGGTAAAAATACATGTGTATGTGATTTAAGTAAATAGGGACTAAAATAATCTACCTCCTTGTATATTGCATACACTTTTCTAATGGTAGGGTAATTTAATTTCGACCTCAGAAATTAGATCTCATAAAATAAAAACGCCTTTCATTTCCTTAATTGTCATTTTGAGTCAATATGAACCCAATTGATAAATTTGAAGAAAATTTGTAGAGAAGTAAGTCTTTGGGGTAGTATATACTAAATAAGGTGGGTGCATCAATGATAGTTGTTTGATATGAGAAGAAATGTCTTTCTCGCCTTTGTCCCATATGTATACTACATCTTTCTTCATCATATCCTATATTGGTTTAACTATTTAAGCGTAATAAAAGATGAATTTCTTTCCGGGGAACATTATTTCCTAAGAAATATTGCATGAATTTTTGCTCACTAAGAATAGGATTTGTGTGATAGCCTTGATACTTTGGAGGTCAATCATGATATTAGTCTTTGTTATGTTGTGCCCTAGTATAATTCCTTCGTACACACCAAAGACACTCTTCTTGGGATTAAGAGAAATCCACACTTCCGAAACTACTTGAATATTTTCTTTAGATGACATACATGATCCGATATTTTTTGAAAACATAGTAACATCATATAAATACATGACAACACTTTTACTAATAAGGCCACGAAAGGTGATTTTCATCTCTTTGAAAATTTGCACCAACATTGATTATTCCAAACAACATTGTATTGAAAGTGAGTGTTCCCCATTTAGTCCGGAATGTAGGCTTCAATCTATCTCAGTTCGCTAGTAGTACTTTATTATAGCCCGAAAATCCATCTAGTAGTGAAACATTTTAGACCGAGCTACTATCTAGAATATTTACTCCATGTATGGAATTGACAGTTTTCTTTATTGTGAAGCCTATTTAAGATTTCGTAAATCAACACATAAGTGTATTTCACCAAACTTCCTTCTTACCGGGACCAAGTTGGAAACCCATGTGTAATGTCTAACTTTGAATATGATCCGAGCATCCAACAAATTTCTCAATTCTTTCTAAATAAGGGGGTTTAGTGTTGGAATAAATATTTGTAGCTCTTTCTCGAATGGTTTCGCCTCTTATTTTATAGGAATTACATGCCGGATGATACGAGTGTAATAATTCTTCAAATCATTGCATGTCCATGTGAGCAGCACATCTCTATAGTGCTTAAATAGTTGAATAAATGTGTGTCATTCCCAAGTAGAACAAGAGGTACCTAGGTTGACATACTTAAGATCTGCGGGAGTTCTAAGGCCGACTTGTGCCGATGTGAGATTCGAACTTTGAGTCTTTGTGCTAGTAGGTCTTATGAATTGGTTATGCAAGTAATATAGTTTCTCCAAGGACACCACACCTTTTGGCATAATGTTTCCTTTTGATGCTTGGAATTATTCTGCGTACCGCTTGTGCTCATCCTCCTCTATGCCGCATCCTTGAATACTACATCATTCACTATAAAGTGTAGTATTTGTTAGTCGACATTGAAAACACGTAAATTAGTAACATTTTCGGTACATATGGTTTATGTAAAATTTTTCTAATAGAAAAACCATTTTTCAATGGTGACATCCTAATAACAAAATATTCTAATATATATGATTCCACATTTATAACTCTTTGAACAAAAAAATGATTGAAATATTTAAAATGATTTATCAAACACCATAAATCCTATCGGTAGTTCTTTAGATGAGGTGAAACACAATGTATAATATCTTGTACCCTCGATGATTGACTACCTCTCGAGTCACCGATTACCTTTAGGAGCTCTACCTTTAGGTCTATGTATTTCTTCAATCCTAGTACTAGTGCTTCATATTCTATATTATTAGAGCACTCAATCTCTAGACTACATGAAAATATAGGTTTCTTCTGTGTAGGTCTATAAGTACTCAATCAAGCGAGATTCATCCCGTATTTTAGAACCATCAAAATAAAGAGTCCTAAAATTACAAGATACTATCTAATTCTTGTATTATTATTTCAACTTATACTAGTAATAATAATAGTATGTACATCTATATTACATAATAGATTTGTACCATGGAGAAGGAAGGAGTTCCAACTATGTATATGGTGGAATGGTGATTGTTGTGCAAGGTAGTACCCAAGGTCAATTTTTAAAAACAAGTTGCTGAAAATTAGATCCGTGAAAGAAATAGGCTCATTTTTCCCTTCGAAAGGTGTGACAATGTGTTTCATGTAAGGTTCTCATTCCACCCATATTTGGTTATTATTTCCCCCTTATAAAAAAGCCATAAATGCGACCAATTGGTAGCAAAATACCCTCGTAATTTGCTTCGACTCCGCCTCGCTAGCAATACACCATAGGCTTTCGAGATGTCCATAATCACTATGTTTATGCATTGGTAAACTCGTTGATCATATGATAAGAGAATAAGAATGATTTTGAGTTCACCAATAGATTAAAGAAAAGACTTGTCTAGATAAATAATTTGTGCATCGATCTTATCTCATTTGGCATTGATTTTATTAGAAATAGATAATGGTATTACGTTTACAGATGCACCAAATTCCACTAAACAATTGTGAACTTTGTAATTGAAATTTTAAAATATCAATAAAACAAATCGTAAAAGAGTATTAGATTCTAATGTTGTAGGCATTAATGACCGACTCAGTGGGACCAAAAGACTTACTAGATAACTTCTAGGAATACAGCGATTACTACCCGATAAGTATTGATATGTCTGGGAAGAAATTCCCGCCGGCTTGCTATTCCCGTAAGTTCAAAGATTGAAAATTTGTGTGCGATTTCTCCATATCTTTCCACTATGTTGTAATCTAAAGACAACATGCATTACAATAGTGTTTGAGGAGTGAATTTGTATGACACTTCCAGAGTGGTAACCTTTCTTTACTACCGGCGTAAGTTCTCTTCGCTCGGCATCATCTCCATACTTTTTCTAAACTTGGATGATGAGCGATGTGAATTTTCTAAATAGATGTTCCTTAAAAAATTTTCCGTCATTTCTTCTTCGAAATGTGCCCTTGACTCATTAACTTATATCGATTTTTTTCTAAGTTGGTGCCTCATTCATGGGTGGTTTTTCATTTTTTTTGTTTTCAACAGTTGAAACACAACTATAAGTATTTCCTACGGTGAACCACACATGCAAATAACTACCTAAGATTCTTCCTCTCTTTTTGTTTTCTAAGCTTGCTAAAAAAAAAATATATGAGGATGTATCATAAACAATAATTTTTTTTTTTTTATTATTGCTACACGTAGTGCATAAGTAATGAATCAATAATTTTCATAGACAAATCATTTTTGCTATGATTCCACCTATGGGAATGTACTTTCTCTGAAAGTATTTTATTAATGAAAAGAACAATATTGGTTGATGCCCATGATTTCGACATTCAACAATTATTCAAGCTCTAAAGTAATTAGGAAACTCGATTATTGTTGTTTATGTTTTTGTTGGTCCTTCTCAATAAGTTAAATTTTGGGGGCTTTCTCCGACAAAGGGTCTCAGCTTTAACTCTTGTTTTAATTCTTTCAACCTTTTATACATAGTAATCAAGGCGAGGCCAAGTTTCTAGATCAATAACTTCCTTATTCAGACTTCAGCTCGGCATATGTGTGAGACCGTTTAATTTATTTGAGTCTTTAAAATGATTGATCATCAATAATGACTTTGATCAATGCAAGTTCTTCTCAACCACAATGGATTCTTTGAAATTTTCATCCAAAGTTTATTTTGCGCTCTATTTACAACCGTTCAATGCTTGTCAACAAGGAAAAAGTATGATAGTCAATTGTGATGGAGTCATGAGGTTTTATTTATGGTAAATTTGTTCAATATCCGATTGAACCTATGATTAAAACATTTTAACACCTTTATTTCTACTCCATCTCTTCGCATTCCATGCTCCTTTAATAAAATGGTTGGGGTTTTGTCGTCGAAATTTTCAAGGAACAACTTCTTAAATGCCTTCCACCAGACCGAACTTGAGGACTAATATAAAATTGCAATTGTTCTTACCATCAAAGTTACAAGGAAATATTATGCATGCAACATCGTTATTCCATACCTCAAGCATTCAGGTGTAGATATAAGTTGTCCAAATGGTCCGTTTGACCGCCTTATCGTGACATATTTCGTTAATAACTTTTTTTTTTGTACTTTGGAATATTATGTAGAACACCCTCGAAGAGTGAGTGGGCTCCTGTGTCATCCAATCCATATCTTGGGTCTCATGTTTTCATCTCTAAAATCTTCCGTTCATAATCCAAGGAATATTCTTCGTGACTAAGTAACACGTGAAACGTGACTTATGAGAGCATGACATTGGCTCATCTTCTCCATTGGTTTCTCTAGTTTTTATGTGTTATATTCATAATCCACTAACTCTTTGAGGATAGAAGAAACCAAATATTTGAATGTAGAAAAAAATATCCCAACATAATTTGCTTTTCCTCTTGGAAAATAAGGACATTATGTGGCTCCAAGGATTAATACAATAGCCTTACAAAGCGACGAGTTATAGGCCGAATTTACTGGATGTGCTCATAAGAAATTTCACAAGTTTCTCCCAGACGGGGCCGAGAAGATCCACCAACTTCAGAATCCGAGTTGAATAGGTGTTGGGAATGTTGTTTCCTTGAATGGAAGAAGTATGCTATGGGTGGGTGGAGTTATCGCTGATAAAAATATGAAGCCCTCCTTCTAGCGCTAGAAATGTTGCAATGTTGACCTTCCAACATTCAAGGGGGTATCCCGATGTGTGTTCCTAATTAGACTCTGAAATATTTAGCACATATTAATGAGATTTTTTTGAGTCTATTCCAGTTGGTTTGAAGCATAAAATCAAAATTAATAACAAATTTTACCCCATATTATTTTCTACTTGATAAACTTATGCATTTCCTTGCTTAGATCGACTTACCAGTTCACTATTCGCAAATTTGTTTACCTAGACCATTGGTTTGACTTTTCCCCTTGTGCATATGGGATAATGAGTATGTATAATATTGGCAAGGTCATCTACACTCTTCCACAACCTTCCACTATCTCCCCACCTTTATATTGCTTCTAGTTGTCCTTAGAATGCTTTAAATGCAACCCCGTAGCATCTTGTAGCAATCCGGTAGCATCTTGTAGTACTTCGCAAAATTATTAGAACACAAAATTGCCTCTTAAGCCTATTTTTCACTTTTAATCACCTGAAAATGTATCCCAAGCCTTGGAATCCAATTGGAAGAGACCGTGATACCTTTAACGTCATCATTTCATCATCATATCTTTAAATCAGAATTAGGATTTACTATTTTGATCATGAGTTAAATAGTATAGAAATAGTTTTGCATTGATTCTTTTCGAGAACTTGATGGTTTCAAAAAATATATTAGATTTTAATTTGAATGCAAACGTAATATAACTTTTCTTTCTCACATTTGATTCCATGTATCTAGTCTCTAAATCTTTACATTCTTTCCATTTAATTTATGCAAAACATAATTACGATTTTCTTTTCTAGCATTCCTTTTAGAAGATATAGTAAAGGTTCATTATGCAGTAGGACAAGAAATGTTTCAAAATAATTTCCTTCCTTTCAAAGTGAGATTCAGAGATTACTTTTTCTCGGGTTGATGAAATGGTCTTTTCACATCTCAACACTTCATAACATCATATTAATGAAAGAAGGACACATCGCATGTTGAACACAAATGATGTCAACACCTCTTAATTTTGTGTGAATCCTAGGTTGATAATTAATTTTGTAGCCTTGGGATTTGCAACATTCTTGGTGTAATACTGGGCTCATCATTCATGTATCCTTATCATACAAAGGGGTTTTTCAAATTTAAAACAACGTCATGCTTGAAAAAACAAATAAATTTTACAGATGAACTCAATGTTCTAATATCACAAGGGTTCTTCATACCACTCACAACTATTAGTGATTATTTCAAAGAATGATGTCTCTCTTAGGGATCACAACACTCCAAAAAAAAACAAAGCCCTTTATCTTTATTAACTTCCAATTATTTTATTTATTTATTTATTTTTATGCACATTTTCAAATAATAATAAAATAATACCATACACATTTTTAATTATTTTTTTAAGTATATTATTGATAAGGAAATATAATTTTGATAAGGAAACCATTTTGGAGGCTTCTCTACTTTTTTACCAATTACATGTTTGTTCCTTTGATCATTTTGACAAGTGATATCTCTCGTGGGAAAATTTAGTAGTTTAAACCATTTTGTGTCTCCCTCAAGCCACTTTTGGTTTTGCAGGGGCCTACACAAACTTTGCCTTTGATCCCTTAGTGCCTTTTTTGGAATTTTGACACCTTATTTTCCCAATAGTAAACTCATGCTCGTTGATGATTTTATCCTTTTGGAACTTTACCTTATGTCTCTCCTTTGATCCTTTTCAATGCCTCTAATCGTACCTTGAAAAATTCAGCCCGCACTAATACCCTTTGCCATTTTGTCCTTTGGTGAGGTGGAATTAGTGCTTCTTTGTCAAACCCTAGAGGGTAGCTTGAATAACTCCCTCGAAATGCCATTTTGTTATGAAGGAGGCCCTATCATCATTTTTGACTTGATTGTAATTATCTCCAAACTCCTAGGTTCTAGGGCTAGGAAAAAGTAAATAGTGATGTCTTCTAAGTTCTCTAAAACCTTTCAAAAACTCATTAATTATTCCTAAAACCCTCTTCAATGTGCACTGGATGGAGTTGAGGTGACCTTTGTCCTTGTGAAATTTTGTACCGATTTCTCTTTGCACCGATTCACTTGTTTTTCCAACCGCCTCATAAACCCCGATTTTCTTCAAACACGTACCTTGTTGCCTTCTTTCTTTACCGTGGATGCCTTCTGGTGATTTCACCTCTATTACCTTACCTCTTTCTAGGCTTTATGGCCATGTTGATCTTTTCGTAGTAATGTGAGCAAGGGTAGTTGTCCCTGCAGACTTGTGCACTAGGCCAAGGAGGCCTTTCTTGAATGACCTTTTGATCAGCTTTTGACAATGTCACTTTTCCTTTTTCTTCTTTGAAAAAAATATCTTTATACAGAAAAAAAATCTTTTTAGGACACCAACCACCTTATGACCTATGAAACCCTAGGTGAGCTAGTGGAGGTTCTTAGGACTTGGCTTTTAGACCGAAACTTAGAATTTGGGGTGGTCATGTAAAATCGCAGTTTATGATAAAATGATGGCCGAATATCCAAAATCCAATGTACTTTATTTATCTAAAGTACTAATAGAGATATTTTTGAGACCATCAATGCTTGGGGCATTTTTGGGAGACACGATGTAGGTTGTTTCGATTGGTGGCCTTGGGTAGTAGTGGGGTTTAGGCAAAAACAAAACGCAGGATCTAGGCCAAAGGTGACTAAATATAGACAAAAGGAGTGACATGAGCCCCTAATGGGTTTTCTTCGACCGGTAAGCGTAGCTTGACATGATGAAGTGATAAAATAGTGAAAATTTATCTTTAAGGATGATAAAGGCAAGCATATTTCTAGAAATCACAATGTTCATGAACTTTGTTTCTAGAAATCTACTAAATCATGTAGTCGTCTATGAAGGCAAAAAAATTACCGATGACTAATAGCGGCTCCACTTGGGGAGGGCAACTCCTTTAGAGGTGTCCGTAACTTCAACTTGATTTATGGAGACTAGTGCCTCGTCCATTGGGTAGTTTTTTACCTCTTTTCACTTGTTGATGCTTGCTTGAAGCTATGATCTCAATAATCTAAAAGATATGATTAGCTCAACTTCATCTCTACCTACCCAACCTACTTGCCTAACATTTTTTTCTTCTTTGGGCGCATTTGGACTAGCAACCTTGACATCTTTTTATTTTGAAAACAAAACAAAACTATATACTTCTATTTTGTTTCTTCCAGGAGTTCATTATAGCAATGAACTTCTTTATTCTCTAGCTAGACTATTCAACTATCAAGGTTAAACCGTTTGACCGGTGATCTTATTCACTAAGCTATAAACATGAAATTGAAAACATAGTTTAAATCATGATTAGACATTCCGACTTACCATGTCTATAAGAACAAGCTCCACACACAAATGTTATTTTTGTAATAAAATAAGACTAGGAAAAAAATCAAAAATGTGATAAATTATTTTCTATTCATCCCTATTTTTCTCCTTGGTTCTCGTTTTAAGCATGTGGAACCAATATCTTTCTTCCCTAATCTATCTTTCGACAAGTCAAGTTTGACTAACCTGCCTTTCACTAACTTATCAACAACAAATTTAAAACATGTTTCAACCAAGATTGGGCTAGATGATCGAAACAAGACTTCTTTATGCACTAGGAGTGTATTTAGGCTTACACACTTTCAAGAAGTTATATTTTCTTTGGGTATGGGGCTTTACCTCTTTTCAAATCCGCCCTCTTTTCAAATATTTTTTTTGTTTTTTTTGTTTTCATCTTTATAACCTTTCTTTAAATCATGGTATGTATAATGAGTGAGAAATTATAACTAAGATTCTAAATGGCCATGGTATTTGATCACCCCGTCATCTGCCAGGATCATCTACCAACCCTTTTCATTCAAATTTTGTAGATAAGAACATAAGCATTCTGTTGAAGGCATGGTACAATTTTTTTTTCCAAAAAGTTTCAAACATGCCAAGTTCTCCTTATATTTCTTCCTTGAGTCTGCTTCCAAAACTTGTCTTTGTGGAATAAACTACTTAGGTGAAGAAGGCATTCTTTCATTAGCTCCCAAACAAATGATGTCATCAATGTACATCATGGTGAAGAAGTTGAAAATTGGTGTCATGGCCCTTTCGATGTTCTAGCATTCCTTATTCTAGGAAAATTTGGTCAAACATGTACTCATTCCAAGGAATTTGAAAATGTCTTTTTGTTGATTGATTTGAAGGTATCATCTCATGATAACCTAAAACACTACCAAGCAAGGTCACTTCATTAAAATCCTACCTCCGGCATAAAGTAGATTGATCTCGAGAAGAGGGTAGTTGAACTCCATGGAGGCTTTTCGTAAGCGTCTAAAGTCCATACATAGTTTGTATCCTTTGGCTCTCTTTGTTAGTGACACAAGTTTCCCAAGGGTTTCATAGTTCTTTTTGGAAAAAGGCCCTTTTCGAACAATGTCTATGTCATTAGGCTTGAGCTTTACTTCCTATACACAAGAGCTATCCTAAAACTTTGCACAACCTTATGTATTTCAATTTTGTGTGTAATGAAAAGACTTTGGATAACTTAATCACTTTGCACCTTCTTGGGCTACCTACATTATATTCTTCTATATCTACTTCACAGACATACTCTTAGGATTCATAGCAACATCCGTGAGAGTCAAAAAAATTTGGAGGGACAAGGCTTTCCGATAATGAGGTATCTATATAAGGTAAAAACATCGACTTTTTGATTTATATTCCCCAAGATTTTGGTTTTGTGAGGGAATTTCATCACTTCGGGATTGGTAAAAGGGAATAGTTGTGTTTCGAGATTTGTCCTCTTTGTGAGCAATTTGATTCATATTCCAAACCGACTCTTGGTTTTGATATTTCATTTTGGGCTTCCCGAAAGTCAAGTTTATTTATCATTATGTGTTTGGGTGTTCGTGGCTGCCATAGTTCCGACGTCGAGTTTTACAGGTAGACTAGTTTGGATGTTGTACTGTGTCTCTGATGTGTTTCAACTTCATATACCTACTCATCAATGCCTCCTCATTATGTAAGATGAAAGAACTCTAAGATTTGAATGAATAGAATAAAGAGTATTGTCCGGCATGTCTTGATTGCTAACCATATATTCATATGTGACTCCCGTATAATATTCTCGTCCGATTGAAAATAGGGATGGTAGCATGTCGACATATCTAGTTGAATGTTCTCCTCGAGCTTGGTTCCCCAAGATCCGGATAGAAGCATTCCATACTTGGGAGGAATATCCGCCACTACTATGTCCATGACCAGATTCCTAGTAGAAATTCGTGCCAAGTTGACACAAAGATCCTTCATCGTGCCCAAACACTTGACCCTACTTGAACCGAAAGAGTACAGTTCCTTTGTAAGGTTTAAATATTTCTAGGCCTAATCTATCCATCACAAATTTTGGCATGAGATTGTGGGAGGCACTAGACTTAATCATGGCATTATGTAAGATTTTACGTATGTTTAAACTCGTCATAAAAAGGGGGAATGGCTCCTTCTAGATACTTTCCTTCTATTTTGTGTCCAAACAAAAACTTAGGTGTGTCATCATCCATGCAAAGGTCGCATCATTTCCTAATTTCAAGATCCAAAATCTTTAAGACCTATATACTTGTTGGAGTAACCAGCTTCAAGAGGGCATAGTTATCTTGATTTTAAATTTCTCCTTCAAAGCTAAAAGAGACTTGTGATTTAGACATACTTACATCAATCTCCTATCAACCATGATCCTTTCCACATTTTTAATTTGGCTGATCCCGATTTGGATCTTTATTTAAAATGGTTTTCTCATGGTCACCGGTGGAGGTACTAGGATAGCTAGGTCATTGTTTGGTCAAGGATTTTTCCTTTGCTTAATTTCAACTTTCTTAACCATGGTGTTGACATTCTCTACCGTTTTCTTAGGGTGTTTTCGTGTACTTTTGAAATCGCATTTTCTACTTGGTCTCTTGCGAATCTAGGTAATTTTTCTCCTAAGGTCATATTCCCTATGTACTTCCATGATGGCATTTTCGTACCCTGGGCAAAATAGTCTTTAGAATCCTCATAGTTTGTGTTAGTTTGATTCGAGGAAAAGAAAACTGTTCTTTGGTGAGAAAACATCATCTTAATTATCGAACCTATTAGGTTAATATGGATTTCTTCAAATTCTATAATTTCTCCTTCTTCTTCATCTGCTGTGGGCTTTGTTGAAAGGGGGTCTGATTTATTGGTCACTTTCCCTTGGTTTGATTTCGTTGAGGAGTGTCTCTTCAAGTTCTCGTAGCTTTATTTATGTTTTGGAATTAGCTTGGTTTTCCTAGGAGGTGTTATTTCATTCAAATTTATCTTTTCTATCATTCTCTCCACAGCTCTCATTAGGTCACGTCTATTTTGGTATCAAAAGAGGAGGTTGCGGGCATGGTTTCATCCTTCAGAGGTTACTCTCTTTTCTGATTTCAACCTAGCTCTCTTTCAATCAAGTTAAATTCTCAGACTAATTGCCGCCCTTTTCATTTCTTCTAATGTTTCGTGGTCTCTTTCTCTCAATTGGAATGTCATGTCGTGGTCAGTGCTTTAGGAAATTTCACTAGTGCTAGGCCTTGTGGAGGTTTCGTGAGGTGGGAGGGAATTGTACACACCGTTAAACCCGGTGAAATAGTCTTGCACACTTTCCCTACATTCCTTTTAAGATTGTTGTATTCAGATAGGATTTGGAGGGGATTTTTCTTGATTTCCACTTGTTTATGAAATTTTGGTAAAGGGAAGTGGAGACCATGTATTGAATTAGAGTTAATGCTTTCAAGCATTTTTTGGCCTCTCCTCCAAAATTTAAAGTAAATATCCTCACCTTAATAAGTTTTTCAGCTCATGTGGTTAAAAACATCATTGATTCTATCTACACAGTGTTAAGTGCTGATGGATCTCACTTTGTGAAATGAGGGATCTTGGAATGATAGTCATTTGGCAAAGGCACTAGGGGTTGAGGCAAAACCAAAGGGGTATACTAAGCTGCCATGATGGGAGCTAATGGAGGATTTACAAGAGGAGGGTTAGTGAAATGTGTTAATCAAGATTTTCATTGATGTCAATATGGTATTAACATATGGAAAATATTCTTGTGATGTCAATGAACCTCATGCAATCCATAGGTGCTAAGGATGTCATTAATGAAGATGCTAAGGTTACTCTAACCTTTATGAAGATGTCAAGATATTAATGATACCATTATGAAGATGTCAAGCCACAAATAAAGAATTCCTAAATATACATTGACCATAATTCCCTAGTAATGAAAGAACTAACCATGAAGATGTCAATTTCCAATTATGTGCCTAATATACAAGCCCATGGGGAATAGCTAATCTCAACCGTACTTAGTTAATTTAACTTGATGATGACATGAATGATGGTACACTTCATGATGACTTGAATTCATGAATGCTACATATACATGATAAAATTGATGTATTATATGAGGACATATAAAAAGACATGACAAGTAGACACACCTCCCTTAAAGCCCATTCTTCCAAACACCTCATATGCAAATTCAAGAAAATTCATAAAGAAAAAATATTTTTTGACACATTGAAGCATATTTCACAATGAGATATATACCACCATAAAGAGGATTCTTTCCTCTTTCTAACAAACCCCTAACTTTCCCTCAAACTCCCGCATTCTGGAAGAGAAAAAATGAATTTTTAATATTGAGAAATAATTTTTTTATTATGTTTCAATCTTTACACTTATTTTAATGCTCCGCCTCCCTCCATGAGACGTGACTAGTTCATAGCCTCCATGACTATAAATATAAACTGAATCGTTCATTTTTATTACCATGATTTAGTTTCTCTCGAGATTTTTAATAAGTAAACATAGATGTTAGCTCGATTGAAGGCTCAAACATCTCAAGAGATAAGAGAAAACAACATGTGTTGTGATGGGGATAATCCCTGATCTCGGGGAAGGATAGAAAAATCTCAACTTAAAGAGCTAAGATCTCACTAGAGCTAGAATATTGTAGTAGCATTGAATTGCGGTATGAACAAGTGTAAGGCCAGCTCATTAACAAATAAATCGCGTAAACTTCAAACCTGGGTAACGTTGATCATTTTCTATGGACGACGTAAAAAAATTCATAGAAGCCACAATTATCCTCATAAACCGAAATTAGGACTTGTGCTAAAGGTCGAACCCAGGACCTCAGGATCTCGTTCTAGTGACCTTTGGATAAGGATAAGGAATTTATTGATAAAACCTCGTAATTCAAGTGACCCTATTTCGTATTGCGCCTAGCCTTTAAATCTCGGTCCTATGGAATCTAGCTTATAAACAACTAGAATTACCTTTGTGGGAAATATCATTGTGATAACACATTTATGGAGGACCGGAAACACAACTCGAGGAAATATTTGTGTTGACACAAGCATGAGGTGATCACTAACCGAGGAATATCATCATTGATTAGTGTTCTTTATGCCAGTTGTGAGGGTTGTACAAGTTAAGAATGTGAAAAGTCTTCTGAACAAGAGTCTTGGAGCATGTTTGGGCAATGAAGGCATTGGTATTTCTTTGAAGATAATCCTAGAGGTCAGGTGTAGACATTCCTTAAGAAGAACACTTCTGAAGGTTATACTAAAGCATACATCATTGAAGATACTCGTGGAGGCATCTCGCCGCGCATTCAGAAGCAACATATCGACACCTCCAAGCAAGAATCCTTGAAGAGAATCTGAGCCCCATGCGTATTTTGAGTCAAACCTTGAAGTTGTTGAAGAATAAGTGCGTAACTGGACAACTTATTAAAGGGCTTGGAGTTGTTTGGGGGACTATGATGCATTAATGATGCCATCATAGGTGACCTTGGAGAAATAGTTTGGCAAATGAAGAAGAGAAGTGGTGAAATTTTCATGTGAAGAACAAGGTTGTCATTGATGAAGTGATGTGGAGACTAAGTGAAGGCATTGCTCAAGATTTTCATGGCCTTATCAAGAAGACATCGTGGAGCCCCGAAGAATAACCAAAACATATTTTTATGAAGTGAAGCCGTGGTTTGGAGCCCAAGCATTTGGAGCCTCATAGAGACAAGGTTGTGCCTTGGAAGACAGGGGGGTTGGAGACTGGGAGGATAGGTGTCCTCAAGAAAACAGTTGGAGCCCGTACTAGAGATAGGTTTGAGCCCTAGAGGTTGGTGCCCCCAAAATTGACGAGGTTGGTGCCTCAAATTGACAAGTTTGGAGCCTTGGAAAGACCAAGTCGATGCTTGCACAATACAAAGTTGATCCCGGAAGATTGGAGTCTTCATCTAGAGTTGGAGCCCTATATCATTATTGCCTCTTTACTTATTGCAGTGTTGTTTTAATAAAAGTATAATTTCCATCATTGTTCATTTTGTGTTCTAAATATATGATCTAATCCCAAAATTAACAATTGAAAAGAAATATTGATTCACCCCCCTCTCGCATTTCCAACAATTGGTATTAATGACTACCAAATCCTAACAAGCCTTGAAGGTTGATCATTAGAACAAAAATGGAACAAAGAAGGGAAGAAAGTCTCCAATCCTCCTAAATATGTCTCTTCCTCAACCATCGAAATTGAAGTCAATCAATTTGCAAAGGCTCCATTTTTCAATGGAAATTTTGATATATGGGAGGCAAGAATGAGAATTTTTGAAGACTCGAGGGTAAGGTGGGTAAATCAAAGTTTGTAAATTAGTGATTACTAATGACACGATGGATGAAGAATCCAAGGAGTCCAATATAAAAGCAATGAATATAATTTTGAATGGGTTACCAAATTCTATGAAGCAAGGCCAATGTTGAAAAATGTTCATCAAAAAAATCATATGGACAAACCTCATGATCTTCACTCAAAATGAGTGCTGACAATGATCTCTAGTGAAGAAGATGATGGAAAACAAGAAAAGTTCAATCCGTCAAGGAAGGTGAAGATAAGAGAGATGACAACAAGGCTAAAGAAGACCTAGAAGATGAAGAGAACAAAGAAGACTTTGAAGAAGACTTCCAAGAACTTATACTTCATGGAAGAGATTAACTATTGAAAAAAAGGAAAATGAGGAACTTAAGAAGAAATCGCAAGATGGTAACCAAGACAAGACAAGGAAGGAAGTTGACTTTGTCGAGCTTCAAGTGAAAGAAAGAGTTGAGGAGCTCGCCAAACTTAAAGAGGAATTTCATCAAAATAAAATAAGGCATCATGAATAAGTGATATCTATGAAAAATCAATTGGATAAGGAAATAAAAGGGAAGAAACTATGTCAAGCCACCTTGAAAAAAGACTTCAAGAGCTTGGAACAACTGAAGTAGAGATTGGTCAATACAAGGAAGAGGTCTCTTCTCTTAGATTCAACTAGAAGAACTGAAGAATCAAGCACAAGGAGCCAAGAATTTGATAGAAACTTTGGCATTCATAGAAGGACAAGTTAATGTAGCTGCAAAAGGACAAACAACCATGATATGCCAACTAGAAGAAAAGGATGAAGAAATCTTGAAACTAAAATCGTACATCAATCTTCTCAAGGTCAAAACATGTGAAGTGCTACAAGAATAGAGGAAGAAATGGAGAACAACATTTAGAAAAGGAGAATGAAGAAGTCTTCATAATGAAATCAACATCATCTCCCTTAAAATTGAAGCACATGAAGCAATAAGGATGATGGAAGAAATGAAGAAGCAACTAGTTATGAAAGATGAAGATTGCGAAAAGTTGAAAAGGAGAAATTGTCTTTCTTAAAAAGGAAGTTGACTTGCCGAATAAGAACTTGAAAAGCTCTCAAAACCAAATATGACATCCTAAGTCATCAAAGGTCTCCTCGATAAATCAAATCTTGGCTATGTAGGTGAATCCTCAAGAAAGAATGATAATGCTTCAAACAACAAAGATGTGAGGAACCTAGAAAGAAATGTTGATGCTCCCAATTCCATCAAAGGAAAGGAGAAGAATCAATACAACAACAAACAGGAATTCTACTCCAAGGAGACTTGCATATGGTGTCAAGAATACAAAAGGCAATGAATATCATCAAAGAATCCCAAGGTAAAAGACTTCGAAGTACATCAAGGAAAAATCAATCTCCGAGGTACCAAAGTATTTTTTGGTTATTTCTATTCTCTTGTACAAACTTTGGGCACATGGAAAAAGACCGAGGGCATATCACAAAGACAAATATAATGGTACCCTTAAATCTCTAGAAGCAATTTTTCAAGAAGAAGTCATGATTTCTTATTCATGAACAAGATAGAGTGTTTCAATTGCCATAATATTGGACATATGGCACGTGATTGTAACTTGACTTGGGTCCCTACACAAGCTAGAACCATGAAAAACAAGACAAAAAAAAGTTACACAAGTATGGAGAAGGAAACAAACTCGTAATTTTCTTGAAAAATCCAACCAACAACACATGTTGATTTGATTACATTCTGGTGCGTATGTGATATTCCAAGTGTTTGACAATGAGACTCGCCAAAAAGGAGACCATGCATACAACATAGGGGGAGAAAGTACATTAAAGAAGAGCACCATGACAAGGGAGCAACATATCTTACATGGAAAACCTGCCATTGATGAAGGAAACATGAAGAAGCAACATGCCAAGAAGCAGCTTGGCTAGGGGGAGTATTTGGGCACCCATTTGCCATTGATGTCAAAGGGGAGAGAGAATCTTAGAAGGGAAAGAATATTTCCATCAATGACAAAGGGGGAGATTGTTAATCAAGGTTGTAATTGATGTCAATATGGAATTAGTTGAGATGGAAAATATTATTGTGATGTCAATGAACCTCATGCAATCCGTGTATGCTAAGGATGTCATTAATGAAGATGTTAATATTTCTCTAACCTTATGAAGATGTCAAGCTATTAATGATATCATTATGAATATTTCAAGCCACAAATAAAGAAGTCCTAAATATGCATTGACCATAATTCTCAGTAATGAAAGAACTAAGCATGAAGATGTCAATTTCCAATTAGGTGCCCAATATACAAGTCCTCATGTGAAGACACCCTAAACCTGCCCTATACACTTAACTTGATGATGACATGAATGATGGTACACTTCATGATGACTTGAATTGATGAATGCTCCATATACATGATAGACTTGATGACATATGAGGACATAGCAAAAGACATGACAAGTAGACACCTCCCTAAAGCCCATTCTCTCCCAAACACCTTATATGCAAATTCAAGAACAAGCCATAAAAAAAAATATTTTTTGACACCTTGAAAGCATCTTTCCACAATGAGACCTATACCACCTTAAAGAGGATTTTTTCCCTTATAACAAGCTTCTCCTCACTTGCCCTCAAACTCCGATTACTTGAAGAGAAAATGAATTTTGAAGATTGAGAAATAAATTTTTTATTATAAGCTGACCTACACTCACGCTTAATGCTCCGCCTCCTCCATGACGTTACCGTTCAAAGCCTCCAATGACTATAAATATAAAACTAAACTCTTCATTTTTATTACCACAATTCAAATTTCTTTCGAGATTTTCGATAAGAAATATACCCCAAATTTCCTTGGATTGAAGGCTCAATCATCTCGTGAGGAACATAAGAGAAAACAAACCCGTGTTGTGACAGATAACTCGAATCAAGTACGTAAAACTCGCCTTAATGAACCGAGATCCCTCAATAGAGCTTGAATATTGTAGCAAAGATTTTCGAATTTCAAGCACAAACAAGTGTAAGTATAATGGTTCTTAAAGTCCCTTGGTTGTTGTTATTTGCATAAAACGGATCATCCACAAACACCATAAAACAATCACGACATTTCAATCCCCACGCGGATCCATCTTCAGGACGAGAAGTGAATTAAGGAAGAAATAAGGTCGCAAGAAGTCAAGGTATAAATGGTGAAGGCTAATGCGTATGAAGGTCAAGTGTAAGTATAGTCATTAACAAATACCTTTAACCCTCGCATCAAGTAGAACAAATTGATCATTTTCTCGTGGACAAGTCAAAGCTTGAAGCCACAGATCATCCTCATAAACTAAAAATTGACTTGTGTTAAAGGTCAAAACTGTGACATGTGATCTCTCAAGTAGTAGTGACCTTGATAAGGATAAGGAATGTAGTAATAAAACCTCGAGTGTTGATCCTTTTTCGCATTGCGCCTAGCCTTTAAATCTCGATCCCGTTGAATTTAGCCTATAAACACCTAGGTGAAGCG